>RMBW01000019.1:0-403767 GCA_004009845.1 Davidsoniella eucalypti | reverse complement strand
ACCACCATGACGCTACCCAGCAAATCGCGGAACTTCTTGTCGTCACCACGTGCTGCATGGGTGATGCTCTGAATCACTGCGACGTCCAGAGGCGCCAGCGGCAACACAGAGTCCCGCTCCACAGCTAGATCCGTCGCAGACCGTAGCGGTACGCCATTGCTAGTGCCGGCGTCGGATGCTTGGGCTTGGCTAGCAGGCGCCATAGAAGATGCTGGGCCGGGCGTGCCGTTGCGTACGCTGGCAGGCGCTGGGCTTCCGGTAGCTGTGTCGCGGCCAAATATAAAAGGAGGTGGAACAGGTGTTGATGTACCATCAGGTCCGGGCGAGGGCGCCGTTGAGGTAGCTGGCGTAGAGTTGAGGCCCTCATTAACCTTCACTAAGAAGTTGAATGGCTGGCTGCGTTCCTTGAGTGGCGTTGAAACGCCGTTGGAATTTTGTAGATGGCCGTTGGCAAGCTGCGGGTTCAGTGCCACTTGCGTGACTTTGAGTGACGGCTTAGTCAGCGCTAGAATGGCCAACTGGGCAGTAGAAGTTGGGTCGTCGGGTAGATCAGACTCATAACAGTTGTACGACATATCAACAAGCTTACGACGGCCTCGCAGCTTAGTGCTATTATCGAAGATGGATGGGTCGTAGAAACCCATGCAGGCTAGATATGCCTCATCGTAGATCTTGGCCTGGTACTTGCGTGTTGGCTGGTTGGGCGCACGCACATGGAAAGAGATGAGCTGCACAGATACCAAGTTCTGAGCAAGTGAACTATGCTTGAGCTTAAGTTCCTCGGCAAGCAGCCAGTCATAGCGCCGGCGTAGGTTGATTTCTTCGTAGGGGAAGTTGTCATGGAGAAGCATGCGCAGGAATGTCTCGGTAACATCCCAGCCTCCATACTTGAGGTTGATACGCGAGTCTTCAAGGCATAGACCGTCCTCGACGCACGTGATCGACGTCTTCTGGGCGCCGACATCGACAACACAGGCCTGGGTGTAGCCGGCGCCAAAAGTCGCTGCCATGCTTTCTTGGATAAAGCATACACGCTTGAACTCGAACCAACTGAGGCACGAGCTCAGTACCTGCTCAACGTACTTTTTGTCGTATAGATCAGGCACGATGAAGACACAGCTGTAGTTTTTCCACTGCGAGCTACTCGACAGGCCGAGCTCGGTGCGGATGGCGTGCTCGATGATAGTCTCAAAGTCGTCGTACATGTGTTCCGAGGTGCCGTAGTCGTCTTCGTTGAGCCAGCCCTGCTGCATGGGCCACCATAGCTTGAACTTGGGGTTCGAGTCGTCGGCTACTCGGAGGGCCTCGTTACCAACAAAAGTGTTAGCTGACGTGGGAACGACCCATTCAACTTGTAGAGCATCGTTGTGCACGGGAATGCGTTCAGCTTCGGATCGTCTATTATAGTTAATGACCAGGTCCTTGCTGTTTGGTAGCACCTTGTGCTTGTTGGCGCGCATTTCGATCTTGAGGTCTTCAGACTGCTTCTTGATCTTTTTGCACCACTCTTCGCCAAACATTGCCTCGTTGGTGGAGCCTTCTAGATTGCGCCGTGGCAGGGCGTCGTGAAGTTCCGACTCGGTCTGCGGTGCCTTGTTGGCCAGCACCATGGGCACGGTCTTAGGCAGAGCATCGCTAGCAAAGCCGATACGCAGGTTCTGACTACCGGGATGCACGACAATTATGCGCGTTGGGTTGTCGAGGTCTTCTTCGGAGTCATCGTCGTCCTCGGCTGCCTCGTTGTCGGCATCGTCCGCCACATCGGCGGCGGCAGTAGAAGCTGCAGCAGCCAAATCAGCCAGCGGCACTTCACCATTAGCAGCTTTTTGGGCCAGAGCCCGTTCGCGATCTTTAGTGCTCTGGACTGTGCGATCGCGCGCCAAATCGCTCTGTAGACGAAGAGCTAGCACTTGTTCATCGCGCTTCATGTATTCACTGTGCAAAAGAGAGCGGGTTGTTAGCTAGCCTTGTCAACAAGGCCGCGACAGCCATCACGATGACGATAGACGGCAAAAAGGCTGGCGGATACGCAGTGATTCGAGAGAAAGGCCGGTAGGCTAGGCTACATACGTATAGTAGTTCTTTTGGTTGATGGGGACAACTTCAGCCCAGGTGGTCTGTTTCATTCCATTGTCGGTTCGTTCGAGTCCTGCGGGGTTCGAAAGCTCGAGATGTCAGTCTTGGTGTTGATTGAGGCATTGCAAGCGAATTCAGTACTGACCTTCACGTAGAAGGACTCTTTCGCTGACTTTGCCGACCATTGTGACGGCGGTCGATCTGACAAAAAAATATAAGAGTGGTCGATTCTCAAGTGCGCTTCAATTCGGGGGATATTTGAAAGAAAACAATTTATTAACAGGCAATCGGGGTTCAAAAATGCCAGAGATGAACGAGAAATAAGCCAGTACGCTAAGAAAAGATAGGCCGTGATGATGAAAATAAATGCAAGATAAATGCGCCGCGTCAAAATCGAAGCTCCAAGCCAAACCAAGACTAAAACTGGGCTTAACTTCAACTCAACTGCTGAATAAATACTGTATCTGTACATAACTAGTACAACTAACCATAGCAAGCCCATTCCTTTATCGCAGCACTTTGATATCGTTATCACCACGTGACTGAGCACACGCCATCCTAGTCCCGATTTGGCGATTGCCACTTACATCGCCAAATATGCACTACTTAGCAGCTTGAGGATAGCTTTGGCTTCACGACCATAACATGCGCCACCGAGCTAAATGGCTGGTCTGGGCTTACAATGGGCGGGTTTTTGTTCAGACTAGTTTCTATTCTCTATCGACGCAGTTGGCGCAATGTTGGACACAGTTTTCCGGCTTTGGCAAGTCGATTGTTTCATATAAAAGTAGACGGCCAGCGCCTTTCGTTACTTTGATTTCTTCTCCAAAATACACAAACTACAAGTTACTACCAACGTTTCTTTTATTCACTATCATTCAATAGCTATCACTATATCCAACCAACGTTCGCAATGCCTATTGAGCTCTACTCATCGAGTCCCATCCGCCCGGACGGCGCCCCTTCAAAGTCGGAAGCCATATCTCGCAAGAAGAAGCCGATGACATCTACTTCGTCTAGGGCTAGATCTATCCAGGGCAAAAAGCCAGCGCCTGCAACCCCATCAAAGTCGTCGGTGTGTGCTAGAAACCAAGTCATTAGTCCATTCACTAACCCTAGAAAGGCCCCGGCAGTTCCCACGACCACTCAGTTAAGGGATGCCGCCCCGCATCTCAATTGCCAAGAACAGAAGGTTGGCAAAGACAGCGGAAGCTTGAACGGGAACGTCCAAACTGCGAACAGCAAAGATGCGCCTGAGTCGTCACAGGGAGCAAATGCCAATCTTGGTGAAAGGGTTAGTGTTGGTGCTAAAGTGCCGAACTCGTCTTTCGACGGGGTTGTTGAACCGCCTTCGTCTGCTACATTCGAGATGTCTTCTTTCGCCGAAAACAATACAATCGGCGACGATTGGTCTCTGCGCCCGAACGAAGCTTCAGAAATTACCCATGATCTCTCGTGGGCAGTAGATCCTGAAGAACCCCCACAAGTAGCGGCCTCAGAAGCCTTGAAGCACTATGAGAAGCAGATCTCGACTCAGCAGGAGCAGACTCCACCGAAGAACCAACCGATTGCTGGTCCACAGCCCTTAACCATCACGGCATTTGACTATCTATATGATGCTAAGAAGACCGTAGCAACTGCAGTGAATCTAGAAGTCACTTCCAGATTGGAGATTCAAACCATAGCCCCGGTTCCAGTCTATAAGTCTGCTGTATCTGCTTCTATGCCTGTTTCCACTTCTTCCATGAAGGAGCCACCTCCTTCGGCTACTGTCACTGTGTTAAGCCAGATTACCACCTCCGAGCCAAAAGCACCGGTTTCTGATATGAAGACTCCAACTAAGAATGTGACTGCGAAGTCGACATACACACCCAAACCAGCTTCTTCTTCGGCTCCGACTTTGGACTTAGCATCTGAACATATGCCAGCTTCAACGGCGACATCCAAATATGTCTATCCGGGTAACGCCCCGACGACGCCTTCCAAGGTAACTCCGGTCAAGCCTATGGATTCACGATCTACGGCCTCGCCACCCGCGGCTTCGCCTCTCGCAGCCTCACCGACTACCGCACCAAAGACATACAAGTATGTCTATGCCGGCAACGCAGCCACCACAGTCCAGACGGGGACTACTCTGACATCTGGAACGCCGTACAACAGCAACAGCAACAGCCACTACACCACATCCAACCAGCCCTCTGCATCTAACCCTATCAACAGCTACGGCTACATCAACAACACCACGAATACCGCTCAACCACGTACACCCGCCCCCAACAACACGATGCTACCGACTCCGGGGCCGATTCTCATCAACGACAGCCCGGCCGGCGATCTATCCCACCCGCCGGGCTATCAGCAAAATCTGCACGCCTTCCACTGGAACGCCTCACAGCGGGCTGCCCAAGAAGCCGCTTTGCGCGAGGAGCGCACGATGCATTATCAGAGCCTCAGTCTGGATGCGGGCGCGGATGACGGCGTAGGTGCAGCGGGTCTCGCGTGGACACGCAGGTTTGTGACTTCGGCAAGCGAGGCATTGGCAGCTGCAGAAGAGAAGATTTGGCAGCAGGTCGGCGGTAACTAAGCGCGAGTTGAATGTAGGCGGATGGCTATTTCTTTGGCTATTCGCTCTACTCGTTTCGTCTGGTCGGGTATATATCTCGGGCTGGTTGTGAAGAACCCTTCGAAGGGCTTGGCGTTGATTGTAGCCAAGCAAACCTCGAAGACTGCCTAAGCGAACTATTATGACGATGGCAGATTTGTTTGTGCATTGTTTTCTTTTTCTGGGTGTTAAGCTCAAGTCGGATATTGATCTGGATTGCTTGGACTATTCCCTTTTTTAGCTTGTTTTCATGTCCCATCAAAGTACATATAGAACACCTATCTGCAGCTTCTTCTTCGCCTTCTCCTTCTCTCCGACGCTACGGGCGGCTCTTGGACAATCAATCACTCGGCGCATACCATGACGTGATGAACTGTTTTTACTTATATATATTCGCCAAGCCGGGCCGGGCCAACGAGAAAAATAAAACAGCAAAACGCCAAAGAGATGCGTCTGCACATCACATCATGCCATGGCGCATCCAGCCCCATATTGTGATATGTAAACACTCAAAGTTTGGATACATATATCACTCTTTGATATATGTCTACGTTCATAACAATGCATCCCGCCTCAAAACACGAAGGAAAAAAAGCAAAAAAAAAGAAGAAAAAAGAAGAGTAACATCTGACGCATAGTGGTATAATTGGTGAGTAAAAGGGCAAAAAAGGTATAATCTAAGAGGGCTCTTTCAGGGCACCTAACAGCCATACTTTAACTATATCGCCTTCTCGCTCCGGGGAAAGCTCTTTTCTCTTAGTGTCTTTTCCGTCATTGAAGGCAACACGGTCCCTGATTCCTCCTCCTCGGCCACCGGGTGGCAAACAATTATGGGGGGGATGATATACCAAGAGTACATATATGTACATGTGTACATATACAGATACTGTAATACTATTGTTCAGTGCACATTACATAAATGTACTATAATCGACATTTGCACCAAGTACTCTGCATTTAGTAAGCGGTGAGTTGGGCCCCACGGTGCCAGAGTTTGGGACTAAGTATATAATATAGTCTTATTGGCCAGGTGTGTAAGCACAATAGAAAGCAAGCCATTAATACAGGCCAGTATACGACTCAATCCAAAGAAAGAAAGCAGGAAGGGAAGGGGAAGGGAAGAACGAGCTAAGAACGAGCTACTGTTGTCGTGTTTTAGCTGACCTTGCCTTCTAACTGTATGGGAGCAAAACTGCCCGACTACTACACTACAGATATGTACCTCGAATAGTTTCCGATGAAGCAATGCTGGGTTGCTGTGCAAAGAGCAGGAGGGTATATATCGGTTGAATCGTTAATATCTTCTGACCACGCGGTGGTAGCTGCTAGACACACTAGCATGTGCATTTCCTTGACATATATTTACTCTCTACATGTAAACTATATCTCTCTCTTTTTCTCTCCCTCTATTGTTTGATATTTCATACGTAGTTGCCGCTAATGACTGGGTGTTCACAGCCGGTTTCATCACAGACAAAGATCTCAGATAGATCCAACATCCCCGTTACCATATCATGGGAATATAGAGGGTTGGGACTAGGATACAAAGTGGATAGATGGGAACGAGGAAACCCACTATGATACCCTCTTATCGTTATAGCCAACAATAGGAGACGAGCGAGACAGAAAGACGATACTCAGCCACGAACAACAATAATCTACACTGATGGTGTTACAGGCTTTAAACAAGAATACAGAAAAATGGCGCTCATCCAACTCGGTTATCCTATCCGTCCAGCAAACGAACCAGAGAGGCCTGCTACTAAGTTGGCGTTCTGACAGACAAGCCAAGTTACAGAATACCGGATGGCGGTTACGACACGCCTGCCCTATACTTTCTTTCTCCTTCGTTTCTGTAAAAACAAAAAAAAAAAAGGTGAAGAAAAAGTAACAGAAAAAGGGAGCGAACCGGGGTTTAAGAGACCAAGGGAGGCGGATTCCGAGAAGGAAGGGAAGCTCATAGCGAGGGGAGAATATTCGACATTACGTATACTATTGTTGTGCCTGGTATCAATACATGTACACTAACTATACATATACGTGCTATAGCTGTTTGGAAAATGGTAAAGGAGAAGACGAAGACGAAGCCTTTCGACTCAAACAGAATATACGCCGTGTGGCCTATCGAAAAAAAGAAAATCAAAGGGGGGCGGCTGTGTGAATAAGTTGAAGTGGGTGGGCATCCTAAAAGAAGGGGTGGAAGAAAAAGAGGACTAACTAGCAATAGCAACACTCTTTTGTCCTATATGTCGGCCTGTTATTTTCCATTTCTTCGTTGAAAAATAAAAAGAGAAGGGCAAAACGAAGAGTCATTGCCACTCTTGGGGCCAGGGTCTGATGATTTCATGTCCTGTCTCAAGACCTCAGAATCTCAGAGGCCATCCATGGCCCAGTCTAGTGGGCTACTCGGCCCGTAGTCTTGATTGGGTTTTGTTACCAACAGTAATGTTTCCCCCTCCTGGTATAAAAACCTCCCAAGGCTGACATCTCAGAGATTAGGAAGGAGGCTTTGTGTATCCGAGAGACAGCGTGCAAGTGCGTATGCGCAACAAGCTGAACAAGAAACTTGACACAATAAAGATTGCGGGCTGCATCTGAAAATTGCTGGCTGCGGGCAGAACTGCAAAGTAAAGTCCGGCTGATCTGCAAATGATCTATGGAGAAGCAGGTCAAGTGGCGCCTGTGGGCAGTCGATGACATGACTTTCTTTATGCGCGGGCAAGCATATGACCCGAGCAGCGTCGTGGGTCAGATGCGATGGAATTCGACGAGTACGACGAGGATACAGTATTGAGGTGGTAGCAGTGTATTGCATAAACAATAGACCCAATGAGCGCCCTTCATGTTGGTTCTGGTTTCTTCTTCTCCTGTCTTCTTATTGTTTCCATGCAAGTCAAATCAATAGAAAAGGCAAGGAATGCCAACAGTTGTAGCAATACTTTGCTGGTCTCTCAGACTTTGCGACAATATCGTAGGCCAAAATGGAACGATGGCAACGAGCCAAAGAGAAAAGAAGGGGATAAGGAATAAGGCAAAACAAAGCATTGGAACATTCAATTTCCCGGTAGCACGTCGTCGTTCATGCAAACCGGCACTAGAACCAAAGACACGCAGTCAGCAAAAGAACCAAAAAGTCTATTGTCTGTTTCCAGCGTCGTAGCCGGACTAACCCTATGTCTAGTTCCAAAATTCAGAAAGGGTTCTATCGAAACCAAGAGCTGGAGTCGATGGAAGATGAAAGGCGCGTTTGTAGCAAATAGTGATACTACGACACTGAAGAAGCCGGCTATATTGAGCCCACAGCCACAAGAAGCAAGCACGCTAAGACGGGCCAGCAGGGCAAGATGGATGGCCTAGTAGTATCAGCATAGCGTAGCCTATACCGAAGAGAAGCTGCAGACACCTTGGCGTGGCCGTCCAACGGGCTCCTACCAGGCGGCAGAGCATCATCGGCCCAGTTGAAAGCGTGAGAAAGCGTGAGAAAGAGAGGCTAAGCCGCTTGAAGTTCTTCCTGCTACATGCAACCGAAGGAGGAGTGGAAGGTTCGTAGAAGGCCCGCTCAGACTGTCTGTGCGCCGCTCGAAAAGAAGAAACGAAGAGGGGGAAAAAGAATGAAAGAGACAGACAAAGCCAGCCAAGAAATATCCGGATAAGCGAGCTTATGATGAAGCAAGCCACAAAAACAGCAGCAGCGAATATGAAAAAAAAAGAAGGAAAAGCCCCAAACCGGGTCTAGGAAAGTCGTGTTTTGGTATTTGGCGACGAGGATTCAGGAACCAACAAGAAAATGAGGGACATATTCGGAAACATCTCGTGACCAAAGATTCAACCAGCCAGAATCTTCAGTGTTGTTCTCAGTAAACAAACTCTTAGTTGTAAAGCTACCGCACGGGATTTCTCGGGCAGCAAGAGACGAGCAGAACAAAAATAACAGAGACTCTGCTTACTATATCCCGGATCGCGTTGTTTGATCCATGAGCACTATATCAGGATAGCACAATACTAGATGTCTCGGCTGCCCCGGCCAGCTCAATCCGCTGAATGATTCGGCGCAATTGGGTGATACGCAGCCAGGGACAGGAACAAGCTCGTATTGGGACAGACGATGACGTCGTATACAGCCAAAGGGGACATGATTCTGCTCGCTTCTCTCATAAATACAGATGTACTTCTTCTACTGAGTGCCATCTCTTATTTGTTACATAGAGGTGGTCTTGTGTTATCTCTTATCAATAAGCGGTGGAGCTAAATCTGGAAACTGCCCTCACTTCACACTAGTTTTGTCGTGGCATCCTCCATCCAGGAACAGGAAACACGGGCAGTTTCTATTTCGAGAAGCAACTTCACGTATCAGGATATTACAGTTTCTTGAAAGTTCTGAGCAAATTAGTTTTTTTCTTTCTTTAGACCGCGCGCAATCTTTTCACAATAATGAAGGAAAGCACGCAAATGGGCCTATAGATAAATTTGCAATTACCCCACAAACATAATTGTGTGAGTGGGTTTTCTATATGTATTTTTAAATGTTGTCATGATAGTGTTCTTTTTTTTCTTTTCTTTTCTTCATTTCATGGTTCCAAAAATATAATCATGGCGTGTTTACTAGCTAATTTTTTCTTTATTTACAGAAAATCTACTTCTGGCTTCTATGATTGCTAGACAATTGGTAACTTGAAAACCCGAACAAAATGAAGGATTACTGGGTTTCTATCTCTAGCAGACTGCCAAGTTACAGACCTAGACCAAGTCGAGACACCAAACCATAAAGAAGCATATTTTCTATACGGGGTACTGTAAGAAAACGATGACAACGAGATACAGCGCAAGGACCAACCTTCTTTATCGGATTTTAGCAGCGGAGAATATCTCTATCACGCATATCCCGTATCGACAGACGGCAACTCTTAAAAAAGCAGCAAGAAACCTCCGATTCAATCAATTACCTGGAACGAGTCTCAACCGATAATTTGCCAAGGCGATGGTGGTTTCTTTTTTTTTTTTTGGAGTTATTTTTATTCAGCTCAGTAGGCTCTTACCGTCCTATTACCCAGAATTCCGGCGGCGTTTTGTTTTCCTTCCGGCTGCCGCTCTGACCTGAACTACACAGCTTTTATATCTGCCACTCTCGTGTTGCTCGTAGGACATTGTGAAGTCGTTACATGCGAATTGTGGCTTGTAGGCACGGAATCCTCTACAGACATCCTATAGAAGAAAAGCCCTTACTTCCGTCGTGCCCCCATCTCCCCTTTTTGTAATAGCCGGGCTCTTCATTCCAACTCTGCGTTCGGATGAAGAAACGGAAAGAGCTGTCAAAGACATCATATCTGTACTTATAGACGCACAGGGTGGCTGCCGTGCCGTTGGCTCCAAGCAACAGCGAGATACAAGTCACACGATAACCAAGACGTAAATATAGATTTCTATCACACAAGCATACTCCCACGATACCAAGACGACATGGGCACACGGTACTACGTACTCTATGCCCACATATGCGGCTTCCCGAGGTCAAGTTATGCGGCTGGCCGAGTTAAAGACGCCGTGGAACCGGGACCGGGGATAGGAATCCTTGGTATTGATGGCATATACGGCCTTCCATTTCCTACCGCTGCAACTGCTGTTTGCTTCTAGTAGCACTGGCACTTGTCAGTCGGTACTACGGGGAACTTGGGTCCCAAAGGAGAAAGCGTCACAGCATGAACTTGGCTGGTCGGCAAGCAAGCATCGACAAAGGCGATCGCTATAGGGGAAACAGTTATGCCAGTACCCGTTGTTATAAAGAGCATATAGCAGGACTCTCTCCTCTGCTGATCCATTTCCCGTCGTCTCCCTAGTTACCGTAGCTTTGCCAACATGTTTATTTATTATTGTGTACCTCGTTGGTGAGTATCAGGCGGCTGTTCATCTTGGATATCTTGTGTGTTTTGTGTAGACTGGAAGCCGATCTCCAAAGATTTGACAAATTAACCCAAAAAACGATGTGAAACCAATACCGTCGTTTGGATTCGTTTCCTTTCGCTTCTCATATCGGTGGAGGAAAAAAACCAGAATAAAAGCTCTTGTTATACATAGCCGGATAGTACCGCCTCATGAGTTGTTATCTTCGCGATCAAAGAGTCGAAGCTTCTGTCAGCAATGAAGTCGTCCCCAGAAACTCTGGAACAGTCTAGGAAATCGCCCATGCCCTCTTGTTTGCCTGTTTTTCCCCCCCTTCGACGTCGGGGTAGAAGATCGCCGTAGCCATTGTCTCACGCTTGTTAAGCTTCAAACAGGAACATTTCTGTGGCTGTAGTAGTATTAGCAGTCGAGATAGAAAGAGAGAGTTGAAAGAAAAAGAAGAAAAAAACGCTCATCATACATGTGATGTGAGGAACACCGCCAAAAATGAAACTTGGACAAAAGGACCATTCGACAGGATGAAAACAAAATAAGAAGCCGTGGATCTTTAATTGATATGTATCTACATTATGTGGTTTCAATTGTTTGAGAATCGTCCGTCAGTACACGGGTTCCTAGGATATATGTAAATACAGGGTAAAATCTAAAATCGAAGTACAAGAATATAGATGCACTTCATTGTGTGTGAAACATTAGGCAAGGTGCTCTTAGACCATTTCGGATCTGATCTTGTACATGTAATTCAGCGTCTGTCTCTATATATATTTTCAGCAATATAATTCAATATCTTGTATCCAGCGCCTATTTACATTTGACTTTACTACATTCTTAACGTCAATGTGGTTATTTAGTAGCCAAGTTCGCCGTAACACGGCATCCCTTATAGACCCCAATTTTGCGCGAAATCGCAAGAACCTGCCATGCGCAGTGGTTAACCACTGTCGAAACTCACCATGGTGTAGTTGGTTATCACGTTCGACTGTAACTTGCAAGAATTGCCATCGAAAGGTCACCGATTCGATTTCGGTTGGTGAGATCATGTGTTTCTTTTTGGCCAGTCTCCGTCTTTTTGCCGTTTTTTGTTAACTTGCTTAAACCCTATTAACGGTTAACCCAGATGACACTCTGGTGCTCCTTTTTATATAAGCCGAGACATTTCTACTAGACGATGAATGATAATCATGTATATGAGTGATTGTTCAGTTGTAGCTCACTCTGGCTTCTTAGGTCGTCGTTAAATAACATTCAACGTCATCATAGTCTTATCTGCCTCAACAAAAAAAAAGCTTCTTTTTAGGGCTTCGTCGGCCCGACTAGCCTGAGGAATCAGGGCAAGTCTATAGAGCAAATAAGCAACGATACGACCACACCTGGTCCCGTCGCCCGTCACTTCATCTGAACACCATGGGGACAGGACAGTGGTAGTATTCACTCTTCCATCTCTACGTATTGTATATATTCTACTCCTAACTCTTAAGCTCTTCTTATCTCCAAGTTACCAAGAAAGTATGTCGTAATAGCAGTCATTGGCTGCCAATCTAGGCAGACTCTTCGGGCTTTCTCTCCACCGGCTCGGTAATTCATACTCGCCTTCTCCGTAGCTTTCACCGTCATCTTGCTCCCCTACAAGTCTTTTCAGGACAAAGCCTGGCCGTCTACGTGCTGAAAGCCTCACTGACCACAAAAAAAAAAAAAGACGATGCAAGGAAAACAGAGTTGTGTTGTAGTGGAGTTTCTCGCTACACTCGCCTTTGGATGATCGACGAGTCGACACGACACCAACACCGGTTCTGTGCTCCATGTGCTCCATGTGCCCCCATGCGCAGAACCCATGTTCCCTGCATCATCCATCTTCTTTGTTCTTCTTTGCCTGTCCCGTCTTCCTCTATACTTCTTAACCTCTCCTTGTCTGATAGCAAGCCTTGGGGGTTCCGGCTCAGTAAGCCTTGAAAGTTGAATAATATCAAATGATCAACAGCAAGCTTTCGTACCGCATTTCCTCCCCCCCTCCTCGAGTAGCACTGCTGCTACTTCATAGAAGAAAAGAGTTGGTCCTAAAGGTCCCCGGACAAAAGAGAAGAGATCAAGAAGTGAAAGATGGCAATAAAGAAGCACAAGGGCAAAAAAAAAAAAAAAAAAAAAAAAAAAAGAGAGTTCCTGTTTTTGGGGCCTGTTCAAGAGGAATTTCATTTTTCCTTGGGACTCTGTTGTTCGGCAGCATGGGGCTTGCTTACATTTCCAGACACTAGCTCAAGAAGCTATGTGAGATCGCAGAAGGGAATATAGAAGCGAGCCTTTGTAGGTAATTGGCTGGTACGACCCTGTGTAATCCATAGAAGCATATCTGAAAGCAGATATGCACCTCTAGGTACATGCAAGTTCTTCTGATGTGGTAACGATAGGTAGCTCTCAGCACCGTCTATAGATAATGGTAGACGCCCATACTAATACGCTATGTATACCGAATTTCCCAATTGGCTGCAGGATAATATTGGCTGTATACAGAAAAGAACGACTAGTATTCTAGTATTCTTGTAAGGCCCGTGCTCCGTCCACGCCCATCCATCTTCAGAGCGAACCCCTCCCCCATCTTCATACATACCTTGTCTTTCCCCCCCCCCCCCAAAAAAATATACTGCTCCTATGGCTGGCCGGTTTTCCCGCTTCGAGACATGCAGGCATGCAACTATCTGTGACAGATCTGAGACGGGCCAGACCCTCTCTTTTTCTCTATTCTAGTCGTGTTGTTGTCTAGATTGGGTATAGTCCAGGGAAGATACCCACCCCTAGTCGCTCACTTATTACTACTAATTATAATTGTTTACACAAGTACCTTTTGTATCGCCATCTCATAGCCAGGAACCAGGCACAAAATCCAGAGTTGAGTGATGATGCCAGGGTTTGTATGATCACTGTAACCCTTATTCCCAACATCATAAAGAGACCCCGAATTGGATCGATACTCAAGACTTGTGCTTTCTTTTTTCTCTCTTTTCTCCTTGTTATTCCCAAATTAACTATCTGACCAATACGCACCCACTTCCTATTCCCACACGTAATTGGGACCTTTGTTACCCTACGAAGGGGAAAGAAAATATAAATAACCTTGAGGAGGGGGGGTCATATATGGTTGGTTAATTGGGTGAAAGTGACTACTTTTGCGGCAACGTGCAGATTGAGGCCGCCGAATGACCAGAAGCCTCAAGTTTTCTAATCTGACTGTGACTTAATAGCCTGTAGATTGTGAGATTGTCGGACTATCCCTAACCTTCTTTAAACCTTTTTCCTTTTCTTTTTTTTTGCTCTTCGATATACATATAGCACAAGCAAGATTGGAGACATTCAGGGAATTGTTCTAGCAAACCACGTTGTCAAAGAGGCTCTTGGTAGGGTGAGCTTCAAACAGTGTGTCTTATTATCATTCTGGGCCACACGAGAGGAAGACATTAAAGAATACAAATCAAAATATCAAGACCAAGACAACAACACGCGGTCCACGCATCGAGAAAGTACTACCAGGCCTCTACTAGAACTGCTCTACCAGGGCTTCAACTAGCATGCTAGGGATAAGAAGGAGGATCCCTGTCGTGAGGCGAATAGAAGAGATGAAGTAGTGTCTTCAGGCATAAGAGAAACACGAGTAACAAAGAAGGGCTGACTTGAGCGGAAGGAAACAAGATAATTGAAGACCGGCCGTCTTTTCCCATTCCTACCCACTGCCGTAAATTAGTTTTCGATATCAGATTACAAAGAGTCCAGTGAAGACATGAAAAAGGGAGATGAATTACACAAAAGAAGAAGAAAGAAAAAAAAAAGTCCGGATACCAGGGCTGCTACTTCCCCGCTGACCTCGTCGAATAACAAGAACGAAAGAAAAGTAAGACATATAAGTCAGCATAAAGTTTCTACAAGGGCTGAATTCTGATTCGTCAACAAGACCTAGATTGCTGAAAAAAACCAAGTTCCCTAAGAAATGCTCCGGGCAACCATTACTGGTTCGGCAGGGCTATAAGAGCAAGTCCTTCTGTGAGTCCAATGAGTCTAATGTATGTCTAGATAAAGACAGAGGAGAAACTTACTCTTTAGATATTTGTTCTCTTTCTGTATGCATGCCAAGGAATTCGCCCAGCGTGTTCTTATTCCCTTGCAGACTTTTTGGCTGTTTCTGTTTAGTTGGCCCTGAATCACTTACAAGATACATATAGAGCTGTAGAACGGCAATAAGACAGCCTTGCAAAACACGGGCGTACCGCTATTCCGGTCTATGATCTTCTGGTCTACAGATATGCCCTCGAGGAATATTATGTAAATCTTCTCTCTTTCTTTCATAAAATATGCCGTGTTTCCTGAAGAGGGAATGGCCATGTACTTGATCACGGTTTCATGTCTCAAGGAACATGCAAGAGACTGCTTTTGTTACTATATTTTCTTATATTAGCCTGTTGGTTGGTGTCATATAGGCTAGCTACATACATATCACGAATATGTTGTATCAACCGAGAAATTATAGACGGCCACTGCCTCCCTTCGAGTCACGACTGTAGAGTACTAATTAGTATATAACAGTGTGTATTGTACCTGAGATCAAACGTCCAAGCTTGACTAAAACATGCATGCGTTTTCTTGTATGAGAACGAGGAAGTGTTTGACCTTGTGTCAAAGCAGTTCACGTCAAAAGATAAAAACAGGTAGTTCCAGATGCAGAAAATCATCCCCGAATTTTTATTTTTATTTTTTATATTGCAGACAGATACAAATAGTTACTCGCGGCAGTGAGAGGGACGGTTAGTTAAAGAGGAAACAGTTAACAGACCAAACAAGAACAGTAAGGGGATACAACATGGTCCACAAAGGTACGGGGTCCGGCATAATGTTTGACATCAACAGAGTTGAATCGAGTTTCTATCAACCTGTATGATTCCGCTGTCTAGAGTAGTAAGCTTTGGTATGTTGCTGTCGAGAGTTGTGCTTCATATAAAATAGAAAGTCTGGGCAAATTCTGTGCATAGAAGGTTGCATGTTTCGACCTATCTGTCCCGATAAAGTTGAACTTGGGCACTAGGCCAAATCCATTTTTTAGTATCACCGGCTTGTCTGTTGTATCCGTTTGGGCGGATTACATGTACAGTTGTATATGTATATGGTAGCGGTATCACGAGCCAGATGTTGATGCAGGCGGCTCATTAGACGCACATGGAGATTTACTACAACAGTACCTTATATTAGCTAAGCAGCGGACATGTATATATCAGGTCTTAGCATGATAGGGGTCGCAAAGAAGAAACAAACAAAGATGTATCTCGTGATGATATTGGTACCAGCAGGCTGGACGGATATACCAACTACATGAGCATGAAGATGTTTCGTTCGGAGGCGGAGTACCGCTCTAGTTATGAAAGTGCCGAGATCTTATAGCTGGGCACATCCGATCCAATACCGGCGATCGCCAAACATGGATGGTGATGATAACAACAGTGGAAAAACAAAAGGTTTCCGTTGGGTCGACTCGGTATATTCTGATACGATCCAGCAGGTCTTGCATAGACTCTCGAAGCACATCATAGGGTTGACATGTTATGCGAAAACGGTTTCAAGTTACGCTTCTGGGACTCGGCACAGAACTGCAGCTCACGGCTTCATCCGTTAGTAAAGATATGATTTACGCTATGCTACCAATATGCTAGCTGCCTCGGAGTTAGAAGGAGGGAAAAAACACTGACCTTGACTCTGCCACCAAAAAACCCCAAAAAATAAAAACAGTTCAAGACGGCCAACTGAACAGACATAACAGCATAAAACATGCTAAGAAACCCCCTTCTTTTTTTTCAAGTCCGCGCTTTAGCCTGCTACGGATAGGTCTACAATACAGGTGCTTGAGCCTCTGATAACACGACAAAATCTGATTCAGAGACGAGCGGAAAGACGGTACCGAGTAAACAGGTCCATACAATGCTACTTTGTTTTGTATTATCCGCAAAGGCTGTAACAGTTAGTGTGACTGAGATATGAAGTGAAAAAAAGAAAGAATATATAGTTGGTTATACCTCAAGACAAAAACAAAAACAAGAACATTACTGGTAGTTGGGTAGTATAACTTCAATGTCGCCAAGTCGGAAAATGGCGCAATGGGCTCTAGAAATAGCGTATCTGGCTGTTTTGGAGATTCAGTTGCCAAGGCCCTATTCACAGCTTACTTGAGATATATTTATCACAGAGGTTTTGTTGATCCATATATTTAGACCCTTTTAAGATTTTTGTCCTAAATGTCGGGTTATTTCGCAAGGGTTACTGGATCCAAGGGTCTAAACCCCAGAAATAAAGACACTCAAAGATCATGTCGTAAACAGAGAAGAATCGAGTTTGTTCTGTTTTCTTTTCGTCCTTTTGGTCTTGCTGGTATTTCTGGAGATAGAACATGCATGTTTTGAGATCTGCCTGTGTCTAGCATGATTGTTGATATGATATGGGGTTCAGAGAATACGATATCACGAAAAAGGTCAGATATCAGAAAGAGTGTCTTGCTTGCCACGTTAGTTATAGTGCATGTAGTTAGCGTTAGTAGTGATTCTGTGTTCGATATGCGGCTACTGGGAAGTCTAGAAGGGGAAAAAAAAACAAGCCGCAAGCTTGATGTAACCACGACGGTTGGCATCTGCAGCCACACTGATGGGATGATGCGACGGGACATGTCTATTTTTTCGTTCTTTATAATTCGCAGTATTATTTCCGAGAAGGCGAGAAGGTATGTAAATGGAGAAAAGTAGTATGCTTGCATTGTCTTCGGTATGCCGTAGTCTGACTACCACTTTGCCGATTTTGACGACTACGAACCGTACCCAACGGCTGGATAGAGCTTCACTGAATACACGGGGTAAATCTCCGATGCGAGGCATTATCCTGCTTCGAGAAAGATGTACGGGTTCTCTTCTTGCTCGGCGACGACCGACAACGCTGGCAGGACAGGCTGGCTGAGTGAGCAACAGATTGTCGATAGTCTTCGACTCTGTCACCAGCCCAGTAGCACGGCAGATAAGATGCAGGTACAGAGTAAGAAGGGAAAAGAGAAAAAGAAAAAAGAAAGAGAAAAAGGTGTGTGTTGATTTCTTTGGGCTTAGTGCGTCGTACGCCGGTAGTACTGCAATTAGCAAAAGGTCAGAGCTGCTCTAGGCCCTAGAAAGCTTATAGAGAACACAAGACCCGGGGCCGTTGAAGGAGCCTGGGCGTAAAGAAACCAAAAGGTAGGGGGGAGGGTTCCGCTGTTCGTCCCAAGGGAGCCTATTGAGCAAGGGGGAGGAGATGTCAAGGCTAGAGATAGAGAGGCTAGAGAGTCTTTAGTGAGCTTACTTCTACGAGGCTTCTAGCGCAGCTGTAATTTCACGAGCTAGCTGGAGACACAGATGTGTTTTTAGTGGCTTTTTGCTCTAGAGTTGCGATGGTGTGTGCCTCGTACAGAACTAGCAGATAATAAAGCGGACGCGAATGCAGGCCTTTTCGAATGCCCTAATGAATGCCCTAATGCCACTGGAACAGCAAAGTGATTGTGCTGGATAGAAGCTACAAAGTTACCACATTGGTATAGCGAGTTCGAGGAAGTAGCCGGACACGTCGCTGTAAATACAGTTCCTGCTCGAAGCCACAAACAAAGGATGTTGCTTGTTATGGCTCTCGACGCCTCAGGCGATATTTCGGGGCTACGAGATGACATAACTGAGGATTTTGTATAAAAAGCATGAGCGATGCTGATCAGGACAGCTGTTCATAAAAAGTAAACATCGAGGCTTTATTATCACTTTATTTTTTGATTGCTGTGATCGCCAGTATGAATTTTAACCTTCTTTCTGCACTGTTGACAAACGACGCCTCGTTTTTTATTGTTATATTATTCATTAAATTCATGGATTTGTTTTATCCTGTTCCCTTTTTGATTGTTGATTTCGTTTTTTTGCCACTGCCGAACCAAGCATTGTTTTTTCTCCTACACTAAAAAAACAAATAAATATACGTGCATATTTCGTTGAATATTAAGTTTTTATTCTTTTGAGCCTGTGATCGTCAATTCAACAGCATATCTGGGTTGACGGCTCGAGTATCTTGTATACCAAAATCCAAAATCCAACTAATCTGTCAAGAATCCATTAGATCGAGCGGAATCGGAATCGGAATTTCCATCGTTGGCGTTTGTTATCTCCCGCCCTTTGTCGAATATCAAGAATAAGGAAAAAAAAACCCGAGATCTCTATTTTATGCATTGAGCAGATATGTTTTGCAATAGAAGATCGCAATCCGGCATATTTCGGTCGTCTTTGTATTTTCTTCTCTATATCTTGACGAGAACAAGGCTGTCGAACAAAAACAAAAACAACCCTCCATCTTCAGCGTCTCTTTTCCACCCCGGCTCTTTTCTTGTCCGATGTGTTTGCTTTTTTTCTCTTTCTTTCTCTCTCTTCAGACTTGGGAAGACCGGCCTAGGCTCGGCGTCTGGAGCTGGTCGAGTTCCGGTTTCCAACAAACGTACGTTGCTTCGAACTCTCCAAGTCAACGCTACCCTCCACAGTCATCACAGTGAAAAAAGAAAAGAACGAGGAAGAAGGGAAACTGCCTGACCCTCTCTTTCTTGCTGCTACCCTGCTGGCTAGGGTTACCCTAGACTGAATCTTGCCCTCTGTCTCTCTTGCTCTCTTCGTCTGTCTCTTCACTTGACTTCTTCCGTCTTTCACATCCAGAGCCTCTTATACGCCGAAGAGAGAACGTAGACCCTAGGTGTGCCGGTACTAGCAGGGCCTTGCCACGGTAATCTGTTTGATCCCTGGACTGGGCCTCGTCTCTCGTCTAACGAACATAGCTTCCACAGTAGAGTTGCAGCTAGTTTAGATTGTAGCATTCTGGGGCACTGTCGTCGTGTATAGAGAATAGTCATCCGAAGCACACATCATGTAACCTTGTCTACCACCGAGCCCGAAGCCGACTTGCTCTCTTATTTGTCTCTTACTTGTCTCTTATTTGGTCTTTTATGTATTTATCGATTTGATCCTGCTCTGGTCTTCCTTGGCCGTGGGAGTGACGAGCAAATCGGCCGGCGCATCGACCCTTTCTTCCCCGATAGAAGGAGCAAAAGGATATGCTGTTATACTAGCGCTGTATGCACAAAGGCTTACACAAGCCGATATCTGTGCACACAAGAACCACTACACGGCACCTCTCCCGTAGCAGTAGTTCCAAAGAGAGCTGCTGCCTGCTGCTGGAGCTGTTATTGTTATTGTTGTTGTTGTTGTCATTACTGTTGCACATACATATACTAGCTATCTGCAAGCACGCACGACCACATGTTTGTCTGAACTTGGTGCAGTAGCAGTGGCACTAGCCCACCAAGAGCCACCTCTCCAGTGCTACTGGCAGTTAGCGTTGCTGGCGTACACAGCTATGGATTCTTTGTACATGTCTTTTCTGTCTTTTGAGAGACAAGGCTGGCTGCATATGCAACCTACAACATGCAACATACAACATGCAACATGCAGTGTGATAGCGCCCACTGACAATACATGTGCTGACCCAGGCTTTTGCTACTGTGCTTCCTCTCTCTCTTTCTCGCTCTCTCTAGGAATTCCACCCCTTCTGGGCACCCTAAAGGGGACGTCTCTGGCTACAACTGCTCAGTCTGGGTTTTAGATGTCTGGAGCACCTGCAAAGAGTTACAGGCAGTAGTATCACGAACGTACCACTGCAACTCTAGCTGCATGCACCCGCTATTTTCTCTCTTGGTTTCCCGATCTTCCTGGCTCGTCCTTAACCACGGCAAATCAGTCAAAGTGTGAGACGGACTAAGCTCCCCCCGCAGATGCCAAAAAAGACAAAAAAGAGGTACAGAGAAGTATCAGGAAAAGAAGTAGTGTGTAATGTAGTCACTCTGGTGGAGAGTGCAGTGTTACTGTTAGTGCTATGACATAAAAGCTAAAAGAAAAGAGACAGAAAAGTCAAAACGGCCCAGACGTGTCAGAGACTAGTCTAGGTAACGGTAGCACCTAGTATTTGGATTTTTCTTAAATATATATATATATATTTCTTTTTTCTTTTTGGTGACGCCCGGACACTTTTCAACGCCGCGAACAGATGGAAGACCAAACAAGAAAGAAAAAAAGAAAGAAAGAAAAAACCAGCACTCGGACCAACTGCTGCAAAGAAGCAAAGAAGAAAAGAAAAGAACCCAGTGAAAGCCGGACATCGTGTTGTTTAGGCTACAGCATTGCTTCCAAACACCTATAACTCACTGCACTGTTCGCCGGAAAGCCTGGCCTTGGAGTCTTGCAGAGGGAGTGATCGTCTTCTTTGCCTCAGCATCGTTTGTTTCTTGTCTGGAGAGAGCCAGGGAGAAAGAGACAGACAGAGACAGAGAGGCATCTGGCTAGCTGCTGGCTTTGATAACCGGAGCAATGCTCGAGACGAGACGTCGAACATCACCGTCTCATTTGTGTAGGGCTTGTTCTTTCTTTAGACTGTCTTCAGATCTGTTCGGACATTGTTCAGACCTTGTTGAGACTTTTACTCGGCGAGGAATCAGACCTGTCAGACGATGGGATATGTTTAGTATTTCTCGGCGGCCGGATGGCGATGTCGGTTTCTGGACTGGACTGCTATTGTTATATTGCTATTGCGGCTTCTATTGACTACACCTATTTCTAGTATTGCTGCGGCTTCTTGTTTTCGAATAAGCACAGCCTTCCTGGAGCTAGACGGAAGAAGCCATACATGAGTATACGTTAGTACAACATACGTTAGTATACATTGGTATATACTACATTTCTATAAGCACACTGTCTCTTGGGACCCAGGAAAGAAAGAGCCTGGTCTAGAGACTTGTGGCCTTTTGAGGCTTCTTTCTTTTTAGCTTCTAACCTTTTAGCTTCTAACCTTTTGGCTTTTGGCTTGCAACTCGGCCTTCGTTCTAGTCGCTATTGTGCTGGCTGCTCTTGACTAGAGAGCCCCTTGTTCTTTGTTCTTTTTTGACCCTGGACAGAAGAATCCCTGTCCCATGCTGCTTCTATAATATCATATTTCTCATCTTTTTCCATACTCTCTCTCACTCTTTCTTACTTCACCCCCTACCCCCCCCTTCCATCGACCATACTAAGGAGACACCCTGGCGAAACGCACACCACACACCGTCGATGATACACCCCCGTGGCATTCGTGGTGTCTCATAATAGCTGTATTCAACGAACTAACGTACTGTTAGCTGCCAATGTTGCTATTGCTGGTGCTTGGGAAATCTATACCGTCTCTCCTCCTCTGTGCTGCTCCCCCTCCGCCAAAACCCAAGGCCAGCGCTAGACAGAGAGAGCCCAGGTCTGCTTCTGAAAGAACAACCCCCCCCCTTCCCACCACCACTCTATATGGGAATACATGGAATACATATACCTATAGTCTGGCGCCCTCTCTTCGTTCCCACTGACTGACCTGCTCTACCTACTTGCTACCTACTTCGCTTCCTCCAGAAGAGAACAAGAAAGAGAAATCCCTCCAGCACTGCACTTGACCTGCCCGCATATCTTTTCTTGCATCTTCGATCTGCGAAACGAGTCCGCCGCCGCCGTCACTACTGCTGCTATATACTACTGCTATATACTGTACTGCTACAGACTATACTGCTTACACTGCTACATACTGTACTGCTACTGTACGGCCCCTTACGCTCATTTTCCAGTTCTCACACACTTGCTGCTTCGACCTGCCGCCGTCTTCATACAGCCACTTTGACCAGTGACTTGATTTTTAGTCTCCCGGTTCTTCTTTTATTTCTTCTCTTCGTCTTTTCTTCTTTGGAACCTCCTTCAACAACCTTCTATTTGATTTGCCTGCTTGATGCTGCGTTGCTGTTGAATATCTGGTCGTGTCTGTTTACTGCTACAACTTTCGATATCAGAACGACATACATACATCACCACCAGCAACCTTTCTGTTCTTTTCCTACTTCGGTTCTTCGTCGCTGGCCTCTTCGTCGAAGCTCACTGAACTACGCACTGCAATCCCGCCGACCTATCCAACTCTGCGAGTGGCTTTCAACATATACTCCAAGAACAGCCTTTCTTCCGCTTGCCGCCACCGCCGTCCAACCCTGTGCTAGACTGACTATACACGTTGCTCTCGCTGGCGCCGCTGTCTTCCGCTCAGTCGCGTCTCCCACTGCTCAAGCCGGTCCGTGATATTCACAATGGACTCTGGTGAGGCTCAGATGTAAGCCCGTCGTGCTCCGCTTCTGCTCTGCTGTACTACCACATGATAGACGTACTAACTCCGGCTCCAGTCAACACCAGTCCCAACAGATGGACGCTGCAAACTTTGGCTTTGAAACCACAACCCCCACCAAGATGCAGCAGCAGCAGCAACAGCACCAGCAGGACTACCCGCCTCGCTCTACGCCCATGGTCACAATGACTCCCGGCGACATGTCCGTCAAAGCCGAGACGACCATGTCTCCCGGCATGTGGCAGACGCCTGCTTCCGCTATCCGCCCGCGCCACGGCCACATGCATGACGCCTTTTCGGCCTGCTGCTCCGGCGAAGAGTTCGTCTCGCTGCCTGCCTGGGACTCGTCGACGCTGTCGCTGCAACAGACCCCCAGCGATACCATGTGCTCGTCACGCCCCGTGTCCATGCACCAGGACTACTTCAACCCCGTCCCGTCTGACTGTGGTAAGTCCGCCTCTCTCCCGCACATGCCCATACCCCCCCCTCCCGCTTGTGCTGTTGGACGGCTCGATCTGACCAAGACACGTGTTACAGGCTCTTGGGCTGCCCGCAAGTGCGACGAGGGCTTTGAGATGCACGACATGCAGATTGGCCAGGCCTACACGGCCGACGAAGCCATTCCTATCCTGGACCTTCGCTTCCAGAACCCCCAGCAACCCGATGGTATGCATGCCGCCAGAGCCAACAACAGACGCATGTCTGAAGCCTCCTTCACCGTGTCCACAAACGATGCCCTATCTGACATGACTTCCTACGAAGATTTCTCCAGTGCCCTGTCCGAAGCCCCCTCGCTGAGCTCCGACTACCCGCCGCCGTCCAACCGCACATCGCTGCTGTCATCGTGCACCCAGCTGTCGCCCGTGGCCTCGCCCCGCATGGGCACCCACTCCCAGTCGGGCCGCTCCGAGCTGGTCCGCACGCAGAGCCGCGGCCGGGCATCGCCTTCGCCCCGCCCCGGCGCCGCCCGCTCTACCCCCTACAACGTCGATGTCGGCCGCACCAACAAGCGCTGGTCGACCGGCTCGTACGCCACGCAGCAGAACCGCCGTGCCGCGCCCTACAACATGTACCACCCCGGCGCCGTTGCCGCTCCCCAAGACATGTTCGGCCCCCGCATGACGCCTGGCGGCCGGCCCGACGCCGGCGGCATGCCGCTGAACTACGGCAACCTGCAGGCCGCTGCCCAGGGAAGCCCGTACGGCATGATGCCCGCCGCGCCATTCCGCAATAGCATGCTGCTGCCGACGCAACTGCCGTCGCAGATGGGCGCCCACCACGCCTTCCCCGGCACCGAGATGCAGCACACCGCCTTCCAGGCCCCTCCCCCGCTCCTGTCGCACGGCTTGTTCCGCATGCTCCAGAGCAACGGCGACCCGTACGCCATGCACGCCCACTACGGCGACCTGTCCGACCCGCCCGATCTGTACTCGGCTTTGCACGAGGAGCAGATCCCCCCTCCGCCCGAGGACATGAACCCGTCCGACCCCGACATGGTGCCCCACGAGCAGGAGCTCCGTTTCGAGGGCGACCTGTACACGCCGCGCTGGGTCCGTGGCCACGGCAACAAGCGTGAGGGCTGGTGCGGCATCTGCAAACCGGGCCGCTGGCTGGTTCTCAAGAACTCGGCCTACTGGTATGACAAGTCGTTCACCCACGGCATCAGCGCCACCACCGGCTCGCCCTTCCAGGAGCCCCTCGAGACGCGCCGCATGGATGGCAACCCCGATGTGTGGGAGGGCCTCTGCAGCAGCTGCAACGAATGGATCGCGCTGGTCAGCAGCAAGAAGAAGGGCACGACGTGGTTCCGCCACGCCTACAAGTGCCACACGCACCCCAAGATCAAGGACGCGCCAAAACGCCGCCGCGAAAGCAACCAGAACCGCGCCCTGGCAGCGTCCACCATGGCCAAGCCGTCGTGCGCTGCTGCCAAGATGGAGCTCCAGCCATCTCCGGCTGCGCCTCTGACTCCGCCGTCGCAGATGACGCCGATGGGCATGGCGATGGGCTCGGCGAACGGCGCCGGTCACGAGGCTACTCCGCCGGTGCCGATGATCCCGTCGCATATGTTGACGCCGGCCCAGGCCCAGGCTCAGGCTCACATGCACCACCAGACTCCTGTGCCGCCGCCTATGATTCCTCATATGAACCAGTTCTCACATGGTCTACCGCCGTTGTCATCAGATAATGCGCCGCCGGGAATGATTTGAAGAAAGAGGGGAAGCGTTTCCCTTCAGCAAAAGAAAAAAAAAGATATTAAAAAAAAGAAACACAAAAAACAAACTACAGCTCGCTTTCTTTTTTTTGCTTGATATACGATCACGACTTTATTCGTTTCTGTCTTTTGCCGTGCTTTTTTTCTTTCTTTTTTCCTATTCATCATACAGAGAAATACCCCCTTTTCTTATAACGATCTCGTCTGTTTGTTTCCTTATCACTCTTTTCTTTTTTTTTTTTTACAAGTCTTGACTGTTCTTTCGGCCAGCACTAGACATACTAAGAAAAAAGAGAATTACATGCTCTACTTACTACCAAACTCCTGATACCCCCCTTTCCTCATCGAACGAATGAAAGACTCAGCAACAAATGCTTTTCAACCTTGTTACGAAACACATACATTTATTTTCTTATTTTCTTTTCCTTTTCTTTATCTTCTCTTTCTTGGCCATTACGAGAAACACGGTTCTATCCTCTTCTTAGGGGGGTTTTCTTTTTTTTATTTATATCTTCATATTCCTTTTCTTCGTTTCTTACCTTCGTTATTTATCCCATATTGGACTTCAACCTTCAACTATGCCTTATTCACAACGCATATTTTATTGGTCTATTCTCTTTTCTTTTATTCTTGGTAAAGCCATTCTCCGATTCTTATGGATGAAAAAGGAAAAAAAGCTCTACAAGAAACATGAAGAAAAAAAAAAGACATGTTTCGTTTTACCAGTATTTTTTATCTGGTTGCCTTTGGATATTTCGCTTCGGAGTTCTTCATCTTTTATGATTTCGGCCTTCTTTTTCTTCTTCAAACGTTTGTTTTTGCAGTTTGGAATCGTTTTGGTATCTCTATAGTTTTCTTTCTTGTTTTTTCCCGTTTTTTTCTTCCTTTTTTTATTCTTCCTTTTTTCTTAGATAGAGAGAGAGACATGCGTCTTGAATGCACCAACTCAACATAAATCAAATATTTTTTCATAAAGTTCTAGTCTCTATTTTTCCATTGTTTAACCTCGTTATGTCTGTCCGTGATTTATCTATTTTTTTTTCCCAAGTATCTTGAGGCTATAACACGGCATGTTCCGGGTGGAAGTATCCCCCCCCCCCTTCTAATCTAACTAGCTACCCATTTCCTATCCTCCTAAAGTCTCCCACGTCTCTCTTCTGCTTTCATATAAATTACTCCAATGTCTTATATCTGTGCCTTAACGCTAGTTATATGTGGCGCTTAAACACCCATTCTACTCTTCTCTCAGGATCTTCACACTGCTTTAACTTTAACTATATCTATAGCATATCAAAGTTATTGAGAACACACGACGCCTAATGAGTTACCGGTTAGATATCGATGTTTTCCGGTCCACACACATCAGTTCACTCCTCTACTTGCCAACACTAAGTAGCAGTACCAAGAATGGAACAGCTCGTCCCTTGATTCTAACAACTCTGCTCCTCTCTTGCCTCAGATGTAAACCTTCTCCCATCTGTTGACCAAGGAAGCTGGTCTGAGAAATAAGCTCTTTCTTGCATGTTCTTGCTTTGTCCGCCTATCAGCGTGTGCCCTAGAGCTCATCTCATATCCCCGAAGGCAATCTTCGACGGCACATATCTCGAGCCTTCCTTCACTAGACAAGCATGACCTATTTTCCATGGCCTTGATTTGATTTGATTATATTTAACGTCTACCTAAATCACTAAGATCATACGACACCGGGTTGGTTACCAGAGATATTTAAAGTCATCCGCTCAACAAACTCAATAGCTTTGTATGTTCGGGACGACACCGTCCACTATGAGCAGCAGTAAAACATAGAACAGTAAATAGGAAAAACAGAGACAAAAACCACACCAAATCCTCCTCTGTCACTTCTCCCCTCCGCTGTACTTGTAATGACCCAATCTACAACTGAGTAGAGACATTTTGTAAATGTGGAAAACTACACTCACTCATCTTTGGCTGATTTCCCCCACTCTCTATACTAGAGGTAGAATGGTCACAATAGAGTATCTACATTTGTGTTTTAAATGTTTTCATATATTATCCCTTCAAAGAGAAGATGTGTAATGAACAAGGGTCGTGCTGTTTTATACCGGTACTACAGCCCTGTGAGCGAATTTCAATAGTAGCTTCGATCTCTGTGCTACTCGAGTTGTATGTACATGATATAGGGAGAATAGAGGGATGATTTGTATGTGAGTTGAGGGAGAACGAACCTCTTTATCATGTGCAATAGGCCTTTTACCGGAGTATCATGGCATACTATGGCGAGAGCTTGGTATATTGATGGTCTTCTTTGGTACTCAATACATGGAAGTTGTCCATTTATTGGCCATTGATTTTAAAGGGAAGATATTGGAAGAAAGTGTAACTTTGGCTTTATATAGCATCACATTTAAAAGGTTGTTCACTCATTCAATAATCACATAGTTGTACAAGGAAATATTTAGAGAATACTTCATTAAAACATTAATATAGCGAAAAAATCAAACTAAATAAAGCCGCAACAAACAAATGGGACCGAAGTACAACAAACATCAAACCACTCTATTAGAACACGAAAACGAGGGCTTACTCAAGCTCCCATTCATCGAATTCCTCCTCATACTCCGGGTGCTGGTGGAGCATCTCAGCCTTCTGGGAAGTGGACAGTGTCCAGTCATCCTTGACTGGGTTGAACGGCTCCTTGACTGTGCCGCGGAGCCACTCCCGCTTGGCGACCATGTCGACCAGACGGCCGACCATGGCACCCGAGGACGCCTTGGACCATTTGGTCCGATCATCTTCCAGCATGTCGAAGAGATCGTCCGCAACATCCGAAGGCATATCCTCGGCCTCAAATGGCAACTCAATGCCATGAGTTAGCGTCAAGTCGGAGTCCCGGAACAACTTGTGAGCATCCTGTTTACGGAAGGACCTTGAGTGGCTAGGGTTGAGGTCAAACCATCTACTCTTGCACTCAGGACCGGATGCCACACAGAAGTCCAACAGGTCAATCACCTTAGTCGTAGTAGACTGGGTGAATGACAGCCAAGACAGGTCCATACCAAAGATTCTTGGCTTGAGACCGACAGTCATGACACTGTCCAAGTCAAGATCCCCAGAAAGTCCAAACTTCCCCCCACCACACAATCCACAAGCATCATCATATGAAGCTGCAGCCGTTAGATGGAACTGGGGGAACTTCCAGTCCATAGTAGCGGATACAGAGGCATCAATGAACAATGATTGGAATGTCACATCGGCATGGATTGCATGGTAGACGGACACTTCACCATACAAACCACCAGACACTGTGGGCTTGTATAATGAGAAGACAGGTGCCTCGATGTTCGCACCAACACGACTCTTCCAGATGCGTCGCTCAGCGTGGGCTAGGAGACGATTCTCATCAGAGACCGTCATCTTGCCTCCAAAGTCTAGGCGAGCGTATGCCTGGATATCGGATACCGCGTAGCCAATACTGTCACTGAGGGACAGCGATACAGAGCCAATATCCGGCACCTGGAAGGACACTGGTGGTAACGCCAGTAGTTGCTGAGAGCCCGTAAGACCCTGGACAGCGTGTCCAGTGACATATAGTCTCAGCAACGTCTGAGCAACTACACCCTTGGTAGAGATTTTGAAATCTCCACCATGACGCTTTCCAGCCCGGTAGCTGAAGCCGATCGCCCCAGACACATCACACGATGAGCACTTAAGGCCCAAATCCAGATGGGAATCACTGTACGTGATTCCACTGTTGTGCTGGAAGTCAAAGAACATGTACTTTGACTTCCAAGGCGTGGTATCATCTACCGACGCCGAGACCAATTTGATCATCAAAGGATCAGTGACATTTTGGAAGTCATCTGCCGTGTCAGTCATGACATTCCAATCCTCGAGATCATTGATTGTGTTGGGTGTGACATCCAACACTACCATGGTATTTCCTCGGGCAGTGATGCCCGAGACGCCGAACCATCCATGGTTCTGTGAGTCAACAGAACCAATTGGAGTCATCACCATGACGCTGCCCTGAGAGGCGGAAGCCAAGGCAGATGCCCACACATCCAGAGCAGTGGTGGCAGCATCGATAGTAGTGAACTCAATGGCGAGTTCATTCGCTCCATCGAAGCTGATGGCAAACAGGTGCTCAGAAACCTGGTCAAGGTTAATGAGCGGCGTACCGGAGTACGCGAAGAGAGACGCTACGGAGTCTTCGGATCCGTAAGCAAATACGTCCGCGGAGTGGACATTGAAAGCGTTATTGCCGGTACGGTCATGTAAAGACACGTGCGGCATAAACGTAAACCATTGCACAACCGCGGAGTCATTTGTTGCTGGAGAGACCATATCGGAGGAGACGGAGACCGAAGTCTCCCAAGACGAGTTTGAAGCCTTCTCGGCAAATACAGGCTCCATGGTTGACACCGGCAGCGCAAAAGCAGTGGAACTCGAGCTCCAAAGCAAAGAGACTGAAGCCTCATTGGGTGAGTGGGCAGAAGCCCAAGTGTAGGTGCCATTTGTGGCAGATGCAACAACTACCTGGACAAATAGTGTCCAGGCAACTGTTGCCACTGTCAGAGCTCTAACGTGCATTGCAACTGCTACAGAAAGATTGTAGGTGAGGCTAAGAATTGTTAGTAACTGTGCTTTAATATGAATAAATGAAAAGATGAGGGAAAGGGCAAACGATTGGTGGTGTTATGATGGTAGAAGGTAGTGATGATAAGAGATGATAGATTATGAAAGTGAATTCAAATACTCACTGTAAGAAGCTTTTAATACTACTTAAGAAGTAGTGAGAAGGTAGTTGTGTTGATTGGTAATTGTGTGAAGGTAGTTGTGTTAATTGCTTGGATGGTATTAACCAAGTGAACCAAAAGTTGTTGTTGAGGAAGAAGTTTGAGAAAGAAGAAACCACCTAGATGGGGAGAAAGACCGTCTTCTTATACTCAAAGAATTCCGAAAAAAGTCCTAAGAAAGAGTCCTAAGAAAGAGTCCTATATGAAGTCATAACTTACTAGGACTCGGCTCCCCGACTTTAACTAGTTGAAGTTGTAAGTGGAGTTTGCCACCCTTACCAAAATATTTGTGCATTTTCTTTAACATCAAATGAGCACTTATACACACTATTCAAAAATACTGGAGGAAGCAGCCATTGAATTTATTGCCATATGTAGTTTTTTTCACAGGAAACATCTTGGTTCCGAGGTATAGGATAATATACTACAAGAATAATATCACACTCCGTGGCAATCATGGCAACATACACAAAATGATATGAAGAATCGAGCAAAGGAGAAGCATATACCCATTGCTCAACTTACCATGTTTTAGCCTACAACGGCTTTATGAATTTCCAACTAGCAAGAAAAAGTCCTATGAGTGTGTATTAGTGAAAATCCTTAATAGAGTATATTGAACTAGCTAAATTACGTTTTTGCCGAACGGAAGTATGATTATCTCAAAGGTCTATCATGCAATAGTTCGGCCTTGTGCCAGTTTTTACGCAAGCAGATGGAGATTTCCTTGAGAACGATAGTATTCAGCGTCTAAGATGAAACAAATTCCAACAAATCTCTCAGTTTTGGACTTTTTGTAAATCTGTCGTTCCTACATACTAATAATCATAGTATCAAATGGTGCAGTAAAGTTTCATTTAGAAGATTGTAGTATAGAACAGCTTCGTTTACATCAGCAACCACAACTCTTCCAAAGCAACTTCTCTAGTGAGAAATAGACATATATCATGAATACAATAGTCACAGTACAGGCAAGGTCGGAAAGGGCCACATCCTTAGGTTGAAAACTTGACAATAAATCTGCCAACGCCTATCAGAGACAGAAGACCACTAGCGATACAAAAACCCCAAGTATTTTTTTAACAACAACAACGACGGCTCGCTTAGCTCAGTTGGTTAGAGCGCCGTACTGATAAACCGGAACCTTCAAAAAGAGGTTGCCCTTCGAGTACGAGTGTGTCTCCCTGAGCTTTGTAGTGTGTAGTGACTCGGGAGACCAGCGATCGCGAGAGAGTGTGGTGAAAAGGGGGAGATTGTTGGTGACAACATCCCTCGACGAGCATCTAAAAAGATAAAAAGAATGGACAACAGCATTGGGAATATGTGCTGGTCGCTCTTAAACCCCCACGACGAAGGGGAAAAGTTCGTCTTTGGACGGAGGGGGAGGTACTCGAACTCAAAGGTACTTCCCCGAGGGTTGTAGGAGGGAAGGTTGCATGGCCATCGGTCACGTGACTTGTGACACCCGACAACCATATCAATTTGTATTTGGCAAGATGGCCGAGTTGGTTATGGCGTCAGGCCAGGGCCGTTCCTTGACGCAAGTTTCCTGATGGAGAAATCCGCCTGGGTTCAAGTCCCAGTCTTGACCATTTGCTAGGCTGTCTAGCCCGTCTTGTTCCAAAGACAGATTATCACAATCTTTTCGATCAGGTTTTTGCCAAGGTCAAGCCAGTCACTTTTGTATTGGTGGTCTCTCAGTCAAAGCATCATTCGGAACAGAACAGTGGGCGGCAATGAGCTGGCGGATATGCAAGCAAAACTGGGGTGCCGAGATCTGCCATCAACACCAGCCTTGCCCGGAGCACGGAGATGGAGACGAGACCGGCTACGTCTCGACTATGAGGAATGGTGGAGAAAGCAAAAAGGATACCGTCTACTAACAGGTGTCCTCGCCGAACTTCCCTTCCGTGTCTCCCGCTACAATGGACTCACCCGAACGGAGCTGGGCCACATTCTAGCAGCTAGAGCCGGAGATGGTGACTTTGATAAGTGCCATGACCGGTGGAAACACAATGGTCCCCGCCAAGACTATGGAGTCAGAGAGATTTACGGACAAGCTCCTGAAAACCACCAAAGCAACAGGTCATGTTGCCAGCGTGTTATGTCGAAATCTCCGGCTCTTGGCGGAACAAGAATAACCAACAATCAAGGGGGAGGGATAAAGTAGGCAGAGTAGTCCAACCCCGGAACCCCGCTGTGCTGGACAGAGAGCTCTCTTGACCCCAAAGCCGGACCCTAAAAAGTCACAAGAGATGCTTGAATATATGTGCATCTGCAATCGCTGACCGCCTGGGGGTTAGCTGGAAGATGGCATTAGCCAGTTGCTCACGTCCGGAACATGCCGTCGTGTTGCTGCGAAATAACAGTAGGTAGACGAAAAAGAGCAATAGATAAATCAGAACAAAACAGTTTACTTATCTAGGCACGCGAAGGCTATACATATTCATCTATCTAACCAACTTTACTTCACACCAAGTTTATAAATGTATCAATAGTATATTAGCGTTGCCTTTTATAAGAGCAAGGTATGTAGAACAACATAAACCCACAAGCCTGCTCTTCCATTTTTAGCCTTTACTACCACAAAAAAAGACAGATGAGGTTTAAAAAAGCCAACTCCGCGTCACAGGACTCCACACTCTCTCTCCAAACCACGTAGATATCAAAAATATCAAAAAGTCGGGGTCTTGCCGTGGATCGAACACGGGACCTCTCGCAAGCTATGCTATAGGGTTAACCCTAAGCGAGAATCATACCACTAGACCACAAGACCGTATATTTTTGACAAGAAATTTGCTACTTAATAGTATATATATACTTCCAATAGGCTCGGAATTTTTTACTATCCTGACTCCCCGCAGCTCGGCAGACCGGGCCAAACTCCTGGACCAGTCCGAGGCCATCAAGGCGTGGTTTGGCCCCGACACAACCCTGGAAAAAGCATCCGCCTGTGATGCCTATCTAGTGGGGCCAATGGTCAAAGAAATCAGCCTGGGAAGTGAAGGCAATACAGCCATCACGACCGAAATGATTTCGGAGTGCTTCCAAGCGGCCACCAAAGCCACTCCAGAGCATATCAGCCCAATCTGCAAGGGCGAGGAAGTCACCTTCCTGGTGAAGATACCAGCAGTAGGAACGAAAGTTCCCAAACGGATCAAGATGGGTTCTAGGCTGATCCCCACCCGGCTACTGCTGGAGAAACCCAGAGCCCTGAAGCAATGCTCAAAATGCTTCTCTTGGCACGATGTGAAGCTCTGCTCCAGAGCCCAGCTGTGCAAACACTGCGGCTCCAATGCACACACAAGTGCCGACCATCCTCCCTGCTGCGAGGCCGCGCATGAATGCATATCAAAATGCATCATCTGCCGAGGCCCACACCCAGCAGATGACCCCCAGTGCCCACTAAGAAATAGAGTGGACGAACTGGAGAAGCGGGAAATCCGGAAGGCCCAACAGACGAAATTCTTGGAGGCCAGAAACGAGAAGTGTGGAAAACTTCGCACTCCTCAGGCGGACACTGAGACCACCCCCCAGGAGGTCACCGAGGCCGCCCCTTCACCGGCCCCTAGCCAACGGACACCAGAGCCCCAAGGGAGCTCTACCCCAACCCAGATCTTGCCGGAAGTGCAGGTCGCAAGGGAACTCGCCAGAGATCCCAAGCCCGCCCCACCAAGATCAAGCCTCCGGCGCAGCAACCGTCCCAAACCCAGCGATAATTAATGTGTGATACAAACACAAGAACAATCAATGGGCTGAAGATTTTCCAGCTCAATGCTCATGGTGGTTACGACAACCACATTGCCGCTTTACAGACGGCAAAAGCAATGGAAGTGGACGTAGTTTGCATCCAGGAACCCTTTATTCGGAGGAACCTGGAGGATGCACAGACAGACGGCTCCGATAGACTACTATCGGACATATGCACCATGTGCAAAGTGGGTGGAGCGTCCTAGGACAATTACCCATGTTAGAAAGGGCTTGATCTCGGAGCAGGTCATGACGGCTGATAATGTAGGCCATCGGGACATGGTAGTAGTTCGCCTAGGCAACGGGGTTATGATAGCTAACGTATACAACCCAAACCCGGGCGATGATCAACGCTGGGCAGCTGCTTTGAAGGCGCAGGAAATCGTGCGAGGGCAGAAGGCAATTTTGTGCGGGGACTGGAACACACATTCACACTTGTGGGATAGTGGAACCAACGAGTCTTCCGACAGTGACAAGCTGGTAGATTGGGTTGAGGAGTCAGGTGCCATTCTCCTGAATGACCATGATGTCACAACATGCCATGCCAACCCCCGGTCGCCCTCAGTGATAGACTTAGTCTTTGCAACCCGGGAGCTGAGCAGAGGGCATCTCTGCACCACGGAGGTCCGAACAGATCTGGACTGTGGTAGTGACCACGAAGTACTCCTTACAACAGTGGCCGGTACACTTCCCCAAACATCTATTCGTGCTGTGAGATACAGGATGGACAAGGTAGACAAGGAGCTCTTCCTGAAAGCGTGCGAAAAAGAATCCGCCAACCCCACATCTGGACAGCTGTCAACCCCGGAGGGGCTGGACGAAGAAGCTCGAAGGATCACTCAAGTACTGGTCCGAGTTCTCGATGAGTCAACCCCAAAGACTGCTGGTAGAGGCGTTGGGAAGCGCTGGTGGAACGATGCCTGCAAAGCCACAATCCAAGAGGCACGACGAGCGAAAGTTGCTTGGAGAGCGAACCGAACAGTTCTATTCTTCGAGCTGTATAAGGCCAAGCGCAAAGCCTTTCGCCGAGAGGCACGAAAGGCTAGGCGGGAAATGTGGCAACGGAACATCGAAGCCATCAACGAGCCAGGAGATGTGTTCAAGGCATTGAATTGGACTCGTGCCAGAGCATCATACAGCATGCCACCTCTGACTTCAAACAGTGGGACAGCGTCCACATCTAAGGAAAAGGCGCTGCTCCTCTTGGACACACACACCCAAGCAGAGGAGGCAGAAGAAGAAGTCTCACGCAGGGGAGAAACCCAAGTAGCTAGGCCCACACGAGAACTGGAGGAGCTGACTGAATCGGAAGTCAGAAACGCTATCTTCAAACCGGGAAACACGACCCCTGGGCAAGATGGCATCCCCAACAGTGCCTGGAAGTTGGCATGGAAGGTCTTAGGGCCAAAAGTGACAGCACTTTTCCGAGGCTGTCTGGAAGTTGGCTGGCACCCCAAGGTCTTCAAAACGGCCTGCCTGGTGGTCATCCCAAAGCCAGGCCGTGACAGATCGCTCCCAAGAAGCTACAGACTGATCTCACTTCTCTCAACTCTGGGAAAGGGACTCAGAATTGTAGCGCGAAGACTGGCGGCACAAGCCATTGAACTAGAGATCATCCCCCGCACATATGCTAGCGCAGTACCAAGAAGGGCAGCTACGGACCTCACACTGTTGCTAGCAGACAAGATTAAGGGACGATCCAAGTATGGAGAGATAACCTCTTTTGTCACCTACGACATCAAGGGTGCCTTCGACGCCGTGAAACGGGGCAGGCTGGTTCAAAGGCTTAGAAATCAAGGCTGGCCAACGTCAATAGTCAAATGGGTGGAATCTTTTCTCACCGGACGGGAAGTTTCCCTCTCTATAGAAGGAGACCAACCGGTCACCAGGAAAGTCGGAGGCAGCCTGCCACAGGGCTCGCCGGCCTCACCCATCCTGTACATGCTGTACATGACGAGCCTACATGCGGCGGTTTGGGGTCTGGCCTACGCTGACGATGGCCTCGTTTCGGTCTCATCTAAGAACATTTCAGTTAATGTGGAAACCATTAATGGAACCCTGAAAAGAATAGAGAAATGGTGCAGGGACAATGGTCTTTCGCTAGACTGGGACAAAACAGGACTGTTACACTGCCGAACAAGAGGATGCTCCTCCATGAGTCCAGTTACGCTACCCTGTGGAGTGCTACTAAAGCCTTCCAAGTCTCTAAGGTGGCTAGGTGTATGGTGGGATTCCGGCTTCAACTTTTTGGAACACGCAAAGCAGGTCAATGCTAAAGCCAAGAGAACCACGAACGCACTCCGAGCTCTCTCGGGAGTGTACCGAGGAACCCCAGTGAGGAGTCTGCTACATGCTGTAAGGAGTTGCGTGCTCCCCCAACTGACGTATGCCTCTTCCACCTGGTCTCCCTTCATGCAAGCTAAAGGGAAAGAAAAGCTAGAGGTAGCTTTGAGAGCTGCCCTGAGGGCCGCACTGCCAGTGTACTGTACCACGCCAACCAGGCTTTTGCACATCCTCTCCTCGTTCCCAAACATGGAGATGATACTAAAGGACCTTGATAGAGCCGCCGCCATTCGGGCTTCCACGGTAGACTCCCGGCACCCGCTGTGCATCACAGAGATAGAAGGACACATCGACGTGTACAAGAAATTGCTACCGGTGCCGATTAAAGAGTCGAACAGACTCTTCCCAGAAGAAAAGGGCCCCCGTGACTGTCTGCCACCGCAACTAGACAAAGAAGAAGCCGCCAAACATCATTTGAAAGAGGTGGCTGAGGCAGACCCGAAAACGGTATGGGTTTACTCCGATGGTTCTCGCGATGAGAAGGGCAGGACAGGGGCTGGCTGGGCAGTCTTTTATGAGGGCATCAAACTGTGTGAAGGTCTAGGGTCATGTGGCTCTTTACGAGAAGTGGCCGACACAGAGGCTATTGCTGCAGAAAATGCAGTCCAAGCGGCCATCAAGCATGCTCCTCCCGATGCAGGCAGTCTATATCTGTGCCTTGACAATTTGGGTGTTGCACAACGCATCTCCAATATGGCGGGTAAGAATGGAACTTCTCAAGAGGCTGTCAACAAGATCCGAAGCTTACTCCATGAGTGGAAAGGAGGCACTGAGCGTGTAGAGCTAGCGGTCGGTGGCATCAGATGGGTTCGCACACTAATGTTCCTGGCAACGAGCTAGTTGACAAGTTGGCGAAACAAGGGTGTACAAGCAACACTAAGCTTGTGGACCTCGACCGCGACCATATGTCCCTTGCTTCCGCCCACAGATGGAAAAACGCACAGCTGAATGCCGACTTCAAGTCATGGATAGCGGAGTGCGAGCCGAGAAAGCACCTTGGGGTTCGTTTTGAAACAAAGACTGTCTACAAGGTGGACTGGTTTAAAGACCAGCACAGATCTACGGTGGGACGGATCCTAACTGCCCGGACAGGCCATGGCGACTTTGCGGAGTACCATGACCGGTTCGAACATACGGATGCGGAAAGAAACTGTCCACTGTGCCATCAACGGAAGGAACCTTTCCATCCCTGGGCGTGCCCCAGAAATAAGAGACCACTCCGGACTAGCTTTGTCAAAAAGCTACTTCGGAAAGAGAGCTCCTGCAAGTATCTTGCCAAGAGATTAGAGGTGAAATGGAGGCATTACAGAGCCCATGCGCCTAGAGAAGAAGCCCCATCAGCGGGCCAGACAAGTACAGCGGAGGGGGGAAGTGACTGAGGATGTTTTGGTGTGGTTTTTGTTTATGTTTTTGTATGTTTTATTTGCCTTACTGTTCGATGTTTTGTTTTTCATGTTTTACAACCTTTTTCCTTTTTCTTTTTTTTTTTTTTTTTTTTTGTATTTGTTTTTGCTGCTCATAGTGGAGGTATGGACCACTAGTTCTTCGGGGCTAGGGGATGGTGTCGTCCCGCACATACAAAGCTATTGAGTTTTTCAAGCGGAGGACTCTAAATATCTGTCCGGTATCCAATCCGGCGTCGTATGATCTTAGTGATTTAGGTAGACGTTAAATATAATCAAATCAAATCAAAATCAAATCAATTTTTTACTATCAGACATCAAATATAGTCAAGCCGAGCCAATATTGGGTATTTCGTCATAAAATCTCAGTCGTCCTAGTAGAAATAAGATATAATCAAGTTAGCTTGAGTATTATCGAGCTTGAGCAAGTAATGTTGCCCAGAGGAATGAATGGTCTTGCCCTGAGTAATACGGGCGAGCCACGAGATAACAGCGGCCGGATGTAAACGGCTGATATGAAAGTAGTTGTAGATGCTGGCCATGGAACGAGTAGAAACTATTGGAATTAAGGGTTAGACGTGCAGGAGAGACACTAATATCATAGTAAGGAGTTAGCTCAAGGGAGACTTGAGAAGAAGAGGCCGAAGTAACGATAGCGTCCACAGTAGTATAACTATGAAAGTAATAGACATAGATAATAACCATGACTAATAAATGCTGTACAATCTACATATGCAGGTATATATATCAAACTATATAAGGAATGAAGCAAGCAACTGTCCAATGACGGCCTATTATGTTGAGACAAACTTAGAAACACATCTTAGATCTATTATCACTGCAAGACTCATTTGTACCACTGTACAAGAGCAACCTATGGTAGCAATAACTCTAAAACGCTATAGATGTGATAGTGAAGATGTTCATGTTATCTACCGAGCTGTACCAATAAATAGATATACAACGCAGGCTTTCAGGGAGGTTGGGAATGTGATCTTTTTACGACAGATACCAAAACTGACATGTCACATCACTTGATAAGACATGGTGATAGACCAAGTGAGGTTATGAGAACAGAAGACAATTCAATCTAACTATCCTTGGCCATATGTAGTAGTAAGTTCAGTAGCTCTTAACTCTCTAGCCCTGTCTATTATATAAACAGTTGGCCTATCTATCAATGTAAAAACAATGACGGTGATATCAGCATGTCATACAAGAATACAAGAAAAAAACGCCATCAAGATGTTCAAGGCTTTAAACAGGCAAGAAAGGGGGACAAGATAAAAAAAATTCAGGGGATAATGTGCCAAAGAAAAATGCATACAAATATATGCAACAAGTAAGTTAAGAATTACTGAGCTAGGCGTAATATTGAACAGCACAAGAAAAGAAAAAAAAACCAGCAACCCCCCACACACAAAAAGGCAAGGTTTCGATTCCAAAGTTAATGCAACAAAGAATCTACCAATACTTCAATCAAAAACACGGAGCGAAAAGAAGGGGAAGAAAAAGATATGGTAAAGAAGTGTGCATAAATACAAGACAAAATTAACAGACAATGCCGCATAAGAACAACAGCATGTAGCTTTCGTAGTTTACAATTTGATAGTTGCCAAATCTTGTATTATACAAAGCTGGTACTACAAACAAAAACTACTAAATTTGACTACTAGTTATATGAACTATGGCGGAAAAGAGCATTATATTAGTATGTTATGAAATCCCCATTGTGTAGAACAGAAACTTACAGTTGTCTGAACATTGATTTGCAAACAGTCAATAGAGAAAAAAAGCCCAAGCATAACTGGAGTAACTCTGTTTGTTCGATGTAGTCGTTTACACAAAGGATGAGATTTGTCACATTTTTGAATGATAGTTTAGATAAGGGTTCGGGTTAATACAATCGGAAGCTAACAAAAGGGGGTAAAGTTGATCAGTAACGGCATAAACCAGCCTTTGATAAAGATGACATTCAGCGATCCGTGCCATTTAAGCCATAACAAGTCAAGTAACAAGCAAGTGCAAACAAAGATGGGGAATTACTAGAGCAAAAAAGCAACAAGACAAGTAGGGAAATATGCTAGATCACGTTTCAAAGACGATAAAGACACTTGTAATTCATGCGTTGTGTTGAAGGAAAAACAAAAAAGTCAGAGCTTTCAAGAGGTCCTGGCCAGACCGACAAGAACAGGGTCTTACAGGGTATAATCCCCTGTAAAGCAGTAGAATAGAAGAGTAGAGATGGCGGCAAAGTTCTTGAACTGCAACTTATGGCTAGTTAGGAAGTTCTGATATGATATGGCAAAGCGGGAACAAATATCAGCAGTGAACGATGTACTTACAGATATACAATCTTCTAATATTCAACCAGTTTGTACGGACGCATGAATTCACTTAAGACTAGTGCTGACTATGAGGTTGTAATTACTACTACGGGCAATGCAATATGGAAGCCTGTAACTCCTTTCCCGAAGAATGCAAGATGTCAAGGTGAGAGAAGCTGCAGAACTGGACGAAGCACAAGCCTGCGCTTTGGTCGCTAGTCTGTATATAGAGTCATAAAGCCATGCTGGACGATAGTAATAGTGATAGTGATAGAAGCCGTGTACACCAGATAGAGACTGTGGAAATATAGCAAACAGCATTTTCAATAGCTGGCTATAATACCGTATGCTATCGTCTCTACATATAGATCTCATTCTGGACCTACGCTCTATAAAGCGAATAAGCTTGTCTTCTGTATCATCTCTGTCTTGTATTACCGACTCTTGACCGTCTTTTTTCGCTTGTACTTTTTTTTGTCTGTCCCTGCCACCACACAAGAAACTAACCCAACCAACCCACGCCCAAAGCTAGTTAAACCAAGCCGCCCACTAGCCAAGATATCGTCCTTTCAAAGAGCTCAGGAATACTGCTGATAATTGTAAGTTCTAGGCTTTCTCTAGACTTTTGCGTCCTAGGCGTCGATCATCGTTCTGCGCCAAGCTAGGTTCTTTCCTGATTGGGATAACAACTTGGCTGGGCTTTTTGGGTCTTGCCTCTTGTTTTTTTATCTAATTTTTGAGAAAGAAAAGCTTACATAAACTGCAAGAACCTCTCCACTAGCAATAGCCTTGTTCTTCTGTTCTTGGATTATTTATTTGCCCCTTCAAGTGCTTGTTTGCCATTGTTTATTCTATTCCATTTCGGGCAATTGCTTTAGAATATCACGACTTTGTTTTCTAGATGTCGTCCTTTCCGTTTTCTTCTTTTCTAACCCACAAGATATGATTTTGGACTGTAGTCTTTAAATAGCGTCGGACTATCCCTTATCAAAATTCACTTAAGATAACCAGAGGGTCAGCTTATCATCGTCATCATAGTTATCTGGTAGGTTAAGCTTTGTTTTTCTATATTTATCCTGTTCTGATATTCTACTGCTTTACACTATCTTGGCTCTCATTTGATACCTATCAAGATCACCTTGAACGACAACTACAAATCAAACAATTATCCATCGAATTGATATGTATACTGACCTAGGCATTAGAACGCTCATATTGACGTTTAGGCACCCAAGATTGCCGTTTCTAGCCTCCTGCTCAAAAAGGACAAAAAAGAAGAAAAAGCTGTTGTGTTCCAGGACACAGTCCAGCCTTTATTTTCTCTTTTCTTGGATTATCTCTGCCGCATAGCAACTACAAATATACCTGCATATCTAAAAACCGCCTGCATACGAAATCGCGCACATCTTCGACAACCTATTTTTCTGCTCTTCTTTTCTTTTTTGACTTCTTACGACAACATCCAATACGACAGTCCATCTTTTCCATCAACAAATAGCTAATATAAACCTCACCTTCTCAATATCGGCAGCCTTCCTTATACAAACAAACCAAACACAAACGTCGCCTCGTTGGCCCCAAACAGAGTCTTTCTTAGCCGGCCTTGCTGTCCACACCGCCTTCTCCGTCGGCTATAACTCAGACTATTCAAACAATACCCAGCCGGCCCGTCGCCGCAAGCCCTGAATCTAATTCTGACTCGACAGCAGATTTGGCCTTCTTTTCCCTTTCCTTGCTCTGCTACTTTTCTTGGCCTGATTCACATCTCCCGCTGGCATTTTTTCTGTACCGACAAACCCTAAAATAAAGCATATCTTCATGAACTGCTGCCCTCGCTATCGTTGGTCTGCCGTTTCTTCCTATTTGTTGGAAAATCGTCTACCATAATACATACGTACAGAACATAATATGCATACCGGTCTAATGTTCCCTAGGTAAGGATTCGCTGTTTTCTATCATGTATGTTTCTTTCTTTTCTTCGTTCTGCTGCATTGCCTTCGTTGTGTCTGTCTTTTCTGGTAACTTGATCACCAAGTCTGTGGCCCTCCCGCTGTTGCTGCTGCTGATATTGATCCTCTCTTGTTCCCCCCCTTGGGCCCTACATCCTGCTCGCCATCCTTTAACACCCCCATTTCATGCTGTTCCGAGAGAGCTTCTCATGACTTGTCGGTCGTGTTGTGCGTTTCTTTCTGCAGTGGTTCCTGGTATACATTGACTGTTATCGGCGTATGCTGTTGTTTATACCTGTTGGTCTACTACTTTTGCAACTAACAACACTGCAACCGAAAACCCAACCAACCAATCCCTAGTGATAGGCTACGCTACTGCTACTGCGACTGCTACGCTACATTGCTTGGACCCTTGTTCCTTGTTCATGGTGTCGTTCAGTTCAGCCTATTCTGCTCCTAGCTTTCTTCCGCCCAGCTTTATCTGCAACTTGGCCACTAGTAAACTCGCTACTGAAAGCCGCTGAAGTAACTAAGCAGCTTCGATTTGGGTTCCGAATGGAATGACGCCTGCGGTCACAACAAAAACAAAGCTAAAAGCTAAAAAGAACGAAGCTAAAAGACCTAAAGATGCTAGCCCACTCAACCAAGCTCAGCAAGGCAAAGGAAAGGAACCCACAGCAACCCCGACTAGGAAGGCCTAGCTCAGAACCAGCACAAAAAGCTGCGCAGCCATGCTTTAGAACAGACCCTTTACAAATAGATCCACCCACCTTGAGCTGACCGTTGCTACTCTACATTGGCTTTGTTGCCGAGTGGCCATTGTTTGTTCTGTTTACTTTGTTTCCTCTTGGGTTGGTACTTGTACTTGGTACTAGAATGCTTTCTTTGGCTGCCAAGTAGCACCATTTATTGTTACTAGCACCACTTATTATACTATACATCTGCCCCCCCCCCAACCTTCTTTTGCTGCCTGGCCCAGTTAGTTACTTGATTTTTTTTTCTCTCTTTTGGCTTCGCACAGACATATCGCATCTGTATACATACTGCTAGTATACCATTTTTGTTTACAACTACTGCTGCTCCATGCATGTATATGTAGCCTGCCGTCTTGTTGGCTTCTCTATTTTTATTTGGTTCGCCTATCATTTGCTTATTCTAACGCTCAAACCCTCGGCTTCAGTCCTCACATACAACTATCTACACCCACGCAATCTCCCTCCGAAACATCGACCCCAAGCCCGTTATTTGATATCGATCCCAAGTTTGCCGTACCGCCCACCGACGAGCCTGACCTTGTTTCTGCCGATATCTCAACAGTTGCCGATCACGACCCCGCGCCTGTCTGGACCCCTCGGTTCACAGACGAGTTGCTGATACTGGAGTCCGCGATTAAGTCTCCTGGTCTTGAGGCCTTTTCCTCCAACTTCACGGCCGCCGCCGTAGCATCGGACCCGACATCTCGCATACCTTTAAACTCGACAGTGTCGTCCGTGCCGCCACCACTTTCGGCCTCGCTTTCGGCCAAGCGCCGGCTCTCCATTAGTACATTCGCTGCCGAAATTGCGTCCCATGCCAATCATTTCACCTCCGAGCCGCAGGTTCCTCTCGTCAGACTGCCGTCCACGCCTAGTCCATGGGCTCAATTTGCGACTCTAGCTTCCAACAACGATAGTAACAATACTAGCCACTACAGTACTGATAACAGCGGCAGTACAGACACTGCCAGTTTCGGTTCTCATCCTGCTGTCACCCAGTCGCCTAGACAAGCGAAACGTGTTTGTGGCAAGCGCAACACCACCGCCGGCGATCTAGACGAGAAAACAGAGGGTAGCATCACCGATACTACAACGACACCTATAACTCTTGCTATCAAGACCAAGTCAGAAGCCGGCATTGAGACCATACAGACAGCCACTCCACCACCATCCAAGCACAAGGGACGACGGAAGGCACACGACACTATGCAAAATGACCAGACTTTTGGCTATGCCGACTTTGCGAGCGGCGCTCAACCAGACATGTCGAGCTTCATACATCCAGGCCAAGACATGTATGGCTATTCGATTTCAGCTCCTGCTGGGGGCGGGACATCTTTCTGGGATGCAAGCATGCCTTTGCCCATGGATATCGACTTTACTGCCGACGACGTTCAGTTGTTTCAACAGCAACTACAGCTTCAGCAACAGCAACAGCAGCAACACCATGGTATTTCGGGCATGCAACAACAGCAATTGCAGCAACAGCAACAGCAACAATATCAACAGCAACAGCAGCCACAGCATCAACAACAGCAGTCGCAACAGATGCATTTACACCAACAGAATCAGCAACTACAGAGACAGCCCCAACAGCCGATGATGCACAACTCTCTCATGTCAAACGAACAAGTTCTCATGAACTATGAGTGGAATTCGCAACCAGATACGCGGATGTTCAACAGCCATTCCATGGCAACAGCATCATCGCTATCTCTTCCTTTGCCGGCAGGAAGCCCCCAGCAGTTGCAGCAACATGCCCGAGCAAACGCAACGGCATCGGCATCGGCTGCCCCCGCTAAGCGCGAGCGACCCTTGGCGGCCAAACCACCCAAGATTGATACCAGTGGCAACGGAATTGGAATCGGAGCATCTGGAATGTCATCTACTATGTCTCCCGCCTTCTCCCCTCCAATGTCGGCTGGTGCATTTAGTATGGCCAATTCGCCCGCTGTCAATCCTGGCCTCCTTTACTCCCAGCCTCCTCCGACCCTAGTTCCACCTTCTTCAGCAAGCAGCACGACCATTGCCAATAACGGCTTTCTGCCAATCTCATCTCAGCCTTCATATCTGGGGGGATTGCCTGCCGATACTAGTGTTGCGCTCACGGATCCGCAAACGTTGACTGGGAATGGCCCTTCACATGGACTGTCTAGATCTTCTAGCCACAAGGAGAACAAAAGCAACGCCAAATCTAGCTCCGGACCAGGCACAAAAGGAGGCAAGCCTACGCTTCAGAGAAGCTCGAGTGATGCTCGTAGCAAACGTAACCTTGCTCGGCCTGCTGCTCTGCCTACACTAGCACCCGCTATCCGTCCTCAGTCTCCAGGCGTCAGTGGCTCCGGTATCAATGCTCCAAGGCCGCCTATGGCTGGGAGGTCTGCATCAACTGGCCGCATGTCTCCCGCCAAGACCCATAGACTGGCTCAGTTAGCGTCTATCCCAGAGAAGGCCGCGAATATACCTCGATCTCGCCCCTCTAGTCCCTCGGTGAAATTTGTAATTGATGCACTGGGTCGAGCCCATGCTGAGGCACTCCCTGTACCATCGGTGCAGAATGTGCCTCGTCGGTTGGCGTCACGGGAGATGGACCGCCGCTCGCGTAGCTATAGTCCAGCTGACCACGATGATTCATCAAGTGACGATGAGCCTATTATCATCCCTAGCCGCAATGGATCATTTGCGTTGCCTGATCCTCGTAAGCCAGTAGGATCAATCTTTAGTCATAGCTCCAAGAAGACGGCTAGTGATCGTAGTATCACACCAAGTAGTACGCATGTCACGCTATCAGATCTAAACAACAGTGTTACTCATCATTCACCACTTAGTGGAGATGTCACTACTGACAACTTGTCATCCACGATAGCTGGTCCCAGTAAGGAAAAACCAAATTTAGGAAACCGAGATGGCGATGCAATGCGTGAACTTCTTAAAGTCAGAGAAAGTAGACAACGACAGTCGATCGAAAAGGCGGCAGAGGCAAAATCTGATGTGGCTGCCAGTAGTACTGGACCAACTGCTACCACTGCATCTAGCACTGTTGCCACGACTGCGACTGGATCAACTGCGAAGAACACTGGACCGAAAACTAAGAGAAATACGACTAAAAAGAATGCAAACAAAAATGGCGGAGTGAGTCTTAAAGGAACCGCGCCTGTACTCCAACCACCAAAAAGAGCTTCCGCTGGAAAGTCGCGAACTGTACCCGCCCCAGAAGCCTCAGTGCCTTCTAACAGCACAGAAGTCAAGAATGCAACACCTAGTACTTCTCTTGCACGGCCAGAGAACAGAATTCGATGTGTTTGCCACCAAAATAGCGGCGAGTTGATGGAGGATATGTTTTTGATCAACTGGTAAGTTTTCATCTCGCAAGCTATTACAAGAAAGTCTACGAGAATGTCATCACTGACTATTGCATTGGCTCATTAGCAACTCGTGCCAAAATTGGCTGCATGGGAAATGCACCAATACGTCCGCCCAGAACAGACCACCGGTATTTATCTGCGGTTTTTGTATCGCCAAGCCGCTTAAGAAATCACCGATCATTCCTACTGGGTTCCGGTAGTTCACCAAAGACCTGGTGTATACATATATACCATTGAAGTATATATGATCCCGAGTCACGATTCCTATCTTCACATTATAGTCTTTATCGGGACATTAGTTTCTATTTGTCTTTATCCCTTTTCTGACGTTCTTTGTTTCTTTCTTTCTTTTTTTGTTTTGTATCTTGGCCAAACTCCGCCACGCATAGCATCAGCATTGGCATCAAATCACGACAGCGACTTGGTTGGTTTCTACTTTCTATGTTTCTCTTATATGTTCTTGATCGAGGGTTTCGCTTGACGGGTATCATTATGTCTTTACGTCTTTTGCTTCATTCTTTTTGTTGTTGTTTTCGTTGTATATATGATATGAAAGGGCTCCAGAAGTGACATCATGAGGAATGAGGTATGAGGAGAACCCTTTATGAGTGAATGGTACAGAGTAATGCGGAGATGTCAGTTTTTACAATGAATCGATTGTATGAATGAGGGAGGTGGTAGTAGTAAGCATAGAAAATATTTCGAGTATTTCAATAACGATTCACATGAACCGACAATTCATTACTAAATATAGCTGACAATCTAGTAGTTTCTATGAATTATGAGTACGAAAGATAAGTTCCGATTCCTAGATGCGATAATGGCATTATATTTGCAAGTATCTATATTTCTCCGTTGACCGGATGGGTCCGACTTCGGAATGGCGGGGTCATTAGTCAAGGCGATATTATAGCTGTGCTTTATGATCAATTGGAGACAATGCAGTTGCTGATTTGGAAACTGGGGCAATTGAAAATCAAGTTTCGATTGTCTAAATCGACTAAGAGAGATAGTAGATATATATCGAAAATCTAATTGTTGGACATACTCACGTGACCCGACGATGCATACTCTCTGTATATGATAGTACTATCAGAAACATCGTATTGCAGCGATCATACGAATTATTCGTTCTTGAAAATAATGACTGTAAACTCGCTTGAACATATCCTGTAGATAGACAGTATGTAACCTCTAATTGTAAATGCGTGAATCGGAGCACTTTAACGCCGTTTTTTTCATTTGTTCTCCTATGTGATTTGTTCTAGAGCGTGAAAATACTACATCGGGAAAAACGACTGAACGCTCCGCAAAAAACACACACAGCCTGAAAATGCCTACTATAGTAGCAACTGCTGTTTTGGAGAGCTGCAAGAGTAAAACTGTGGATTTTGACTTTTTGACTTTTTTATCTTGTTTATTTCTTACTTTCTTCCTATCAAAACGACGTCTCCTTTTCGATTGTGTTCGAATCACTATCTCTTTTCTTCCTAAAACACACTAAAAATCACATAGGTCGTCATGTCTGAGTTCAACATTGTCGTGTTTGGTGGTGACCACAGCGGTCCTGAGGTTCGTTTTATTTCCTTAATTCTCGGTACCTGGAGATAACCAATAGCACTGCAAACAACCATGTCCCAGCGGCCACCGGAGTCCATATTCTGGGTGCTTTGACGACTGCTGAAGCTTGCCATAACGTCTAGATTCGTTGATATCGATACTAACTGTGTAACTATGTTGATAGTGTGTTGCCGAGGGTGTCAAGGTACGATAAGCCCGTTCTCTACATATTATTCGACGAGTCGAAGCCGTTATCTAGTGGCTATCCGGTTGTATAAGCTGCGCATAGCTGTGCGCCGGTCTTCGCTTCTGCCGATGGAAGTCGGCTTTCGGTTTTGGGCCCTCTAATCTTGCTGGATCGACGTCCAGTTATCGCGAAGCCCAAATTTAAGAACACGTGAAACTAACGAGTCGCTTCTGTGATCGTCGAATCAGGTTCTCAAGGCTCTAGAGGCTGCCCGCCCCATCAAGTTCAACCTGCAGGATCACCTGATGGGTGGTGTAAGTTGCTATTTTACCTCTTTGTGTTTCCCCAGAGCTTCCCTCTAACAGGGCATCTTCATATCCGCTGTAGTGCTCCATCGATGCCCACGGCACCCCCCTTACCGACGAGGCCCTTGCCGCCGCCAAGGCTGCCGACGCCGTTCTTCTCGGTGCCATCGGCGGTCCCGAATGGGGCACTGGCGCCGTCCGCCCCGAGCAGGGCATCCTACGCATCCGCAAGGAGATGGGTACCTACGGCAACCTTCGTCCCTGCAGCTTCGCCTCCGAAGCTCTGGTCGAGTACTCGCCTTTGAAGGCTGAGGTGTGCAAGGGCACCGATATGCTGATTGTGCGTGAGCTGACTGGCGGTATCTACTTTGGCGACCGCAAGGAGGATACTGGCGATGGTCTGGCTTGGGATAACGAGCCTTACTCGCGCGCTGAGGTCGAGCGTATTGCTCGTCTGGCTGGCTACCTGGCTCTGCGCCGTGGTGACACCAATGTTTGGTCGTTGGACAAGGCTAATGTGCTGGCTACTAGCCGTCTATGGCGCAAGGTCGTCACTGAGGTCTTCGAGAAAGAGTTCCCCACCCTGAAGCTTCAGCACCAGCTGATCGACAGCGCGGCTATGATTCTGGTCAAGAACCCCCCTGCTCTGAACGGTGTTGTTGTCACTAGCAATCTCTTCGGTGACATCATCTCTGATGAGGCCAGTGTTATTCCCGGTTCCATCGGTCTGCTTCCTAGTGCTAGTCTCAGCGGTATTCCCGATGGCAAGAGCAAGTGTAATGGTATCTACGAGCCTATTCATGGTAAGTTTCATATCTTTTTTGCCTTTCTATACCTCCGGTAGCTGTTGTGTAGAAAAACAGATAACTAATCAGATGTTTTATAGGTTCTGCTCCCGATATCTCCGGCAAGGGCATTGTCAACCCCATCGGTACCATTCTGTCGGTCGCCATGATGCTGCGATTCTCGCTGAACTTGGCTGATGAGGCTAACGCCGTTGAGGAGGCCGTCAAGCGTGCCCTAGACAACGGTGTCCGTACTAAGGATCTGGGCGGTTCTGTTGGCACTAAGGAGATGGGTGACGCTGTCATTGCTGAGCTAGCCAAGATTCTGTCCCAGTAAATCCGCATATCAAATGTGAAGAGAGGCGAGAATTAGGCTGTCTAGGAATGTGTAAGAAAGATGCCCTCTTTGACAAGTATAGAGAGGAAAGAGGCACAAGAAGGCTAAAGATAAAGCCATGTTTTTATTATTTATGTTGCCGAAACGGCGTGTACTTTTTCTATCATGAGATACTACGTACTTATTTACTACCATGATTATTACCACCACATTTACCATATATCAAGTCATATTGTGAAATAGAAAAGTTTTATTGTATAGCTATCTTTATACTAATGTCTAGAGCTCGATAAATGTCGAAGGATAGAAATGCAACGACAAATAAAGAAGGCTAATATAAATATATGAAAACTAGATCGTTGGTGAATGAAAGTAATGAAGAGAATATTTGAGCAGAAGTGATAAACTATCATGAGGGAAAAAAGGAAACAATATACTGAATGAATGTAAAGAAGGAAAAGTACAGAGATAAAAGAAACATTTGATGCTATGAATGAGAAATTAAGGTCATAGCAAAGAAAAAAGGATAGACAGACTAGACTCGGGTTAGGGTTTGGCAGGAGAGAAAAAGAAAAAAGGAAAAGAGCGTGGTGATGGTAAATAAAGAAACGGCTCGTTTTCAGAGCAATTCTATTTACCAAGATTGAAGGATGCCTCAGCTTCGAGAAGAAGGCTTTTCTAGTGCGATCGTTTAATCATCTTTTGGAAAAATCTATATCTTTGTCTAGACCTTGATGGTACTGCTAGATGAAGACAACCCAACAACATGTTTGATTTTCATTCTCTATATGGGCTTTCACTCATTCATTGCTTCAGAGGAGAGCTGCAGCAAGAATACCGGCAACAAGCATACAGAAGGCAGGCTTGAGGGAACCAGCAGAGCTGGCAATGGTGGAAGAGCGAGACTGCGAAGCAGAAGCAGAGCCCGAAGCAGAGGCAGTTCCTGTTCCTGAGGCAGAACCAGAAGTAGAAGCTGGGCCAGAAGCCGAGCTAGATCCCGTGGCAACAGCAGTGGAAGTAGCAGTCAAAGTGCTGCTAACATACGAGGTCTCAGTGCTCGACGAGGCCGCATGGGTCTCCGAGGCATCACGCTTATAGCGCCAGCCATCACTGCCACTACTGTAGCCCCAAGCCGCAGAAGACGAAGAAGTGTGAGCCGTGTAGGTGACAAAGGTGGTGCTAGCCGGGGTAACCACAGCCCACGAAGTCTCAGCGAAGTCAGTGGCGCTACCGTAGCAGGTGGTGGTCACAGTCTTGACGACGGGGGGAGCCGTGCTTGTCAAGACGTAGCTACCCCAGCCACCGGTAACGGTAGCTACGACGGTCTCCGTCACGGTGGATGACTCGTAGGCGGTGTAGGTAGTGGACTTGGCGTAGGTTAGCGTGGATGTAGCGGTGGAGTAAACGGTGGCTACGGCGGAGCCGGAGAGAGTGGTGGTTGTGGCGACGAGGCATGTGGTGGTGGTCACGATGTCGGTCGACACGGTCACGGTAGTGCCAACAGAAACGTAGCTGGTGACGGTGGTAGGAACCGAGGTCTTAGCAGTCGACAGGTGGGTAGCAGTCAGCGTGACAGTGCTGCCGTTTCCGCCCTCTGTGACCGTCGTGGGAACGAGAGTGGTCTCATAGGTGGTGCCCTCCACGGTTACGGTAGCGGTGGCGCCGGGGCCGGACTCGGTCACGGTGACGGTGGCGCCGATGGTGGTGATGCCAGTCTGAACAGCAGTTTGTGTAACGGTCACGGTGCTTCCGTTTCCGCCCTGGGTGACGGTGGTAGCAGCGACAGAAGTCAGGAAGGTGGTTCCGCCAACAGTCTCGGTAGCAGTGACGTCAGCTCCGGGACCGGTGACAGTCACGGTACTGCCAATGAAGGTCACTTCGGTCTGGACAGCGGTCTGGGTGATAGTGACAGTGCTTCCATTACCGCCCTGGGTGATAGTAGTGGGAGCAACAGAAGTTAGGAAAGTGGTGCCGCCAACAACCTCAGTGGCCGTGACATCGGCGCCGGATTCGGTGACGACGACAGTGCTACCGATGAAGGTTACGTCAGTCTCGACAGCAGTCTGGGTGATGGTGACAGTGCTTCCATTGCCACCTCGAGTCACAGTAGTAGCAGCAACAGAAGTCAAAAAGGTAGTTCCGCCAACAACCTCAGTGGCAGTGACATCGGGACCAGACTCAGTAACAACAACAGTCTCGCCAACACTGGTAACAATAGTCTGAACAGCAGTCTGCGTAAGAGTCACAGTCTCTCCACCAACCAGCGTGGTCTCCGTAAAAGCCACAGAGTCAGTCAGCGTGGTGAAAGCAACAGTAGAGACGGTGGCAGTCACATCAGGACCCTCCGAAGTCACCAGAACAGTGTGAGGCACGGTTAGCACCTGAGTGACTTGCTGGACAAACGTGGTGGTGACAGTCTCACCAGCAATCACGGTCGTGGCTGTGACAGTGTCCTCGGCGGTCTGGAAGATAGTGTCGAACTGACTGACAATGTTGGTGATATCAGGGCCTTCAGAGGTCACCAGCACGGTATGGGGGATGGTCAGGACTTCAGTGATCTGCTGGACGAAGGTTGTCAGGACAGTCTCGCCGGCAACAACAGTGGTAGCGGTAACGGTGTCCTCAGCAGTCTGGGTGATGGTGTCGAACTGGCTGACTACAGAAGTCACATCAGGACCCTCAGAGGTGACGACGACGGTGTGAGGAATAGTAGTCTCAACGGTCACGTGGTCAAAGAAGGTGGTGTACACGGTCTCGCCGTTCTCAACAGTGTAGGAAGTAACAGCGATATCCTGGGTTAGAGTCACAGTGTCGAACTCACTGACGACAGAGGTCACATCAGGGCCATCCGAAGTCACAATCACCGTGTATGGGATGGTAACAACAGCAGTCGAGTAGTCGTAGAAGGTGGTGAAGACAGTCTCGCCATCGACGACAGTAGTTTCCACAACGGGAACCTCCTGTGTCGAAGTCACCGTCTGCCAATATGTGACTCCCTCGGTAGCTCCAGGGCCATGGCTAGTGACGACTTCAGTGACGGCTACGGTCAGAGTCTCAGTGGCATAATCGACAAAGGTGGTATAGATAGTCTCGCCGTTGATGACAGTGGTATCAGTGACAGTGAATCCATCTGTAGTCGTGATAGTCTGCCACTGGGTAACACCCTCAGTGACATCAGGGCCTTGGCTGGTGACAACTTCGGTGACGGGCACAGTCAAAGTTACGGTGGTGTAGTCAGTCCAGGTAGTGTACGAAGTAGAGCCGTTGAGCACACGGGTCGACGTGACAGGCACAGGCTGAGTCTCAGTGACGGTAGCCCAGGCGGTGACACCCTCAGTGAGATCCGGGCCTTGACTGGTCACGACACGGGTCACGGGAACCTCGGTCACGATAGTCGACGTCACCTGGTAGGTAGCAGTGACAGTGTTGCCGCCAATCACGGTGGTCTCGACTACAGGCACCGTGCTGGTGTACGTGGTCAGGACAGTGTCAAAGGCAGTGAAGCCGGTGACATCAGGAGCCGTGACGGTCTCGTAGATGGTGGTGGGCACCTTGGTAACCACGGCCGAGGTGGTAGTGAAGGTGTTGGTCACCGTCGAGCCGCCCTCCGTGATAGTCTCAGTAACGGGGCAGACCGTAGTCTATATGGTCCTCTGAGGTTAGCAACTAGTCTACAGTGGGATACTCCTGGGAAAAGGGAAAAAGTAGCTCACATAGGTGATATCAACCTCTGTTGTAGCGGCAACAGTAACATCACTGCCGCTCACAGTCACGGTTTGGCCGACACACTCGCCATGGCAATCTTCGGTGACGGTGATGGTCGACGTGGCCAGAGTGGTCAGAATCTTGGTACTAAAACGACGAATGAGTCAGCTAACAAACTATATCTAGTTCACCATTACGAACTTACGTTCCGCCGGTAGTCACCGTCGACGTGATAGGGCAAATACTGGTAGTCTCATAGGTCGTAGCCGTACGAACCGACGTAGTATCGCCAGAGCCAGAGCCCCAGTCTGATCCGGAGCCCGATCCAGGACCAGAGCCAGAGCCAGAGTTCGAAGAGCCCCAGCCACCTGCCGAAGCGACAGAAGCCAGGCCAAGAAGGCCAACTGAGTACTTCATAGCGGATGAGCTTGGAGTACGGAGGAGTAAAAGAGTGAATGAGAAAGATTGAAACGAAAGACTGTGTGAACGAAGGGATAACCGAGGCTCGCTGTGCTGGACTGTACTTTGCTTTGGCGAAGACTGTAGCGTTGCGGGGTGGTGAAGAGAAGAGGAGAAGTGACAAACCGGAAGAGGGTCCCTGCTGAGTTCTTATATCTTCCCTTCTCTAAAGACATACTCCTCCTCTTTGGTATGAGTGAGCCCGCTTCGTCTTCGGCTTGACCAGGACGAAATAGATGCCGAGTCCATTTCGACGAGGCTGCTTCAGCTACACCACCAACATTCAGCTGCTCAGTCCATCCGGCACAATACGAGGTATGAAGCACGGCATGTGCGTATAACCTGTCTGTCTAGACGAACACATCGAGATAGTGTGCTCTGTAGCTGTAGACCCAGCCTTTGTTATTGATTCTGGTCCTGTTGCGTAGAAAACGCCATATTACGCAGTCTGTGATATCGGCCTAGATCTCTAACCCAGGCTCATACAACGTCACATCACATGAAAACGCCAGAGCTACAGGTGTATTTATTCTTATTTCTTCCTTTTTCCCTCTGAATCATGTCCAGAGCGTTCGATGTGGAGGCGGAGCATTTCATCATCAAGGAAAAGAACCGTTTATAGAAGTTACGGGAACAACGTTGGCAAATATTGCCTCGTGCCTTGTGTTACTTTGGGCACAAGGGGACGATGTTTCTTCAAAGATGTTTTTATCCTTCTTCCATCTTGTTTATCTCTCCGCTTGTTTGTGTGCTTTTTTCCTCAAGCCGACCTGGGCTGCTTACTTTAAAATTATGTGATTATTTATGCTGTGCGTCCGGACCTATAAAAGAAAAAGCAAAACGAGAAAGAGACAATCAGGCTATAATAGAAATATTTGGGTTATTTCCAGATGGCGCTCGTAAGCTAAATCAGGCCATGATGTTTGGTTTTTGCGTTTTCTTTAAAAAAGAAAGCATATGGCTAATACGTTGGCTTTGTGTTCTTTTATTTTTCTCAGCTAATGGTCTAGAATAACATAAAAACGCCAAATAAGCATAGATACGAAATCAGACAAGGGGAAGAAAAGTATCCGAGATTGTTTGTCAACTAGTTAGCTTTTGTGTCACCACTTAAGTTCGTCGATGTAACCCTTTTAATTGTCTATAACCCTAGTATTAAGATAGTTTGATTGCAATGTCCGACAAATGTTTCAAGCGCAGAGTCTTTCGAAGACACGGCTTGCTTAAGGTATAAGCTTAGCGAAGATTTGGAGATCAAACAAACGGGATGATTCATCTCTGACACATCAGATTCAGGTAAAAGATTGCCGATCAACGACTTGGACTTTATCTTTATGCTGTAGCCCGTGTTTTTATACACAGCATGGCGAGAATAGCATCATCAGAACATGTCGTGTACTGTAAACACGAGCTTTTTGTTAATGCCAGCTTCTATTATGTTACTCTCTTTCTGTGTGTGTGTAAGATCTAGTTGGTTCACGCTACGAGTAGACTAAGCCATGGCGTGATAATACGCCAATTAATATATGTATTATGAAGTATCTACAGGTCTGGTTCTACATCAAAACACTTGTGTTCTCAGTTTTGACGAGGCAGTTTTGGAACCTAATGAGCATGAAGTCAGGACACAGTAAAAGCGGGAGTAAAGCAAGGCGTTTATCTTTCCAAAGGGCCATATTGATTCGTTCGGATACATGTTGAGTGGTTCGTGTCTGGATCTTTTGGGCGTAAACAGGGGATGCTGTGATATATCGTTGTTCAGCCTGACTTGATAACAAATTCACTAGTGAACGCCACCAAAGTTTCAGTTTGCGGTCGTTCGTTCGGAAATGAAAAGTATCCATTTTCGAGCTTTATAAGTAAGTTATTCATGCTGTAAATGAGAAAAGAGAGGAGTCAAAAATGAACGCAAAATTGGAACTTGCCGCTTGTCTGTGATAGAGAAGCAAATCGGGCGATCTGTTGCATGAGGGGACGTTGTTTTTTTGTGAACTTTACATCGAAGCTGATAGAACAGAAAAAGAAAGAAAATTAAGCCAAATACAAGCCTTACAAGCTAATAATAGAAACCGTAAACTTCTACATCTTCGTTTTTGGGCGTCAAGTCAATAAAGATTCAAGCCAAGAACATTCTCGACCCTTTTCTAGCCTTTACTAGTGTCTTTCCCTCATACATGTCATTGCCATACAGTGCTGTTCTGTGTTTGGTCGTACATTCAACAATCGTCTCTGTTAGTCAGACATTATGACAAGCTGCTTATTACACCCATCACTATAACCTTCTTCCTGTCCTGGTTGTACGAATAATTGGAACAGTCAAGGAAACACAGCATTTAGTGAAAAGATATGGTCAGGACCGCCTACATATACGGGCCGTGTCTTTTCTTGTTCAACCTAAGCTTAAAAGAAAGAGGGGAAGAACTTCATCCTCTCTCTATTATATTCTACCGAGGCTGACGGAATATTGGCTCCTGCTATATCACGATATGTAGCTTTCGGTGTTTATCTCGTATATTTTGGCCTTTCTTTTCTTTCCGAGATTTGAGAGGCTCTGAGGCTACACCGCAGAACATAAACAATATATTTGAGGCGTGCCGATGCAAGCCGAAGACTTCATGTAATCAATTCGATCACATGCAATGTTTTACAGGATTTCGGTGTTAGAGTTAAGGTGTTTTACTAGATGAAAGAGAGTCTCAAGTTTATATTTGTTGAATATCTAAGAGCCACCTCTCAAGTTTTCAAATGAGAGAAAGAAGGCTACTAGCTACAATATATTTGAGTATCTGTATAAACACATTTTTATTGAGTTTGATTTTTGGTGTATTTCCCACACAGGGCTCGTCTGCAGTGATAGCGTAAAAGCATTGTCACCAGCTTAAACCTCCTTGTTACCAGAAGTAGAGACGTATAGCCAGATTTGTTCGATGCGCCGCTTTTAGTTTTCTCTCGGCAATGGCGTAACAGCACTATTGTCGACGAGTAGTCAATAGATAAGAAGTAAAATCTTACAAATGAAGCCCTTCTATAGCCTTTTTTTTGTTGGAGGTTCCAGGGTGTTTTTTGTTTTTGGTGCCAGCCCAATAAATGGTCGTCAGAGGAACAGGAAAAGAAAGGAATAAGGGAATCTTCGAGGATCGTGTCTTCAAAGTCTTGAGTAACTCTTGAAGAAAAGAAAGATGTTCATGAATTAAGTCGTACAACCCCAATTACTCAGAGCGAGTAAAAGAGAGAAGGTACAGTATAAGGTCATTATTAGGGGGCCTTGGCAGGTTGCTTTTAGGGATCATTAGTAAGCCACAGACTGAACATATACAGACTTAGTACATTCTTGTGGAAAGCATGCTAAGTTTGTGCAGATATCTAGCCTGGACTTGTGCCTCGTTCGGAAAAGAAAAAGAAGCATATCCGTAACCGTCCAGGGAGGGGCATATCTCGTGATAATATAAGAAAAAAAAAGTAAGAAAAAATAAGTGATAAAGAGTGTAAAGAAGAAGAAATCAAAAAGAAAAAAATCGCGTAGTCAAATGGAAACTCTCGCGTTGAGCCTGAAAGAATGAATGATAAAGAAGATTTTGTTGTTGTTCTTATTGGTTAATGTTGGAAGTTATCCAGGGGAAGGAAGGAAGGAAAAGGGAATAAATCCTGTCTTCATCTGATTTTGCCAGCCAAGTCGGTAGTAGCCGTGTAAACAAGCTTCAGATGAAGGAGACTCGGCAGTTGCTCTCCTGTGAGAAGACGACATCTTACTAAGCACGCTTGGACCAAGGCAAGATCTTGCCAAAGCCGCGATCGCGCTCTTCACGACGAGCAGCACCGTCGCTAACTCCAGCTGAAGTTTCACTGTTCTGGATCTTGTTGACAGGCGGCGCACCATAGATGTTCATGAGGCCATACATGACAAAGCTACTCAGGATGCTTATGCACAGAATACCGACCATGGTCAGATTGCTACGGCGGTACTTGTGAGGACCAGCCACGGCGTCTGCAGGCCAGCCAGTGTACAGGCCATAAGTTGTCGTGATACTACCCAGATTACCGAGACCAGATACGATAGCTGTTGCGGCAGCTACACCGACGTCTCCGTGGCGCTTCTGGAAGATCTGAGAAGTCCAAGCCATGCAGATCGGCACCGTGGGTCCTAGGCCAAAACCAACCATCAACAGACCGCCGTAGCGCGCCCAGTCGTTCTGCAAAGCGAACGTCGTAGTCAGCAAACCGGCAATCTGCACACAGGCAGCAGCAGCGAAGAAGAAGGGTCGGCGTGAAGCGAAGCGGTCAGACACGGGCACGACAAGCAGAATGGCGATGAGGTCCATGATCCAGATAGGCGCGGAAAGCAGCGAAATAGTGATACCACTGGCTTCAGGGCGGATAGATGCAATGATCAACGAGCAGTACAGCTGTGTGCCGATACCAACGCCAACCACGCCAAAGTACATGAGCAACAGCGGCCATAGGCGCCAGTCGATGAGCACGAGACCAAGATCCCGCATTGTCCACGGCCGCGAGTGGTACACACGCTTCAGGTCCTCGTAGTGAATCAAAGCATCACGGCCCGTGAGAGCCTCCGGTGTCGACGGCAAGAACCGGCCAAAGCCACTCTTAGAACGCACTTGACCTGGCACCAGTGGTCGATCAGGAAGCCACCACAGCAGCGAGAAACCCAGCACTATCGTCACCAAGCCCCAGATCAGAAACATCCATTGGAAGCCAACTAGACCACCGGCTCCGTCCATCAACTGAAAACCCGCAGAAACCAAGCCAACGACGGCAGCAGATAGCTGGGAGGCAGTGAAGTACATGCCGATACGCTTGCCACTGCGGGATGGCGGGTAGAACAGAGTGAGATAGAAAGCCATACCGGGCCACATGCCAGCAATCACAACACCAAGGAGGAAACGTAGAAGCTTCAGACTCCAAGCACTCTTGACGGCAGCAAAGCAAGCACCGATGATGCCGGTGGCAATGACAATGCGGGCCATCCACACGCGCGGGCTGAGGCGCGTCATGACAAGGTTTGAGGGGAAATCAAAGACAACATAGGCAACATAGAAGAGCGCCAGAGCCGTCGAGGTGTCCTTGGAAGTCAGGCCGAGCACGGTCATTAGATCGTGGCCCACATCCTCATTCATGGTCTGGGCAATGCCGATGTTGGAGCGGATGGCAGAGCATAAAAAATACAGAGACCAGAAGGCTGTTTAGTCAGAACAAATGATCTAGTAGAAACAATAGATAGAGCTCACCTGGGATAATGCGCCAGTCCAATTTGCGATAGATAGCTTCTATCTCCTCGACTGTGTATTCGACCGGTGCTTCAGATGCTCTCGAGCTTGTTCCAGCCCGCTCAACCGCAGACACAAACTGATCGGCATCTTTAGCAGCAGCGGCAGAATCACCGTGTTCCCGATCTTTAGACGATGCCATGTGCGGTGAATACTAGCAAGTATCGCAATGCTTCAATAGTCTCGATAGGTAGAATGAGAGGCAACCCCGTTCTTCTCCAGGAAGAGATGTTTTTTATTCTAATAATAAGAGATATAAAAAACAAAAAAAACAAAAAAACAAAAAAAAGGCCCCGGAAAGAATAAACTAACAAGAAAAGACGAGCGCAACAAAACTTCGGCAGCAAAGCTGTGGAGAAGATGAATTAAAGAAATTTCATTATCATCTAATATATCCCATGTGCCTGCTTACTTAGCTCAAGTCTAGCTACAGGTAGTTGCCGCATTGATAATTAGCGGATGATAAGAGCTATTGTCTTTTCGGTTTATTGGGAAGAAACTTCGGAAAACGGAATAGCTCCCCAAAACTAGTTTTTCTTGGGACTTTGTACTTCAAAATAGCAGGGGGTCTTCAAAAAGGCACTTGGCCCACAAAAGACTAAGGCAGCTTTTGACTGAGTAGACTGAGTACTTGATATTTTGTGGGCCAAGTGCCTTTTTGAAGACGCTTTTGTTAGCTACTACTAAATGCTACGCCGAGCTTAGGCTGACTCATACAACACCCTAACGTCCTAAACCAACCCTTGTTGAATTATATAGACACATTGACTTAAAATGACAAAGTAAAGTACTTCACTTGTGCATATTACCCCAAAACCTTTGTGCTTCGACGAACTTGACTAAGATGAAACCAACCAGCAGAACCGGCATGGTTGACGGTAGCTCCTTTTTCAATCAGAAGCCCTATGATATCAAGATGACTGCCAGAGCAAGCCCGAGTTAGAGGAGTCCAACCATCGGAGGTCTTACGATTAATCCCGAACTTTTTTGTCATGCTCGATATGCTCTATTATGAGGGTGAGCCATTGGTATGTGCGATTCTTCATGCTGAGGAGGTTTCCTTCGATCTCTTGGTGGAAAGATTCTTCAACATTGAGCTTTCTGACACGAGATTGCACATATATGTTGATTTCGGCCTGGATTCGATCATCCTCGTCTTCCCCACGAAGATAAATTTGTGGCAACATGGCAATAGTAGGATTGAACTTGTCATATATATCCCAACAAGGACGGCTGGCAAACAAGATCTTCAACTAGGATGATCGTCTCGAATCTTTCGTCTTCTTGAACCCTTCAGTAGCTAGACTAATCAGTAACAACGAAAGTTTTGAAGAGACCATCATCATCAACAGCAGAAAGCAAAATCTCCCAGAGTGTATCTACTTCGTGTTGAAGCTTATTCCCGTTCTCTTTCCAAGGAGCCAATGCATGTTTCCGTAAAGAAGGCTGGTGACAGAAAAGCTGGTGCAAGATTGCACAAAGGGCGGTGGCAAGACTATGCTGTTCTTCGTTGTCCTTGAAGAAAAGATAGCAAACAGAAGGTGAAGAATATTGAGCCAATTGCTTGTCAATCAGAAACCTGTTCAAACCCGACTTCTCACAGCCTGGATCGGCGGAGATCCAGAGCAGGTCGTTGTTTTCGTTGTTCAGCTGGTGAGCTTTTCGTTCTCAAGGACCCAGAGGCATGTTTCGTCTATGGCTGCGTGGTTCATGTCTTTCTGTCTCTTGTAGGGAGAGTTAGGCTTTAGGCTCTGATGACATGTAGCAGACTCCACACTGGGGTTCCTCGGTACACTCCTGAGAGAGCTCGGTGTGCGTTCATGGTTCTCTTGCCATTAGCAGTAACCTGCTTTGCGTGTTCCAAAAAGTTGAAGCCAGAATCCCACCATACACCTAGCCACCTTAGAGACTTGGAAGGCTTTAGTAGCCCTCCACAGGGGAGCGTAACTAGGCTCATGGAGGAGCATCCTCTTGCTCAGCAGTGTAACAGTCCTATTTTATTCCAGTCTAGCGAAAGACTATTGCCCCTGCACCATTTCCCTATCCTTTTCAGGGCTCCGTTAATGGTTTCCACATTAACTGAAATATTCTTAGATGAGACCGAAACGAGGCCATCATCAGCGTAGGCCAGACCCCAAACCACCCCATGTAGGCTCGTCATGTAAAGCATGTACAGGATGGGGGAGGCCGGCGAGCCCTGTGGCAGACTGCCTCCGACTTTCCTGGTGACCGGTTGGTCTCCTTCTATAGAGAGGGAAACTTCCCGATCGGTCAGAAAAGATTACACACATTTGACTATACATTGGCCAGTCTTGATTTCTGAGCCTTTGAACTAGCCTACCCCGTTTCACGGCGTCGAAGGCACCCTTAATGTCGTAGGTGACAAAAGAGGTTATCTCTCCATGCTTGGATCGTCCCTTAATCTTGTCTGCCAGCAACAGTGTGAGGTCAGTAGCTCCCCTTCTTGGTACTGTGTTCGGGAGATGATCTCTAGTTCAATGGCTTGTGCTGCCAGTCTTCTTGCTACAATTCTCTGAGTCCCTTTCCCAGGATTGAGAGAAGTGAGATCAGTCTGTAGCTTCTTGGGAGCGATTTGTCACGGCCTGGCTTTGGTATGACCACCAGGCAGGCCGTTTTGAAGACCTTGGGGTGCCAGCCAACTTGGCTGTGATCCACTGGGTGCAATTATTCGGAAGACCAAGATCTCTGCAATGCCACAGTAGGGTATCCCTATTAACATGGTCGAAAGCGCCTTTGATATCAAGTAGTGCAATACTCGACTTCAGGCCCTGTTCTTTCCATGACTTGACTTGGTGCATGGGAACCATTGCTGCATCGATCGTCGATCGTTGTTTCCGTCCGCCAAACTGCGTTGGGTGAAGCAGGTCGTCCTTGGTTGCAGCTAAAAAGCCTCATCTCTGCGCAAAAATTTGTTCCAATACCTTGCCTAGGCAGTTGAGCATTGTAATAATCCGAAGTGCCTTGATACGAGAGTAGTCTGGCTTGTTGAGATTTATCAATATCACTCAAATACCCTGGCGCCGCATAGTAGGATACTGTCCAGTTAAAGAGGACGCACAAACGATATGATCAAAGAATTAAGGAGAGACCCGTGATATCGAAATCGAAAGAAATATAGACTTGTTTGGGAGAGATTAGATACAGTAATTATAGACTCAACTGGAGCGGTATCTGTTTTGTTTGCTTCCTTTTCCTTACTGTCTACAAAAGACGTCTCAAGCTTAATAAAGGATAAAAACTATAGTTATAACTATTCAATGTAGTTATTCAATTACTGCTTTTAGTAATTTTCGTCTGGGAAAATCAGATAACAACTAGCTCGTGTCATGTTTACAAGCACTCTAAGTAGGGAAGGTGCCTTGAAGATGAGGTTACACAATCACCACATGGCAAACAAGACTATTTGATATGGGAACGTGAAGAATTTTCCTGCATCTTCTAATGGATTTGACTATAAAATATATACTCAAACATAAAGATCTTGTCTGGAATATACAGTTACATTTATACAAAATAACAGCACATGGACTTAAAATGAACGTAACACCACAAAAAGATACAAAATATAACAAAAAAAAGAGAATCGCAGCGGATAAAGGTTCGAATTACCAGTTGAACTGGAGCATCGGGAATCGAGCCCAATGCGGGGGTCGAGCCCGCAGCCTTAAGATTAAGAGTTGTGCCTGTATATTAATGTTGGTTTGGCAATTTTAAGTTGTAAAGACTAAGTTGGAATGTGGCGATAGAGTGTAAAGCAAAGATAATAGTAAAACCAGTAAAAACAGTAAAGAAGAAACAAGAAGAGCGAATACCCAGATACAGCTGTAGAAACATCAAAAGAAAACAAAAACAAAAACAATCAAAACATCACCCATCTGCTCCTCAGGCCAGGAAGCCCTCCTCGCAATCAACAAAAGCGTCCTCGTCCTGATTTTCCAAGTCCGAGGGACGGACTGGGAGTGTTGCACCATCACCCATGCGGCCTTCTCGAGTCACACCTCGGGTCACCCAATGGGCCTCAACTCGGGTTTGAGCCATCAGGGAGCCCACGGTTCTGGCGAGCCAGGCTGATGTAGTCTTTGACATACGTTGTTGCAGTATCTTGAACGTAGTTTCGGATCTCGAGTCCATCGATCCGCCCTGGGAGAACACTATCGGGTAAAACTGCTCACCAGCTTCCAGAGGGGGGCATTTACCAATCTTGTTGTCGTAAATCTTGTTCAGAATGGTAGCTGCTTCCCTTGAGGAGTGTTCCCCATGAAGCGTGATGATCGTCAGGTCGTACAGTTTGCGCAATCCAACCTCCTCGAATCCCCAATCAACTCGTCGGCCGGAGTCTTCTTCATTGTGGCGGAAGTGGGGTTCCAGGTCGCACAGGATTCCTGACTGGCGGAGCCTGGTGGAAGCAGTTTCGTACCATATCGTGGAGGCAGTGAGTTGGCCGAACGCGGGCAGTGCTCGGTTGGCATTTTTGGTAATGAGCCCACTTGACAGTCTGGTGGCACTCTGGGCACGGTTATTCCATCATGGGGTCCGGGAGCAAACTGGTCATACCCATAAGGAGGGAATCAGCAATAATCTGGCGTCTGCTGGTTGGCTGTATTCCCAATGAACGTTCTGTTATCACCCAAGTCCTTCTTTTCTGCAGGTGATAGACGGTCCCAAAGTCTGTCGTATCTCATGCCATTGAGTTCCCCCACGACTTCCTTCTGCCGCCGCAGGCCCTCCGGGCGGGTCGTTTCTGGGTTCCGGATACATTCCAAGTCGGCGTGGGCCTAGGCTATTGCGACAGGAAAGACGGCAAAGGCCTGCTCTAGATAGGAAGGGATACCCATCCCCCCCCAAGCTCTTGGGCAAGGCCATGGTGTCTTCATCGTATGGGCCGGGCTCGGCCACGCCTCTGATCCACCGCGTCGAATTGAGAAGAAGATTGTCGAGCGTAGACCAAATGTCCTCCAGGCTGTCGGGTCGTAGAGTTCTCCCCAGGTGTCGAAGTGTCTGTTGTGTGCAAATACGAAGGGCCAGCTGGGCCTCTTGCAGGGACAACTGCTCCATACTGAGATGTGTGCCAACTTGACGAACTATGCGGTCGTAGAGAAAACGTCGTCGGGCGGCGATAGGGCTGAGGAAGGAGCCAAGCACCTCGATGCCGGTTAACCCACGGCAGTCCTGGATACGGAGGGCCTTAGACTTAGGCTGGTTGAGGGAGACCCCGACTTCCATATCTGCAAACAAAGTGGCCGCTGTATCCGGTACATCCGTGTCACCCAATGTCGTCGAGGTAAGCCATGACTTCCTCCCCTGGCCCCAGTGTCTCCTCCAGTTTCTCTACGAACTTTCTCATCCCCAAGCTGAAGAACAACGGACCGAACACATCTCCCTGCCGAACTCCTTCAGCGGATACAAACCTGTTACCGTCGTTTGTAATGAGGATGGTGGGGTCTTCGTATGCCCATGCCGCTGCCCCCAAGAGATCCTTCCTGTAGTCTCGCACGGAGTCTGCCATCCTCCTCCTGCTCATGTTGTTGAACGCGTTGGAGAAGTCTAGTTGAGTAATATACTCGTGTCCCTCCGTGTTCTCGTCCTCAACGGCCTCTCTGATTAGTCCCACGATTGGCTCCGTAGATGTCCCGACACCCTGTTGGCATGGGTTGGTACCATGCGAACCTGTGGCGATCAGGATGGCCTTGCCAACGATTCGCATGAATGCTTCACCAACGGCTATCGGTCGTACACCTGGTTTTTTGTCTAGGGCCACAAGTCGAGATGCCAGAAGGAGTGCCCTGCCGGGAGAAGAGTCTGCTAGGATGTCGTTTGCCTGCTTTACAAGGAAGGCGATAAAGTCTTCCTCGTCTGCTGCTCGGATGATCAGTCGGTGCGGCCGTCCGGAGGGGCTAGGTGCAGCTTTCGGGTCCCAGGCTTTGATGGCTTCTAGAACATGTTCGGGGCCCGCTGACTTTGGCTTAGACTTAGCTCGTTCTTTGCCAAAAGGCCGGGCGGTCCCAGCTGTTCCATGATTTTCTGCGAGGCGACTGCAGGAGTTGAGTGTTTGTCAAGGTTCATCAACATATAACCAGACAAAAAATGCAAAAATAAATGCCCCATTTAAGGTTCGATATTCCAGCTGAACTGGATCACCGGGAATTGAGCCCGATGCGGGGGTCGAACCCGCAGCCTTAAGATTCCAAGCTAAGAGTCTTACGCTCTACCGATTGAGCTAACCGGGCCGGGTTTTGATTACGGAAGTTTCGGCGACAATAACGATTCAAATTTTGCCGCACCGGGCCGAATAACCCTAACCCTACCAACCTTCCCTCCTACAACCCTCGGGGGGGTACCTTTGAGTTCGAGTACCTCCCCCTCCGTCCAAAGACGAATTTTTCCCCTTCGTCGTGGGTTTTAAGAGCGACCAGCACATATCCCCAATGCTGCTGTCTATTCTCGTTTTCTTTTTCGACACTTGTCGTCTTCGAAGCACCGTTTCGTGAGGCCTTGAGCCCGATTTCCCCTCTCGAGGGATGTTCTCACCAGCGACCGACCCCGCACCTTTTCGATCGTTGGTCTCCCGAGTCTATCCACTCACCTCAGGGAGCCACACTCACACACGGCGGGCAGCCTTTTGAAGGTTCCGGATGCCCGACCCCGCGGCGCGGGAATCTTGTCGCTGTTGCTTCATCCATAGCACCCGACTCGATTACGCCAAATTTTTCATTCTTACGGCCACGATCACCAGCCTCTTGGAGGCTCACTGAATAGTGGGGATGGTAGCTCCACTTAGGAGTTGGTTTTGTGGATCTGTCTTTTGGGGAATAGTTTTGTGGATGCACTGGTTTTTTTTTTTTTTTTTTTTTTTTTGTATTTGTTTTTGTTGCTCATAGTGGAGGTATGGACCACTAGTTCTTCGGGGCTAGGGGACGGTCTCGTCCCGCACATACAAAGCTATTGAGCTTGTCAAGCGGAGGACGTTAAATATCTGTCCGGTAACCAATCCGGCGTCGTATGATCTTAGTGATTTAGGTAGACGTTAAATATAATCAAATCAAATCAAATCAACCCTAACCCTACAACCTTCCCTCCTACAACCCTCGGGGGGGTACCTTTGAGTTCGAGTACCTCCCCCTCCGTCCAAAGACGAATTTTTCCCCTTCGTCGTGGGTTTTAAGAGCGACCAGCACATATCCCCAATGCTGCTGTCCATTCTCGTTTTCTTTTTCGACACTTGTCGTCTTTGAAGCACCGTTTCGTGAGGCCTTGAGCCCGATTTCCCCTCTCGAGGGATGTTCTCACCAGCGACCGACCCCGCACCTTTTCGATCGTTGGTCTCCCGAGTCTATCCACTCACCTCAGGGAGCCATACTCACACACGGCGGGCAGCCTTTTGAAGGTTCCGGATGCCCGACCCCGCGGCGCGGGAATCTTGTCGCTGTTGCTTCATCCATAGCACCCGACTCGATTACGCCAAATTTTTCATTCTTACGGCCACGATCACCAGCCTCTTGGAGGCTCACTGAATAGTGGGGATGGTAGCTCCACTTAGGAGTTGGTTTTGTGGATCTGTCTTTTGGGGAATAGTTTTGTGGATGCACTGTTTTTTTTTGTATTTTTTTTTTGTATTTTTTTTTGTTGCTCATAGTGGAGGTATGGACCACTAGTTCTTCGGGGCTAGGGGACGGTCTCGTCCCGCACATACAAAGCTATTGAGTTTGTCAAGCGAGAGACGTTAAATCAGAACTCCAGGATCTCGGGCTGCAAGGTAAAAGCAGGGTCAGAGTGAACATGTGCCAATATTCTGCGTATCAAGATCTCTTCCCGGTACGTAGCTTGGCCCTTGTGAGGGAGTGAGAATAGTAGACCAATCTACTTTCTTCACAGTTCTACATTTTAGCAAAAATGTCCATGTTTTTATTTTTATTTTCGCTCAAGTTTTGTTTTGGGGTTTTTGTACATCTCTACATCCTTTAGTCCAGCTAAAGAGAATAGTTATGCTAAGCCCTTACAGTGAAGAAACAAGTTTAGCCAGGTTAGCGCTGCTTGTCTTCTCCACTGCTTCCACCATGCGAAAATTGTTCTTTCTTTCTGCTTTTTGCTTTGCTTTTTTAGTTCGGACCTCCATATGGGGGGACCATTAGGGTTTCTCGACGTCTAACGATCCACTAGGGTTGGATCCACGTGATCCACATAAGACGTAAAATGATAAATAAATGAATAAATAAATATCCAATGTCCAATTTGCATCTCTTTGAACTGTTGCTTCTTATCAATGCCACCGAGTACTGCCAACCTACCAGATCCTAATGTATAATTTATGGGTTAAGCCCGGTGAACTCCGGAGATGGATCAGATGTTTATGGGTTGACCTTTCGAAGTGCTTGGGGTGATCAGCATGGGCCATATCTAGATCTCTCTTTTGTTATAACTTGTTCAACCTAGAATGTAGTTACTTGGCTCATGGCCTATAAAGACCCCAAGCGTCTCTAATATAGTCCATAGCATCGTTCCGGACTTCATATAACTAGTTTTTGCCTATTTACATACAATTATCCTTGTTGAGTGGCCTGTAGTGTGTCCGTGCTTTTATCTATGTACGGTGATATCGGGGTTTTTACATTGTTGCATATAGACATATTGAAAGTGGCTCTAGAGAAGAAGAGGAGATGATATACAAAAAGAAGACTCAGCTCAGCCTAAGAAACAAGATATAAGTATCACGACATGCTCATTCGTTTACTCACTGTTTCGGATCTTATTCTCACCACCTTCACCATCAGCCTCACCTCTCTCTTTCTCCACTCTTACTATCCTTGATACAGCTCTGCCAACTCTATAGTATCATCCCTTCATCATCTTATCATCTCGCTCTATCACCATGAGATCCTTCAGTGTCCTCGTTCTCTGTGCTCTGGCCTCCAGCGCTGCTGTTCCGACCGTGCCCGTGAACCCGAGCCTTGAAAATCTTTCTGTAGATATTCAGGAGCGCGCCAATGAAGTTCCTCTAGAAGACATCACCTTCAACATCAAGACAAACGCGGTGTCTGAAGATGGCCAAGAGGAGGAGATAACTTTCAGTGCCAAGGACCACCCTCACCTATTTTCTCGTGACAAGAACTATGATGCGGTATGTGATGCGGTATATGACGATGACTTGGCGCTTGTTCGTGGAAATTCATACTACTTTAAGCTATGCGAATTGGTCAGCGAAGATTTATCGACCTGGCATCCTATGATTGCTGTCATGGTTATGAAGACCGGTTGCAACAACCCCGCTCTACTTGTTGGCAAGGTTGATAAGCGGTCCGACAGCTTCAGTGGTACATACTACCAAGTCCTCCAGAGGAATAGTGATAACACCTGGTACTTGACTAAAGCCAGTTATAGTGCTAGCCCCTCACAGCGGTAAGTCTGATTATATGCCCTTATAGTTTTGAGTTTGTATGACAGTATGTACTAACTTTACCTTTACAGTGTGGATTGGGGTGGTAAAACCACTCCCGCTAAGATTTCTTCTGCCAATATTGAGTCGCTCTCCAACAACTGGATTGCCGAAGCGGGAACCCGCCTTGACTACAATCACAACGACCTGGCCTACTACCGTTGGATGGCTGAAAGACTTGAAGTGTAAATGGCATCTGCTTGTTCTGAACCAGCAAATCAAGTCCTCATAGCTAGCCATGTCAAGCTGTAGCACTGTGGAGTTAGAAAGGGTGCTACACATTTCTAGATTAGCATTTACCATATCATATAGCCTCTGTGCTCTTCATAGTTTCGCATTTTCATCTCATAGCCTAGTCTTCCAGTCAAGCTTGACTTCCCCAAGGTTTTGACTTGCGTCTACTTGGCTCAAATCCTATTTTGTTGTCGTTTTTGGGTTTTAATATTAGATATATGTTCTCATTTACAATCACCTGACCCCATGATGGCCTGTCGTTTGATTTATATCATTATCATACTAGGCTTGTAAGTTGGTAAAGATATATCCCGTAGACTAGTAAGTATGTATTTTATATAGTGCAAGATTTGGCACCCTGTTTCAATCTTATATACCATGTTTGTCCACCATGACGGTTTAGTTTGCCATGTTAAGCAAGCCATTACTAACTATCCCTAGCGCATCGTTCTCTGACACGGCGTCTTACCAAATCACAACAGCTGGTTTCGCTGGTCAATAAATATACTATTCTTGAAGTAAAGACGTACAATATGGCTATGGCCCCGCTTCGTGGAAGGACAATAACCAGTAAGAGCCTAAGGTAAAACTTTGTCACAACTAGTGGAAAAGTAAAGGAAATACAAAGGCAAAAGGAACTTGTAGCTCAGAAGACACAATATTGAACACTGAAAAATGTTAAGCAAGTCAATTAAAGTTACATACTTAGCTACTAAAATACTACTAAAACAGGCCTTGAACCTTTTCTGTCCTTTTACCCAAATTGACATTGGAGGTAATTTAGACACAAGATTGAAAGATAATTAGTATATTTCGTGCTATATTACACTTCAACACGACTACATCCACCAAAAATAAGAGCTACTCTGTATACACAGAGCATGTTGCACTTCCTATACACTACACAACTCATTCGGGACATCAATGTAAGAGAAAGCATTGATGGCTAGACCTTAGTACACAGCCTGAGAACCTAGAATGAACATATTGGGCTTCTCAGGTCTGGCTATATAAGTAAGAACAGACATCTCTCATAGATAATCATTAATCTAGCTCTGAAACCTCCAGTCAAAGTTTGCTATAAATTCTAGTCTGTCTGTACATTCTCATTTAATCACTCTCTCAAATTGAACTTCCGCTCTTGCAATCCGGTGAAGTCAAAAATCAAAGACAACTTTAAACTACCAACAACACAATCAAACAAAGTCTATTCAGTAAGTTCTTAGGCCTTCTTGAACGATAAAACTACAGGTTTTGTCTAACACATTTGCTAGCTTATCAGAGTCGATATGTCGTAGCTCTCTGGCACTCAGTACTGTCTTGTAGCTTTACCTTCTTGTGTACCTAATTCCATAGCTCTAATCAAGTCTTGGTACGTCCTTCCATCATTACATGAATATAGTAGCATGAATTTCTGTTCTTGTGGTGTATCAACCCAGAATGGCGGCGTTAGGGGCAACAAAAACTCCATGTCAATACAAGGGCTATTTCTATCACTTGAATTTTTGTAGATTCTCGTATTGCCTTTGTGGTCTTTCTCAATAATATTAGAGAGGATATAACTTGTAAGAATCAGAGCATTTCGAATTGGGTTGGACTCGTTGTGCAACATTTCGTTTATGTTGGGAATTAGAAGTTTGATATCACAATAGAAATTTGATCAAAAGGATCAAGGTGGTACTTAGCCCCATAGTATTATGCACTCCTCACTTAGTCTTCAAGAGGTGCCAGCTGGCAAAGTGCCATATATTCTTTATTTCTTTTGTACTACCATTTTCAATCGAGATATCAAGATAGTTTTTGTTCCAATTTTTTTTATATACAAAATACATTATCCATTATATTCCTCATCAATCATATGAGTTGAGCCACGATGTTCAAATGCTTGGCAAACATTGCCATCTAAACAATATCTGATTATTTCTGTTGAGAGGCGGGAAATTCTATCTAATCGAAAATAGTCCGAATTGTAATTGGCTAAAGTAAGTATAACTATCTTTGTTTGAAGGGTACGCTATCACTGTAGGCACCTTAGGGTTGCTTCCGGAACTGGGTTACAATGTTCAAAGTGACGTAGATAACAATCGGTTTTGAATAGATATGTACATTAGACAATTAGTTAATCAAGACTGACAACATGACAATCGGACAACGTGAAATATTGTTTTGTATTGTGCTGAATGCGAAAAAGATGACCACCCGACATAACGCCTATAAATAGCAATGCTTCCTGCTACCATAGTGATCAATAGACATATATCATGAATACAATAGTCACAGTACAGGCAAGACCGGAAAGGACTACATCCTTAGGTTGAAAACTTGACAATAAAGCTGCCAACGCCTATCAGAGACAAACCCCAAGTAAATTTTTAACAACAACAACAACGGCTCTCTTAGCTCAGTTGATTGGAGCGTCGTGCTAATATTCAAACTCGAATATCAAATAAATGCGAAGGTTGTCAGTTTGACCCTAGTAGCAAACATCGTATATCGTCTTGGATGTGATGGCTGTATACGTTCATCTTGAAAGAATTAAATATCAGGAATATTACGGGGTTTCGGTTTTGTTTGCGATAGTTACACAAGGTAGAAATAAATCAAGTCAGTCTTGTAAACAAAACAGAAAAACATAATGATAGCAAGGCCGCTTCGAACGGAGAATATATAAATAACAGAGCTACACAAAAATTATTCACGTACAAGATATCCCACCTAGCCAAAGTACATGACAGAATGGCAGAAGGAAAACAATATAGAAACGAAACACAAGGTGTATATGGTGATAGTACAGTGTAGAGAACAAAACCGCCCCTTTCTCCTAAAACAAAACAAAATAAAAGAACCCGAACCAAAACCTTTGAAGATAGAAAATAAAATTAGTACGAAGAAAACAAGATGCCTGTTAGTTTGATAGCTTGATATCAAACTAGGAAAAGCAAAGACAAACTTATTGTGACACAGAAACAAATTTAAAAGATGCAAGACTGTAAAAGAAAGAAAGAAATGAAATATACAATATGACGACGTGTTGTTTGTGAAGCATGACTTTGTTTTCCAGCTTTCTTTTCCGTTTTTTTTTCTTTTCTGTGTTCAAGAATGTCTTTCCCCCCTTGAAGCGTTTTTCATATACTTTCTCGGAACAAATACCTATTGTTTTGTTGAAGGCATCAAGATATCATTCTCTGGCCATTTTTGGCCATCTTATTTTTTTCAATCCTTGTAAAGTCAACGTAAAGAGACCTCCTTTTTTTGTGGCACAAGGTATAATTATTTTCATGCTCTTCAAGAAAAAAAAGATACAGCTTTTAAGAAATAGTTTTATTACTTCAACTCACAATAAGTTCGTGTTTGGAGCCTTTTTTACCTTCTTGTTTTGTTTATTTTAGGCCACCACCGGCACCAGTGTTCATCATGGCCAGTTTGGACGCCAACTCGGGGTACTTCTCCTGCACCTCTAGCTGGGTCGAGGTAGCCTCGGCATAGGAAAGCGCGTTTACGATCTCGCCCTCAGTACGCGCAATCTCGGCGGCGCGGCGGAAGTACTTGAGAGCCTCAACAGTCTTGCCCTGTTGTAGCAGTAGCTGGGCCATAGTTGCAACGGCAATATCGCACTCGGGGTCGACTATTTAGGACACACGTGATTAGTACAGATGATTCAATATATGTAGAGAGAGAGGGAGAGTCAAAGACATAGGATACTTACTGATCAGAGCCTTCTGGCATAGTGCCTCCGCCTCAGCAAAATCTTGTTTCGCTTGGAAGATCGCTAGGGCCTTGTTGATCAAAGGCAACACGTTCATGGACATGGGCGAAGCTGACTTCTCCATCTTGATAGCCTCATCGAACTTCTCGATGGCCTCTTGTAAGCTGCCCTGGTCAAGCATCAGCTCACCATAGTAGTTGTAGACGTCGGGAACATTGGGAAAGTTCTTCACACAACGACGGAACGTGGCCATAGACGAGGCCACAGATCCCATCTTGTATTGTGTCACACCTAGTTGAATGTGTGAGAAGATGAAGTCGCGATCTAGGTCGATACTCTTCTGGTAGTCCTTGGCAGCCTCATTGAACTCGGACTTAATAAAGTGTAGTTGGGCACGGTGATAGTAAACATCGGGGTCGTTGGGATCCTTCTCGGCAACGGCCTGGAAGTCGGCAGTAGCTTCTTCCGGACGTCCTATAACAGTGAGAAAGTCATCGTTAGCAAATATAAGAGGAAAAGAATAAGATAAGGCTTACCAAGCTCAAGGTTCATGCTAGCACGCTTGATGTAACTCTGGGTCATAGAGCCGTCAAGCTCGATACTCTTGGTGATATCATCCATGGCTTCCTCGTGCTTTCCAACAAGGCATCTAAAGGTTCCGCGCATGTTGTAAGCCAGCGCCTCGAACTCGCCTAGATCGCCGATCTCCAGCGCCTTCTCAAATGCTTGTCTTGCCTCCTCGTATCCATCCCAGGTTCCCTTTTCCTGTGACTTCAGACCGAGCTGCAGTTGGCCCTTGCCGGTGTCTTCGGATAGTTCGACAGAGTCCTCTAGGCCAACGGGGCGTGGCTTGGTGCGGAAGCTCTGCAGGTAATTGCGCACAAAGGTGTGCGAGGGCAGACGCTCGGAGCGAGAAGTTATCATCTCCTTGGCCTTGTCTTCGGCCACACGACGCAGCAAACGCTCGACGGATTCGGCATTGGCCTGGCTGCGGAAGTTGTCGATGATGCACGAAGTAGTGTAATCGAGGAGAGCCTCGCGGAATCTACCGGCCTTGTCGTAGGCGTGGGCGCGGCGGTTGAGGGCCTTGACATACTGCGAGTCAATGGCAATGGCAGCCGAGGTGTCTTCGATAACCCGGTCCCACTCGTTCAGGGCGCTGTAGCAGGCAGCGCGGTTGCTGTAGAAGATAGCGTCGTCGGACTTGCAGATGATGGCTCTGGTGTACAGGTCGATGGCGCGGGCATAGTTCTTATCGCCGTAAGCTTTGTTACCTGACTTCTTGAGACGGTCGGCGTACTCCTTGCGTGTAGAATCAGAGACATTGGCTAGCGAGGCCTCGGAAATCTCGGGCAGGTCGTCGTCGGCGGCGGCCACGGAGGCAGAGGGTGCCGAAGAAGATGCTGACTTGGAAGAGGAGCCGGAATTATTGGTTTTCTCGGCCTTGCTCGCATCCCGCAGGCGCTTGCGGTCCTTCTTGCCGAGCTTCGCGGGTTTCTGTAGATAGGGAAGGTGATGTTAGTATATAAGTGTTTACATATTAGCTTGCTAATCAGTATAAAGTTTCAACGTACAGGATCGCTTGTGCTGTTGTAGTAGACCACTCCGGCGCCCGTCACCACCACCACAACACCGGCTATCGTGTAAACGGCGACCTTGTTTTCCGACACCCATAATGATATCCGGTCCCAGATCGAAGGGGCCTGCGAAGCGGGAATCGAGAGTACCGGTCGCAGCGGGGCAGCCGATGATGGCGACGGCAGGGACATTGTGAATAAGGTTGGTTAAGAACGGGAAGACGAAAATCCAAGAAAAACGGAAGTTAGACGGCTTCTGGCTTGGTGGACGGAAAGCTCTGAAGAGATAGGCGGAAGAGTTCGAGGCGGGCGTTGAGAGAGGACGACAGTATGAGAACCCAGACGGGCGAAGATCGCGGGGGTCAGGGACGTTGCACTTGGAATTGGATGGTATCGGCAAAGCTAGACGGAGGAATTGTGATATCTCTAATCGGCAGGCTAGATATTAACGGAGATTCAAGTTGTGTGCCGAGATTCCAATGGCAGGGCGGCGATTTGCGGGACGGAAACGAAGAAGACGAAATATTCGGTCTGGCGATAGGCGGATTTTTTGTAGTGGCGTTTCGAAAGCTTAAACTAGTTGGATGGAGAGTATGATAGCAAAAAGAAAAGCAACAAGACGCACAATCAAGGCCCTACAGAAGAATTATAGGTGTAGTAATGGAAGGGCAGAGGGTAGCTGGCCAGTAAATATGACTATTGACCCGAAAAGAAACAGAGGGGGTGATACGCAAAAAGAAGAGAATAGGAAAAAAGAGCGAAAAAACCAATTGCAAAAATCGAAACTGGCGATCGTGAAGTCCAAAATAGACAGATTTAATTTTGATTTTCTTCTTTTCCGACTGATTTTCCAAAGGGAGAGAATTTTGAGTGGGAAAAAAAATAAAAGTCTGACCCGGGACGACGAGAGAAAAAATAATAGGCCATAAGTATGCTATCATTATGGAGTATGACAGTGACCGCATTATTTTGGCTCTGCCGGTCTGCGTTTTAAGGTGGAGCACACGATAGAGAGAGCCTTGCGGCCAACAAAACGCCACGCTTTTCCTTGTGCTCTATTCATCTTCAGCCTTCTTAATCCTTCTACATTTGCATTTAGGTTCACTGATCTATGTGTATTACTCAAGCTATCATTACTATAGTATCACGCTAGAAAACTCAGTTGTTTGTCTGACTGCGTAAATAATCATACGGTTCACTCACTCTATCCCAGACTTCATCTAAATCATAGAGCCTCTTTATTTGGTAGCGTTCTGCCGATGAAAAGAAAGAACGGAAAGAAAAGAAGCCAGAAGCTTCTTCCATCTCCATAACCAAGCTCCAGTTTAAATTATTCCTTGGGCAACCAAAGCTCACTAAGAAATCTTGTGGAAACACAAAAGCTTCGCCTTGGCCAGTCAAAAATGCTTCATACTACAAAGCAATCCTTATAGCCGTTTTCGTAGTCATTTTCAACTCGGTGCTGTTTCTGGCAAGTCTGGCCTTCTTTTCTTCTTGGCAATCTATCGTCGGCCAGGATCTGATCGTAGTTTGTGGCAAAGCAGTCGTATACATATACATAGTACACAACCAAGGGCTTCGATTCCTCGACGAACTGGTTGAGAGGAGTCGTCCGCCATTTCCGCGCACGGCCGTTTTCCGAGAAAGAATCGGCCGTTGTGTTTTTGTAGTTGTAGACAGACCTCAAGATAACCTATTCACGATATCTTTATCGTAGCCATGTTTCAGTCTCTTCGTGTATCATTCATTGTCTCGTTTCGTCTCGCTTAGTTTCATTTCGGCTCGAAGTTTGCATGGCCTTGATGCATCGATCGTAGTAAACAAACTACTTTAAAAACAACTCAATTATGCTCCCTGCTAATTCTGTGGTTTTTTTGCTGTCAAATCGAAGATCAAAAAGTAGGCAAACGAGAATGCGCGAGTCAGGCACAAATAAGCGCACCCTTGTCCGCCTGATTATCCTTGGAGGGGAAAAGCGCATTCTTATATCCGAGTGCTGGGTGTTAATTATTTGCCCCGCCATCCACAGGATTATGCATCAATGGCACATATGCACTTTACAAGACGACGTCTGTTTATTAGGCCTTTGGAGTCTCGATACAACAATTGTAAACAAATCTAATATTAGAACCTATCTTTTTGCTTTTTTTTTTTTTTTTTTTTCATTCGAATAAGTTATCTCCTGGTTATTTTATAACAATCATCAGCTATATTTACTATAAATATTTAATTAATCGTGCTACAATCATGGACAACGACTTCGAGATATTCACATCTCTACGCTACGATCCCGTACTCGAAGGCGCCTATCAAAATATTTTCTTCCAATACGCCGCCTATAACTATGCCAACAAGTCACCCTGTTATATGCTTGATTTCCACCGCGACCGTCTCCTAAGAGCCGCCATGCACTTTGTTTGGCCCGCCGCATGCGCCAAACTACAGGGACCCAACGGCCTCGCCCTGCTAACCGAGTTGATCATGAATGCCGTCAAGGACGCCAAAACCAAAGAAAACGCCCAGGCCGTACGCATTAGCTTCACACGAGACGCTTCTACCTCTGTATCGCTTCGTCCACTACGCCTACTAGCGCCCCTTGAAAATTTATATCCATCCATCTTGACCTCGCCCGCACCCAGCAATCCTTTGCTCGGCGAAGTCACCCAAGCCACCTTCACCGTGCTACTAGATCTACAAGTTACGGAACAGTCACCGTTCACTCACTTCAAAACGTCCCGTAGAGAGATGTATGATGCGGCACGGGCGCGGTTAGGCATCGAGCCGGGCCAAGACATCGAGGCTTTGATGGTCAATAGTCTTGGTAACGTCATGGAGGGCAGCATAACAACACCCTTCTTTTGGCGCGACGAAACATGGGTCACGCCGCCGATCCCCTGCGAATATGAAGATGAAAAAGGTGCCGGTGGTCAGGACGGGACCACACGGCGTTGGGCCCTAGAAATGTAAGCTTTACCTCCGATTACACTTCTGTCTCATATTCGTTACCTTCTTGTATGTGCCAAGTACTTTCTTGCTAACATTTATTATGGATTAGTGGCTTCGCTGTCGAGGCGTCGGTCAATATAGACTCTATCCAACAAGATGAAATCATGTGGCTCAGCAATGGTGTGCGCGGATTTTTCAAGGCCAAGGTCAAGAAGACAGCTTAGGACGAGTTCCGTTCCAACATCGCAAAACAACATACCAATATTTCCAACCCAAGCTGGGGACCTCTCTTGTTGATTTAAAAATAGCGGTCTTATACTACTCATCATTTGAACGAACGCTGATTGTGGTTTGATGTGATGTGATGTTCATTATTGATATACAGCGGCCTGGGCCAAAAAGGGGATCCTTTCTTTTGAGTGTATGTTCCAAAAAGGGATCGCCCCGTTTTACCCCAAGATCCGGAAGAGGAGATGGTGACTTTTTTTTGGTGTCTGCCTGCGCCTAGGATGAAAATAGAAAACCCTCATTCGTTGGTTGTACTTCGTTCCTCTAAGAGAACAAAGGTACAGGATAGTCAAAGAAGAACAAGTGAAGAAAGGGGATGAAAGGAGAATAATATGACGAACAGAACAATGAGAAAATGGTATCCGTAACAAATAAGCAAAGTAATGCAATGAGATAAACAGAGACAATACAAAAAAATACAAACAAAGATCAAACTCCTCAAGAGTATCATGATGTTCACTCATGAGAGCTCGCCCAAGGCTTATGGCTTATCCAAAAGCCAAATTTTATTCGCTCTCTTCTTGGAAAAATTTTCTTCCAGAGACAACCCAAATAAATAATGACATAAATAGAAATAATAATAGTAATAGTAACAAAGAAAATATAGTGTTAGTACAAGGTCGGTTGTAAGTTGAAACCGAAGATATAAAGATGATCGGTTTAGAGTAGAGAGATATTGGAGTGGGGTGGTGAAATATAATAAAAACAAGTAAAAAGAAATTTTAAAACGGCCCAAAAAACAAAGGTTGTGCATATGATATCATAATAGAATATTTTAAAAGTGTAGTTGTGACATGTTCCAGACACGGGATATCATGAAAGGGAAAGCCGATAAAACGCCGTTCCCAAGAAACCGTGAATGAAGTGTAGTAAAGAAAAAGAAAGAAAAATATTGGAAGATAAAGAGGGAAGATATGTGGATGTGGTGAGAGAGATAGGCTAAAAATAACAAGAGTGCGCTGAACTTCGACAGGCGGTCAGTGGGCGAAAACGAAAAAGAGATAATAATGCTTAGTCTTAGGGCTTTCTGAGGAAAGAAAGAAGAGATCATGTAATCGAGACCGGCTCTTTCTAGGGCATCTCAAATAAGAGACCTTGGCGGAGAGTTTAAGCTCGCAGTATTCAACCGCAAAGCTCCCTGGAGCTCTGTGATTTGTGCCATCATCGACAACTGCTCCTGGTTAAACAAATTCCGCAGTTCTTGGTTCTCTTGGTGCAGGCGTTTGATCTGCTCACGCAGCTCGTGTACCTCATCAGAGTATCCATCATGCGGCATAGGTCGCTTACGCAAAGCCGAGAGCTCGCCAAGGCCACCATTGCCACTAAGACTAGCAGAGCCAGATCCCTTCTCGCTTTCGTCACTAAGTGACTGTGCCTCGTCGGGTGGCGATGCGATACCAGATGTATCGGATGTATGGACACGACGCAAGTGTTCATTGAGGTTTTCTTGTCGCGAGAAACCCTTGCCAGTGTGCCGTTTACAAGATAGATGCGGGCAATTGACTGTTTTCTTGGGTCCACCATGCTTTCCATGGACTTCTCGTTGATGACGAAGAAGACCTCCAGAGTACGTGAAGCCAGGGAGCTTCTCGCATCCAGACTGGTCACAACGATATGGGCGTTCATGTTTGTCCATATGTTTGCTATCACAGCAACTTCGTTAGTATTAGAGTCTTTGATAGACATGGATCATGATTTTTTCGAATCAACTTACTTCCACTCGCACTTCCGGTTGAAGGCCCGTTGTGTGTCCGAGCAATCAGCAAACGTGCAGTGGTACTTACCATCACTCTCCTTGTGAATTTCACGGTCAGGTTTAGTGATGGCACGTACACGCTGTAGTGTCTGCAATGTTTGTTGCGGGCTGTTGCTCTGGCTATTCTGAGATGCATCGAGGCACTGGGCAGATAGAGAAGCATTGTGAAGAGCTTCCTCGTCGATAGCAGCTACTGCTGCTACTGCTGTCGCAGTCACGGCATCTACGGTCAATCCAAGGCCGACATCAGACGGATCGCTGACATCCAGTTCTGGACTGCCGGTATCGGGTTCTGGGCTCTTTAGATCGGAAAGATTGAGGTCAGACGGGTCGGTCATATCGGAAAGTCCAGTCAAGGCATCGACTAGCCCCGGAATTGGCGCACTAGATAGGTCAAGATGACCATGCTCTGCTACTGAAACGGCAATAGCCATAGCAGCCTCTTCGGCCATCATGTTACGCTCATGTTCCTCCCGCACTAGCATACGGTGTTCCTCTACAGAGAGCAACGATGTTGCCTGTCCAGACACGGAGACCGACACATTAAATGAACTCAGATCAGGTACGCCATCGTTTCCGTATGGGTCGGACATGCTACCCGTCGGGTCACTGTCGGCCATGGAAGGATATGTAGCATCGTACGTCACGGGCATTATTGAGGCAAATACGTCGGCGTCGGGCTCGTGGTCACTGGAGAATGGATTCGAGTGGTGCTGGTGATGAGCGTGGAGATGGTGATGTTGCTGCTGTTGATGGTGGTGATGTAGTTTTGCTGGCGAGGGAGGAGCGCCCGGCGAAACGCGGGCAAGGGATGTGTCATGCCCTTGATGGTGGTGGCTCGGGAGCTGTTGGTGGTGTGAGGATTGCTGCAGATGATGATGGTGATGCAATGATACCAGCCCTGGAGGCGATGAGGCCGAGAGGAGCGGATGGCCGGCCGAAGCTGTTGTGGCGGCGACAATAAGGCCCGCCGCCGGGGACAATCCCGAAGACTCCGTGGTCCCGATGTGGTGCTCCAGTCCGGGAGCTAGGTCGCCAGAGACGGCAGCCGAGGTCGGCACTGAGGCAACGGAGGCGGTCGCAGCAGTTACGGCGGCGATGATCTGGGACTGTGATAGGGACGGCGATGAGCAAAGCAATGGCGATGACGACGCGGATAATGGCCCGGAGCCGTGGAGAGGAGGCCGGTCGTCGGGACTAAGCCGTGGAGAGAGAGAAAAGTCCACGGTGATTGCAGACAGCGCTCACATGCAGGGCGCCGCGTAGCTGCTAAAGAGTAATGAAAAATATCGTAGCAATAGTCCAATGGGCAAGCGAGCGGGGGAGAGAGGATAATAAGATGTTGATGGATTGGCGATGAAATTGCGTTGGAGGAGATAAAGCGAAGAAAAAAACAAAGGCAGTAAAAAGGAAATAAAATGTGGAAGAGGAAAAAATTGCCAATTGGTGAACGGTTAAAATCAGGCTTGCTTCACAGCCAACAATGCTAGTTGCTACTTCTGCGTTTCAAGAAGGGAAAAAGAAGATGTATAGATTAAGAACAAATATCGTCGAGTAAAAGAGCCGCCTTTGATAGATGAGCGCTTGTTGTCAATCTTTTTTCGTTTTTTTTTAGTAAAATGTCGACAAAAAGAGACCAGGACGAGACGAGAAAAAAAAAAGAGCACTAGCAAAACATCGATGATTAGGCGTACGCTTGTTGTTTAAGAGTTCAGAACCCGATATAAAATTGAAATTTTGACGTGTGAAAAAAAACAAAAATGACCGATTGAGTCTACGAAATATGTACACTGGTGAATACAGCAAAGATGGCAGAAACTCAATAAATACATTCCCCGACTCAGTGAGCAAGTTTATCACTTATGGCAAATATGATGATGCTATAATCTCGATCTTTACCGCAATTCATCAACAATTCCCCAGTTCCAGTGTATGTATTTAGCCACTGTTCAGCCGGCGACCGGATAGCTTCCTTGTTATTTTTCTAACTTTGAGGGCCACATGACTCAGCAGCCCGTGCTACGAGGATTTTCCCTTAGGGTCGATGCAGCCCACAAAAAAAAGACAGAGTCGCCGGCGACCGCGATTCGAAATCGAGTTATTCCCCTAAGCCACATTCCTAACCCAAAGTCGTTAGGGTTAGACTACGTATAAGTACTGTATAAGATAAGTCCCGGTGGTCGCCGATACTTTTTGGCCAGAGCCATAGTTACACCAGGTTTTGCAAAACATATCTATCTAGACAAAACTCCGGTCTCTATCTGATTCAATGTGTCAGCCATGGCGAATGATAGTACCGATGAAGTGACAATCCTCTGGTTTGCTGTACAAGCTAGAGAGTAAGTAGCATCGGTAGTTGGTCCGCCTGGGGCCTGAGGCACCTGAAATCAACATTCAAGCTACGCAAAAAACAATGGTCTGCAGCGCCACATCTGCATTTTCGCACATAGTCGCATCGTTTAGCTTGGAAGCGAGTACAATCCCTCAAGTATGGTCGACGAGATGGTAATCGGCGGTTTCCGGAAACAGCATATAGAAACTACGGCCATGTTTGTCAACGCATAGATTTTATTTGGTTGATAGACAGAGTCACGCGTCGTATATTTTATGTTATCTATCTTGATGATTTAGTTTAGGAGCTACAGATCACTATTCCTCTCTATGCTTGCTACCTTAACATCATGTGGTCTATATATTACGAATTGTTTTGTCGGCTATCAGGGTTGATGACAACTCAGGGGTGGCACTTTTCTCCATCTTGATACCTGAGGCAAGCCTATAAGAAGCAAGATAGTTGCATGGGACCTGGGCTTACGACTCTATGTAAGATATTACAAACTATTAAAAAGTTAGATGGTGAGTGATCGTCACTTAAACGTACTATGAACCACCATGTGCCTAGGGGAAAACTGTCCACTGAGAAATGGACTTGACGATTTTTTTGTGGAGCCAGTCTCCGCCGACACCATTGGTCAAGTTTTGTTAAACTTTTATTGGCTGAATTATTGGCACTCAGTTTTGCACTTGTCCAGTGAAAATGCAGCATTTTGATGTAAGAGTAAAGCCGAAGCTTGATAGCTGTGCATATTTGAAGCTTTCCTAGACTACTTGTAAATATACTACGAACAGGCCGCCATTAGATACAGGCATCAATAAATAAACTAATATGACTATTTTCCCTACTTGACGTAGGTTTCGTGGCAAACTTCATCGTACACATTGAGATACATTTGAAATTTTAGCTCAAATTCTAAGTATACAAGCTAACTATGAAAGTCTTGTTTCTTATAATGTCTATCTTTTGAACCCTACTGCTCAGTGAAAAAGGACTGCTTTGAAGAAAGGCAATTAGCTAGCCTTATAAGGAACATGACTATAATGATATTGACATAGTTGAGCATAAAAAGTTAAGGTATCTATCGCTTCTATCCTGATGTTTCAAATGTCCCTTCTTCCACTTTGTAAATGGTAACAGTTAAGATGAGAATGGGATAATTAGCCTACGTGGCTTTTTGTAGAGTCTACGCCTCAGACTAAATTTACCCAAGCCATAAGAGGAACAGTTCAGAATAAGTGTTACGAACCGAAGAGAACAGGATTTATCGTAATAAAGGGCGGAGAGATTGAGAGAGGTTGCACACAAAACAAATATTCAAGGAGAGGAATTTGTGATATTGCTAGCTATATAGATACCAGGAGACAAGGAGAGTGACTAACGAGTTGCAAGCATGAGGGGAAAAGGAAGAGACTAAACTAGGAAACATGGTAGAGGGGAAGGCCAGTACTTATGCTTTTGTGAAGTACTGGTCAATCAGGTATCACGGAAAGACCTATCAACAAATCTAATCGCGGCAGAGCCGAAAGCCCAGGCAGAACTGAAAACCCAAACGGAATAAAACACGGAGCAAACAGGCAACAACTATCATTGTGGGACCTTGTGAAACATTGTGGTTCTGACATACTCTATGGCATGAACACAAGATTGTCATTTCATGATAATCACTACTAAGAAGAATAGAATAGAGAAGAACAGGACAAAGCAAAGGACGGAGCAATAGTTCTAGCACAAGCCACGACACCAATGCAGGCTGCTACTTCATGGTACCTTCAAAAGCTGTCATTTAAGGACAATAAGGCAGTTGGGCAACCTGACAAGAAACGTCTATAATACTTAACTTTCATAAGTCTAGAACTCACATGCAAGCTACATCCTCCTCCTGAATTCGCAATGAAACATTGTAGGATAGAGGAAGTAATTTACAAAATATAAACAGGCAGTTAGAGGGGAAAGAAATGAAATGTAGTCATAAAGACTTAGAGCCTGTTGAGGGTTTCCCGGTAAAGTGATACGGATCACAGCCCCTATCACGATTTGTATTCTGATTATAGTACTGTGATTGATATCACGATATTGGACTTCAACCTCAACTTAGAAGGGATTAAGAACTAACTAATAGGCATGTATTGGACATGGGATATAATAACCACTTCCTCTTTTTGCTACTTGTTGATCATTGACTTTGCTTTTTTATTGGTTTTAACTCCTAACTGCACTGACTACGAAGTAAATGTTGGCTATGATAAACCCCTTTACCTTACAACTCTACAGTAGACATTAAACAAAATTATCAAGTAATATTACACCATGGTCTAGAAAAGAGACTTTAGTAAGTGCTTTTCATTCATATTCGTTAAAATATATCTTCTTGGCTCCTAATCTAGCTCCGGTGACACTACATGAACAACAATACTAATTATTCGTGCCACCCCACAATATTTAGTTATGGCCACCGTATAGTTTACAAGCTGTTGAAGTTAGGTTGGCCTTTTTGATGTTGTACCAGAGTATATACATTGATATACCATAGACGCGATAGTTGCAATTGGAACCTTGGGGTGTTCGAAATGATACGCTACTGCATCCATAATAGCCCGGCTCGTAAAACACTGTTTCTTCCATTTTTTAAGAATTATTGATGAGGAGGTTAATAGGAAGTTGTTGATTAAAAGTAAAACTTGCTTCCACTTTAATCTTAGTGGAGCAACCATCAATAATAAATATTGTGGACAAGTATCTTTCAATTTGCTGAATATTTACCTCCAATGTTGATGTAGGCGCCCATCTTGTATTACAATTCGGATGATTAGGGTTAATACAATAGCTAGGGCAAAACGTTAGGGTCTTGCCGTGGATCGAACACGGGACCTCTCGCATATATTGCTGTAGGGTTAACCCTAAGCGAGAATCATACCACTAGACCACAAGACCAGAGATGTTGTTGTTGTTGTTGTTGTTGTTGTTGTTGTTGTTGTTATATTTATTCTCTTCCTAAACTATTACGAGTGGATTTTCGAGTCCGGTCGTGCCGATTTTTCTGACTCCGGTATATCTTATCCACTTCCACCCGTATCCTAGTCCGGGTCCGGACTACCCTCCCGGGTCTCCATAGGACGCCTTCAGGGATACCCCCTGTAACCTCGAAACATCCTCAAACCATTCCCCATAAAAAAGACCCACATCATCCAAGCCCTAAGTGGGGCTACCATCCACGTAATCAGGTGACCGCACCATCCGACGCGCCTCCAAGAGGCTGGTGATCGAGTGTCGAGAGAAGCAAAAATTGGCGTAGTCGAGTCGGGTGCGATGGTAGAGGCACAGCGACAAGACTCCCGCGCCGCGGGTTGGGCTTCCGGAACCTTCAAAAAATAGGTTGCCCTTCGAGTATGAGTGTGTCTCCCTGAGCTTTGTAGTGTGTAGTGACTCGGGAGACCAGCGATCGCGAGAGAGTGTGGCGAAAAGGGGGCGATTGTTGGTGAGAACATCCCTCGAGAGAGGAAAAAGTCGGGCTCAAGGCCTCATACTCGATGCATCAATAAAGACAAGTGTCTAAAAAGATAAAAAGAATGGACAGCAGCATTGGGGATATGTGCTGGTCGCTCTTGAAAACCCACGACGAAGGGGAAAAATTCGTCTTTGGACAAAGGGGGAGGTACTCGAACTCAAAGGTACCCCCCCGAGGGTTGTAGGAGGGAAGGTTGTGTTGTTGTTGTTGTTGTTGTTATATTTATTCTCTTCCTAAACTATTACGAGTGGATTTTATCAAATCAAATCAAATCAAATCGAGTCCGGTTGAGCCGATTTTTCTGTCTCCGGGTTTTCTGTCTCCTCCGCCCGTATCCTAGTCCGGGTCCGGACTACCCTCCCGGGTCTCACAAGATGTAAGCTCGCCCTAGTCAGCCACTGGATTCAATGCTGTGGGAAGGCGTCTAGAGCTTGAGCTTGCTCGCTCTAGGTGCTGACATATCTATCAACCGTTTTCCTTTTTTATTCAGTGTTTTCATTTTAGTAGTTAGTTGCAATTCAATTTTATATCTTTCAATTTCAACGATTTTCTCTTTTCTGGCGTTTTAGGTGATATTTGCTACTGACAGCACATTGCACAATGTGTATCTGTAAATAGGTATAGATTTAAGAGTTGTGTCTGTGTATTAAAGTTGTTTTGGCAATTTTAAAGTATAAAGACTTGTCCGTATACCAAAATTGTTTTGGTTTAAAGACTAAGTTGGAATGTGGCGATAAGTGCGAAGCAAAGGTAATAGTAGAGGAAAATAGTAGAAAGAAGCAATAAAAACAATATAGAGGAAACAAGAAGAGCGAAAAAAACCTTGTCACAGCTGTAGAATCATCAAAAGAAAGCAGCACCCAATCAAAACATCATTCACATGCTCCTCAGGACAGGAAGCCCTCCTCACAATCCGCGAAATTGTCCTCGTCTTGATTTTCCAAGTCCAGGGTACAGACTGGGAGTGTTGCACCGTCATCCATGCGGCCTTTTCGAGCCACGGCCTCAACTCGGGTCTGAGTTATCAGGATGCCCACAGTTCTGGCGAGCCACGCTAATGTAGTCTTTGACCAATCCGCCCTGGGAGAACACTGCCGGGTAGAACTGCTCACCAGCTTCCAGAGGGGGCATTTACCAATCTTGTTGTTGTAAATCATGTTCATAATGGTAGCTGCTTCCCTTGAGGAGTGTTCCCCATGAAGCGTGATGATTGTCAGGTCTTAAAGCTTGCGCAATCCAACCTCCTCGAATCCCCAATCAGCTCGTCGGCCGGAGTCTTCCTCTTCGTTGTGCCTGAAGTGGGGTTCCAGGTCGCACAGGATTCCTGACTGGCGGAGAGCCTGGTGGAAGCAGTTTCGTACCATGTTGTGAAGGTGGTGAGTTGACCGGGCACGGGTAGTGGTCCGTTGGAACTTTTGGTGATGGGCCCACTTGACAGTTTGGTGGCACTCTGGGCACGGTTTATCCATCATGGGGTCCGGGAGCAAGAAATGTTCACTGGTCATACCCGTAAGGAGGGAATCAGCAATGATCTGGCGTCTGCTAGTTGGCTGTATTCCCATCCATTGGGGTCCGATGAACGTCTTGATATCACCGAAGCCCTTCCTTTCTGCCGGTGACAGGCGGCCCCAAAGTCTGTCGTATCTCATGCCGTTGAGCTTCCCCATGACTCCCTTCTGCCACCGCATTCCCTCCGGGCGGGTCATTTCTGGGTTCCGGATACACTCCAAGTCGGCGCGGGCCCGGGCTGTTGCGACAGGAAAGACGGCAAAGGCCTGTTCCAGATATGAGGGGATACCCATCCCCCCCAAGCTCGTGGGCAAGGCCATGATGTCTTCATCGTATGGGCCGGGCTCGGCCACGCCTCTGAGCCATATTTGGCAGAAGGTGCAAAAGAAACTTTGAATGTTAGAGACCTGCGATATGAAAAGAATCGGGTAAATCAACAACACTGATGTTGGTTTATTCCAAGTGAGAAGCGGCGCCCAGGCGGGCCTCATCTTCTTTTCTTAACTGTGTCTTTAACTTGATAGCTGCCTTATGGGAAGCCGTCCGCACTTGGTATCATTGCCTTGGTTGTATTCGCCTCGCATTTTGCAAACTTAAGAGTAGAATAGGATGTTAGTCACCAAGAATATGCATTCGGTCGTATATACTTGACAATGCAGAAGCATACTGATTCTCCACAAGGACGGGTGAGTACTAACGGCTAGGCCAGGCAAATTTGCACTGGCGGCTTTAAAAAAAAAACAAGGTACGCAAAAAACGAAGATGAAGGTGTGATTTAAAGGAGAGAGAAATGAAGATTTGTGAGAACTGGCGGAAAGCCTTGCTTTTATAAGCCACTTTCAAAGTCATAGTTACCTCTAATCATCTATGAGATCAAAACAACAACAAAGAATAGCAAGCAACAACACCAATATGGAAGGATATGATAAAATGGTACCTTACTTAGTTAAGACCAAAAACATAAACAAACAAACATTGATATAACAGAAGACAATCTATGTTAACAATTGAGCTAGTAGACAGAGCCAACATCGTGTTTACAGTTGTATTATAACCTATATAGAATTCGATCGAATCCGCATTGTAACAAAATAAATCTCTTAACTTGGACTATTTCGCTTGTTGTTTGCAACAAAGTTTATTTATTGAAAATTAGAGATTGAGCACAGCTTCTTTGCGGTGACACAAGGATGTATAATCTGGATAGCAGAATAATCACCTTGGCTTAACAAAATGAGTACGATAATTATCACTTCTAGAGCTACATCAACCATCAGGAGACATAATTGGGTGTTTGTCGTTGCTAGGCTAGTATAGATAACTAGTTATGAGAAGATTCAATTGGTAATTATATGCCACTATCTATATATGGGTCAATCCCAACTGTAGATCAAGTTAGCTAAGATAGAGTCGTGGCCTTCCGTGGATATGTGCTATACACAAGAAAATCAATAACAACATTTGACCATAAAGCAAGAAATCCATGTGCCTGAATGAAATGTAGTTCTGTGAGTAGCAGCATATTTAGATGCAATTTGTCACAAGTTACCATCGAGATAATAGCTAATAGTAGTGGTGCCTCATCTAGACTTGTGGAAAAAAAAAGCCCACGCCTTGGGGCAGTAAAGACTCTTACGCTTTACCGATTGAACTGACCGTTTTGATTGACGATGGAATCTCGCTAAACCCCGAATAACCCTAACCTAAACAATCCGGCGTTTTATAATTTCAGTGTGCAAGTAATTGTAAAGTATAATCAACGGACTAGCTACTCTTAGCATCCTATCTGATGAAAACTCACTATTCTATTGCACCGGTCGTAGTTCCTCTTGACCATCAAGCCAGACCCTAAAAGGCCATATGAGATGCTTGAATCTATGTGCTCCAATTAGTAGTCGCCCGGGCGTTGGAAAGTGACATTATCACTCGAACGCTTCCGTCTGTCTACAAAGTGCCTTTATATCGCTACGAAATAGCAATGTATAGACATTAAATGGTGAAGCCAAAATCAAATCTAGTGGTCTGTAGAGACTGAGTTGGTGGTCTACAAATAGACCTTGCTGATATTAGGTAGCTTTTCAAAAGTACATGAACAAAAGACATGTTAAAGGAATTCCTCTTGCTACTCTATGTCCGTTCAAAAAAAAGTTCTATATTTACCATATCTTATAGTACTTCCATCATATTCCTACTAATGATAATTTCGGCTGCTCTGCTTTAAAGCTGGCAGCTGGCAAAGTGCTAGTGGTCATACAGGTACATCCCCGACAAAGCATTTTTAGATCTGCAAATGAGTGTTTTGATTTGATTATATTTAACGTCTACCTAAATCACTGAATACTAGATCGTACTCTTCTAGTAGTTGATGTTGTTCGTGGCGTTGAATCTGATCGTCACAACCACCCCCTAGCTGGTGCTGAAGCTTACTTCAAAGACCGATGTATGGCTACTATGCCGTCGTTTTGCTGTGAAATACTAGTAGGTAGACATTCAGTAGTGATCCTTTCATTCATTCGTACGGCTACCGAGCACTGGACGCCTGACATCATCTCAATGCACAATATTGACATACAGCCATCATGTATCTTGAATTCTGTGCATAAACATCTAGTAACCGCCGATGGAACTGGCATACAATATGTCGAGGCCGCTGACCAGCGGCCTCCACAACTCACTTCAGCATGGCTAACCATCTTAAACTACTATGAGTGAAATGTACTCGAAGGACAACTCTAACTAATTGGTTGCTTGCAAAATTTGGATAATGTTCCAAATGAAGCTTTACTGCACCATTTGATACTATGATTATTGGTATGTAGGAACGATAGATTTACAAAAAGTCCAAAACTGAGAGATTTGTTGGAATTTGTTTCATTTTAGATGCTGAATACTATCGTTCTCAAGGAAATCTATATCTGCCTGCGTAAAAAACCGGCACACGGCCAAACTATTGCATGATAGACCTTTGAGATAAGCATACTTCCGTTCGACAAAAACGTAATACAGCTAGTTCAATATACTTTATTAAGGATTTTCACTAACACACACTCATAGGACTTTTTCTTGCTAGTTAGAAATTCATGAAGCCGTTATAGGCTGCAACATGGTAAGTTGAGCAATCCTTTGCTCGATTCTTCATATTATTTTGTGTATATTGCCATGGATCGTGATATTGTATTCCTGTAGTATCTTATCCTATACCTCGGAACCAAGATGTTTCCTGTTAAAAAACTACATATGGCAATAAATTCAATGGCTGCTTCCTCCAGTATTTTTGAATAGTGTGTATAAGTGCTCATTTGATGTTAAAGAAAATGCACAAATATTTTGGTAAGGGTGGCAAACCCCACTTACAACTTCAACTAGTTAAAGTCGGGGAGCCGAGTCCTAGTAGATTATGACTTCATATAGGACTCTTTCTTAGGACTCTTTCTTAGGACTCTTTCTTAGGACTTTTCTCAGAATTCTTTGAGTATAAGAAGACGGTCTTTCTCCCCATCTAGGTGGTTTCTCCTTTCTAAAACTTCTTCCTCAACAACAATTAACACAACTACCTTCACATAATTACCAATCAACACAACTACTTTCTCACTACTTCTTAAGTAGTATTAAAAGCTTCTTACAGTGAGTATTTGAATTCACTTTCATAATCTATCATCTCTTATCATCACTACCTTCTACCATCATAACACCACCAATCATTTGCCCTTTCCCTCATCTTTTCATTTATTCATATTAAAGCACAGTTACTAACAATTCTTAGCCTCACCTACAATCTTTCTGTAGCAGTTGCAATGCACGTTAGAGCTCTGACAGTGGCAACAGTTGCCTGGACACTATTTGTCCAGGTAGTTGTTGCATCTGCCACAAATGGCACCCACACTTGGGCTTCTGCCCACTCGCCCAATGAGGCTTCAGTCTCTTTGCTTTGGAGCTCGAGTTCCACTGCTTTTGCGCTGCCGGTGTCAACCATGGAGCCTGTATTTGCCGAGAAGGCTTCAAACTCGTCTTGGGAGACTTCGGTTTCCGTCTCCTCCGATATGGTCTCTCCAGCAACAAATGACTCCGCGGTTGTACAATGGTTTACGTTTATGCCGCACGTGTCTTTACATGACCGTGCCGGCAATAACGCTTTCAATGTCCACTCCGCGGACGTATTTGCTTACGGATCCGAAGACTCCGTAGCGTCTCTCTTCGCGTACTCCGGTACGCCGCTCATTAACCTTGACCAGGTTTCTGAGCACCTGTTTGCCATCAGCTTCGATGGAGCGAATGAACTCGACATTGAGTTCACTACTATCGATGCTGCCACCACCGCTCTGGATGTGTGGGCATCTGCCTTGGATTCCGCCTCCCAGGGCAGCGTCATGGTGATGACGCCAATTGGTTCTGTTGACTCACAGAACCATGGATGGTTCGGTGTCTCGGGCATCACTGCCCGAGGAAATACCATGGTAGTGTTGGATGTCACACCCAACACAATCAATGATCTCGAGGATTGGAATGTCATGACTGACACGGCAGATGACTTCCAAAATGTCACTGATCCTTTGATGATCGAATTAGTCTCGGCGTCGGTAGATGATACCACGCCTTGGAAGTCAAAGTACATGTTCTTTGACTTCCAGCACAACAGTGGAATCACTTACAGTGATTCCCATCTGGATTTAGGCCTCAAGTGCTCATCGTGTGATGTGTCTGGGGCCATCGGCTTCAGCTACCGGGCTGGAAAGCGTCATGGTGGAGATTTCAAAATCTCTACCAAGGGTGTAGTTGCTCAGACGTTGCTGAGACTATATGTAACTGGACACGCTGTCCAGGGTCTCACGGGCTCTCAGCAACTACTGGCGTTACCACCAGTGTCCTTCCAGGTGCCGGATATTGGCTCCGTATCGCTGTCCCTCAGTGACAGTATTGGCTACGCGGTATCCGATATCCAGGCATACGCTCGCCTAGACTTTGGAGGCAAGATGACGGTCTCTGATGAGAATCGTCTCCTAGCCCATGCTGAGCGACGCGTCTGGAAGAGCCGTGTTGGTACGAATATCGAGGCACCTGTCTTCTCATTATACAAGCCCACAGTGTCTGGTGGTTTGTATGGTGAAGTGTCCGTCTACCATGCAATCCATGCCGATGTGACATTCCAATCATTGTTCATTGATGCCTCTGTATCCGCTACTATGGACTGGAAGTTCCCCCAGTTCCATCTAACGGCTGCAGCTTCATATGATGATGCTTGTGGATTGTGTGGTGGGGGGAAGTTTGGACTTTCTGGGGATCTTGACTTGGACAGTGTCATGACTGTCGGTCTCAAGCCAAGAATCTTTGGTATGGACCTGTCTTGGCTGTCGTTCACCCAGTCTACTACGACTAAGGTGATTGACCTGTTGGACTTCTGTGTGGCATCCGGTCCTGAGTGCAAGAGTAGATGGTTTGACCTCAACCCTAGCCACTCAAGGTCCTTCCGTAAAAAGGATGCTCACAAGCTGTTCCGGGACTCCGACTTGACGATAACTCATGGCATTGAGTTGCCATTTGAGGCCGAGGATATGCCTTCGGATGTTGCGGACGATCTCTTCGACATGCTGGAAGATGATCGGACCAAATGGTCCAAGGCGTCCTCGGGTGCCATGGTCGGCCGTCTGGTCGACATGGTCGCCAAGCGGGAGTGGCTCCGCGGCACAGTCAAGGAGCCGTTCAACCCAGTCAAGGATGACTGGACACTGTCCACTTCCCAGAAGGCCGAGATGCTCCACCAGCACCCGGAGTATGAGGAGGAATTCGATGAATGGGAGCTTGAGTAAGCCCTCGTTTTCGTGTTCTAATAGAGTGGTTTGATGTTTGTTGTACTTCGGTCCCATCTGTTTGTTGCGGCTTTATTTAGTTTGATTTTTTCACTATATTGATGTTTTAATGAAGTATTCTCTAAATATTTCCTTGTACAAGTATGTGATTATTGAATGAATGAACAACCCGCTAAGTTAAATGTGATGCTATATAAGCTAAAGTTTCTTCCAATATCTTCTTTTTAAAAATCAATGGCCGATAAATGGTCAGCTTCCATTCTGACGAGCGCGTAGACCTTTACGGCGGTCGTCGCGTCTTCCTCCCGATCGCGTCGAAGCTGATCGAGGGCGTCCGCGACTCGCGCCGGGAGGGAAGGGGCCTCTGGCGCCTTGCCTTCCATTGGAAGCTTGAGGGGGAAGTAGTTGTTTATAGTGTTTGATCCGAATGTTTCCATTAAAATCGTGTAAAGAAACTTATAAAAATCGCTGTTATTGGAATGATGTCTCTCGTTGACTAATTGTGCCGTGCAAGCTGAAAGAGTAAACAGCTTGCAAGGAAAGACCTTTATTCGCAACGTGAATAGAAAACCCTAAGCCAGAAATAATAGACAAGTAAGATATAACAAGAAAGCAACAGAAGGCTCTTACACTACCTATCCGTACAGTCCATTACGTAATCCAAGTAGGCATTATATATCTTCCACATACACCAGTCAGTAGCCTTGACACACGCCGTCACCCCCTCAATATTGCCACGGAAGAAAGCTGGGTTTCATAGCAATAACCCTATGTAGCAAGATATGTCTCAATGTGGTAGAAGGAGAAGATAATATGAAAAGCTCATCAAAAGACAAAGGCCTTCAAACATCTTCCAATAAGATTGACAGCCGCTCAGGACTCATATTCGCCGGATGTGGGCCCAAGGCTGGTATGTAGACTTTTGGCCCTGCGCTGGCTGTCCATAGGGACCCAAGCTGTGCACCGACATATTGCTCGGCTGTGCTTCATCGCGAGTGGGTTGGCCCGCGACGGTTCCGGGCCGGGATCTCTACTCCGCGACCGACCGCGGGGTTCATCTCTTTGTGGCCTGGCACCCAGATGCAGCATATTCGTAGTCCTCGATGCCTCTGTTTGGCTGCCTGTATCCATATCTTCGCTTCGTCTACTGCTTGCTGCGATGTCCCAGTTCGTTGTGCCGTGTTGTTGGGACGGTGAACTGCTGCTTGATTGTGTGAGCATATCCATATCGTGTGATCCGTCTCGATTTGTCTGGTTGGGAGGTGAGGCCTAGTAGGATAGCTTTTATTTCCGCATCAGCAACTTCCACCAAATTTCCGCATGCTTGTTTCCCACTGGTCAGTCGTTGGTTATTCTTTTCCGCGTACCAGCCTGCTCCTGTCCATCCGTTGCTTAGTTTGGAGCCGTCTGTGTAAAGCCAGATGTCTTTCAAGCTCTGCGCTGCCTTGAAGACCCGATGCCTCTCTGCAGTTTCTTGCTTGTTGGCACCTCTCATACGCATTTCTGGTGGGGGATCAGCTGGGGTAGTTGTGTCCTTGATTGGGCCATATTTGATCATACTTCTTGGCAGTTTCCATAACATCATCCTGAGCGCTGCAAGTAGGGCGTTACGTATCGCTTTACCGAGATTATCCGTCACTGCGGCGAGGTCTGGGTGGGTTGAGAGCCAAGTTGAGGTATGAGCATGGAACCTAGGAGCCTTCGTAGGAAGCATATTGATATGCGCCTTGTGTCTCTGTCACCTGTCTCCTCAAGATGGGATGGGTCTGACAGAACTTATCCATGTTGTGTGGATGTTCTGGAGCTGCTGTGCATAGCGGGCTCCTATGTCCGCCTTGTGTCTCATTACTTTCTGTGCTTGTAGTTTCCGTTGTACGTTGGCTTGTATGATTCTTAGTCCGTGGAGGAGGAGGCATGGTTCTCCATTAAATTCCACGTGTAGAGTTGCAGTTGTCCCCGGAGTATTGTCTGTAAGTCCGTGCTGTGCGACTTGTCACCGCACTTCGCACGTCGGATGGCGAAGCTATATTGCTCTGTCCGGTGATCAACAGCGCGTGCATCTAGGCGAGAGGGGCGGCTTCTGTACTGATCGTTGGGCGACCTTGCCTCGAGAATAGTGATCGTAGTGGGAGCCCTCTCCGGATCCTTGGATGACGAACTTCTCCCAAACACATTCTTTCTCCATTTATATCTTGGCAAAGAGGAATAAGAAGACAAGTTGGCGGGTAGCACCTTGGTCCAATATAAACTATCACATACATGATTGAAACTTCTTTATTCTAGTTTCCAATTTCCGTTGCTTTGCTAACCATACAAAGTCCATTGTCTCTCCTTGTTAAAGCCTCTCCCTCACTTCCCTTTAAATCTCAAACACATCTCCGAATCCCGGCACGCCCTTCCGGATATCTACCAGATCTAACCGCCAACCTTCCCAATTCTTGAGATTCCGCTTCAACTCTTTGACTCGCTCGAGTCGTGCGGCTGCCTCTTCAGCTTGGGCCAGACGGAACGCCTCTTCATCGAAATCTATGGCACCAGCTCCATCCTCATCGTCTGACAAGAATGAATCATCGTCATCGTCTCCATCGACTACGGCATTTCCAGTAGCCGTACCAGCCAATGCGTTTAGTCCACTGGCAAGGAAGCCCGCTACGCCGCCTGAGTGTGTCATCTTGCGTGCTGCTGCCCCACCGGATGTGCCGTTCAAGTCGACGTCTTGGAATACAGCGCCATCGCCGGCCATAGACTTACGCCGGTCTCGCCAAATGCCGCGTCGCAGATCTGAGATCTCTGCTTCCATTTCACGCACCTTGCGTTCGAGCTTGAGTCGTTCTTCGTCTTCTAGCTCGTCGACGCCTTCATCGTCCAAGCCTCCACCGCCACTTCTCGAACTAACAGTGGCGCCGTCAACGGACTTGCGCGACTTGAGCCGTGCGTTCTCTGTTTCAAGCCGCTCGAGACGCACCCGAAGTTCCCGTGCCTCTTTTTCTGCTGCTTCTTTTTCCTTGCGTAGCGCTTGTGTGCGTGAGTCGTTTTCCTTATGAAGCGTCGTCAGTGCCTGGATCTTCTTCTCCAGAGCATCAGCCTTCTTCTCCGCCTCAAAACGTAGATCAAGTTCATCAGCGACCTGAGTTTCTAGAGCACGAATCTTGGTCTCGGCACTGGTCCGCTCGCTTCCTTCTCGCACCGCCTTTTCAGCTGTCCGGTCTAGGTTCTTCTTTAGCTCAGATAGCTCTGATTGAGCTAGTGAAGCGGCCTTTTCAGTCCGCGCAAGCTTTTCTTCAAGGGCCGTGATTTGCTCACGCTCCGAAGACGAACCACTAGATGTGCGCTCTAAATGGGCACGAAGCTTGGAGAGCTCGGCTTCCATGTATTCAATGGTCGATGTCTTTGATGCTAGTTGTTCTTGTAGCACAGCCGGTGGGGGGCCGGAAAGCGAAATGGAGGTCGATGAGCCGTGACGCCGCGAGGATTGTGTCTGAAGTTGCTTAATCTGTCGCTGTAAAGCTTCGTTCTCTTCCCTCTATAGAGTTTGTGCGATATATAGGTTAGCAAAAGGACAATATTGTACCCTGAAACGTCGGCAGAGAAGATAACAATAAACTTACCAGCTTTGCAGTCCCGTCACTACTTGCGCCCTCCTTTCTGCCATCCTCCTCCTCGCGCAGATCCTCGAGTTCTTCCTCGGCCTTCTTCCAGCGCTTTTCGATGTCGCCAACATCCTTGAACAGCTTCTTATTCTCCTTCTCCAGCTCCTCTATGCGCGCCACCTGCTTGCGGTATATGTCCGCCGCTCTATCTCCGTCAGCACTGGGCGATAGCGGCGATGACGTCGAACCCACGCGGAATGATGTCGAGCGTATCTTGGACTGCTCGGCTAGTGATGCTACGGCGTCGTTCCCTTCTGCGCTCGGTGAGAGCACCGCTTCTTCATCGGCGGCAAGCACCGCCTCGCCTGTCTTTATGGAAATCGGTACAGGGTCCGGCGAGGCTGTAGCCTCATCGCTAGTTGTCGGAGGAGCAGTATCGTTGGGGTGTCGTCGGTCTCTGGTGTTTCGGTCATAGTTGTGGTTGTTGGGGCAGTAGCGGCTTCGGTAGCCGGTTTTTCTTCCTTGCCCTTCTTCTCTTTTCTTCGCCTTCTTCAGCTGTTGCGCCTATTGGTTGGTCTTTGTTAGCTGGTACAAAGCTCATATCTCAGTGCTGCCAATCTAACTAGGCCATACACCACCAGATAAAGGCTACATAGAGGCTACATAGAACATATATTGGGAACTTGCCTTCTTCCGCGCCGCTGCCAACTTAGCCGCTCTTTCTTCTTCGTCCATGATGTGATTTTAGCCTCGAGTTTTCTTAGTCAAAATTTGCTGTATGATATTTTTCGATGGCCAATTGAGAACTTCGTATGCCCTTGTGTATAATGGGAATCAGAATATTTGAAATGGCTTTTGCAGTCCGGAGCAATTGCGTAACTGAATGGCCGATAACTGCTTAATTGTTGCAATTGCTGTTTAAAAGATACATTATCGCTAAATCACAACTGCCGGAGCTATTATTCTACAAGCTGTCCTACTACTTAAGAAACAGTGGGGCGCAGCAGATATAGGGTTTCTGACTCAAGTATGCTAGGGTTAGTTATATGTCATCAATCCATTAATAATGGTAAAAAGATCGATATCAGATAGTAAACAATAAAAGATAAACTTTTCTATTTATGAGAAAATAATACTAGCGACCTGCCATCATAGAACTACATATCCATCGAAGCCAGAGCAAAAGTCAAGTCTGAGACTAAGATTAAACCAGTCATTGGCGTAACGGCATAGAGCACGTAACAATGGGCTGGCTAGTTAGTGGAAGAAGCTTTGGCTGGCTCTAACTGGCTAACTGAATCAACTAAAGCTCTCAATAGATCGCTCGCTCTACCAATAGACGCTGCGTAGGTGAATACTGACTTGAGACAAAACGGTAAAGCTTAGCCAAATTGAAGAGAACCTTTCATTCCGAGAGATCCCTCAGTAGTGAATAGCCCTGCAAACCACGCAAAGTGACACTCGGTGAGTGAATGTCCTCGGAAGTGTATCGAGAGATGTAGCTTTGCAGCATATGCCAGCTGCTTGTAACTGAGCTTCCATGAGTGAAGAAATCCTGGCGAGGAGAATGTAATAAGTCTCTACTCGGTCAAATATCCTGGGTTTGATTGCTAGGATAAGAAGATATCCAGGTAAAAAAACAGTATAATGACTTGTTCGGACGACTTGGAGGGGATGATAGTAGTACTGATAGCGAAGCTGGGATCAGCTTAACGCAAACCGGCGTTGATCATCGAGATTATCTACCGAAATGTTGGTGACAGCAACGAAACGATCAACATGACAGATTGCCATTTAAAGATCCTCATATCTTGACTACAAACTTCACTCTTTGGTTTCCTTTGGGACCTTCTTGCCACTCGTTCTACGACTCCTGGCTTCACCTGGAGCCGAGGCGTTCTTGCGCGAACTGTTAGATACTCCAGCACTGGCATTGGGACCGCTACGTCTAGTGTCACCAATCTGGCTCTGGAAGGCAGTGCTTACGCTCTTCTCATCATCGTCAAGAGCCCTACCATTGTTCATGCGACCACCACTCTGTACATATCGGTTGAAACGATCATTGTGCGCTGTGTTGTTGCTGTGGTTCATAGCTTGGTACGCATGGTGTGCATGATATGAGTGACTGCCGCCGACGGGCGTAGGACCACCCATATTAAGGCTGACACCACCCTGACCGATACCGTTTCCGCCTAGAACTGAAGTCGCATCAGTGAACTCGGAGGTAGCATCACTTTCTCCGGCAACGCTGTCGGCCGTGCGGACGTTGCGACGTGGCCCTCGAGGCATCGCAGGGACACCGGGCATGCCGGGCCAACTCTCAGGTTGGAGGCCAGCTAGGAAACCGGCATTAAAGTTTAGGTTTAGTGATGCACCACTGTACAGAGACGAAGCGTCGTCTGTGATATACGATATCATTGAGCCTGTGTCAAAGTCACGGCCATTGCCAAATCTACCGTTGTTAGGGCCAAGAGCACTACTGCCATTGGAAGAAGCGTTGTACATTCCGTGTGCCTGTGGGCCGTTGTTGATGCCAGTATTGTTGCGGGGGCGGTAGGAAGGGCGAGGGCGGCTGAACTGCATTAGGGACTTTTGTAGATTGGAAAGCGGTCCCTCAACAAAGCAGTCCTTGTCCTTGTAGTGGCTGAGTAGGCTATGCCACATCTCATTCTTCGACAGAGCCTTGGGGTTACCAATAATGACAAGGCCATATTTGGCACGGGTTAAAGCAACATTTAGACGGCGGGGATCCGACAGAAAACCAATTCCCTGGTTGTCATTGGAACGGACACAAGAAAGAACAACCCAGTCCTTCTCACGACCCTGGAAAGCATCGACCGACGCGACCTCAATACGCTTGTACAACTCCTTGTTGCAAGTGCCAGTGGTCTGCATAGTCGTGACCAGGTAGCTGCGTTGTCCTTCGTATGGCGTAATGACGCCGATGTCTGTAGGCTGAACACCTTCCTTTAGGAACCGAGTAACAACCTTTTCGACATTGGAAGCCTCCGTACGGTTTAAGTACGAGGTACCGGATGCTGAAATCTCCTCGTTGCCCATGTTGGCCCAGAACATCATAGGAGATTCCTTAGAAGGCCAGGGAAAGTCGACATCGGACCGGATACGCGCTTGGTAGCCAATACCGTTTTGAAGATCTCCATCATAAAACATGTTGGACGGGAAATCCGAGAGACAAGGGTGCATACGGTACTGAATGTTCAAACGGATAGGGTTCATACCGAGGTGGACAAGACGCTCGAATAGCGATTGGTTCAGACCAGCACGAGCAGCCTTCTTGTTCATGATAACAGGACCCAGTTGCTTGTGATCACCAACAAGAACAACCTGCGAAGCACCGTGAACAATGGGAATCAGACACTCAGGCTCGGCAGACTGTGTAGACTCGTCGATCAACACATGGCGGAAGCGTTTCTTGAGCAAACGGGGGTCACCAGCACCAACGCAAGTGCAACAGATAACCTCAGCATTGTTGAGGAATTCTTTCTCAGCCTTCCGGATCAGCTTGCGATATTTCTTCTCGTCCTGGTTGTCGAGCTCTCCAACCTCTGTCTTTAGCAGAAGCAGGCGAGCAAGGTCGGAATTAGTCGAGCCTACACGAACCTGTTCGTGAAGAGAGAGATGATGAACAGATGATTCGACATCCTCGCGAGACTTGGCCGTCAGACGGACAACCTTCAAACCGGTGTGACTGATACGCTCACACAGTTGGTCAACAGCAACATTGGAAGGTGCGCACACAAGAACAGGCTCTCCCGGCGATGACTTGGCCATGTTATAGATGATGGTAGCAGAAGTGACAGTCTTACCAGTTCCAGGGGGGCCCTGGATTAGACTGAGTGGTTGCTGAAGGACAGTACGAACGGCATTGCTCTGGCTATCGTTGAGGGCGGGTAGGCCAGGAGCATGGATCTTGCGGGATGGGGGCAGGCGACGGTTCCGGTCCTTTGTAGCAGAAGCAACATCGTTACCCAGTAGTTTGTGAAAAATGTAGCCATGGATAGAGGTTGCGTCTTGCTGGAATGTGTTGAGGGCCCACATCATTCGATCATAAGAAGTGGCCTTCCACACGTAGTCTGCAGTGAAACAACCATAGTCTAGATGTTGAGGAACTGGCTTGTCGTTACCAGTCTTGCGCAATTCGAGAGTTACAGTATCGGACTCGTTGTTGGGAATTTTGATAACGTATCCAACACCTTCCCATGTGGTTCGTCCGCCAGAAGTATGCCTGAGGCGCATTTCATCACCAACTGCAAGCTTGACATCACCTAGCTCAATCTTTTGTAACTTGAAACGCGCGATTGTCTTGGTGTTGAGAGCCTGATCCCACTGAATAACGAGATCTTCTTCACCCTGCGCCTCTTTGAGCTCTTTGTCATAGTCACTTTCCATGAGGACCAAAGGGCCAAAGACCTTGTTGTAATGGAAAGGATCTTCATAGTGTAGAACAACGCTCAACGGCTCATCCTCTAGAGCATCAGCTTTGTCGAGGTCAGTGACAACAGACTCGGGGTTGGTCTTCCAAAGATTTTCAAGCTTGGCCATCTGGTCATTCGTGATGTGGCGAGAGCGCATTTTCTCCTCTTCGCTGGGAACGTGGACTAACCAAGGAAGAAAAGTGCGTTCTTCGATTAAAGGCTGCCATTTCGTGATATCCCAAGTAGCTTCTTTGCGAGAGGTATCAGAAGCACAAGGGCTACGACAAAGAAGAACAACAACGGAATCGGCCTTGGCAGGAATAAAGCCAAGCAAGAAAACGTTTTTGATGGCGCAGACGTAGCACTCGAGAGTGGTTTCGCCTAGAGTAGATTCGGGGTGCAGCGAAACTTCCTTGTGGCGGGAACGCACTAGATGGTGGATGATATGCGCAGAGCGGCCCTTGATCCGGCCATTGCAAAACCACTTGTTACAGATCAGGCACTTGACGACACAGCTAGGGTTGTGGATACCGCAGTATTCACAGGCGTGGGCAGGGAGAGTGTGGCGGGCCGGATCTTCTTCGAGGATTCCTATGCTGAGCTGATCGAGTCCGTCGATGGGGACATTTACAGAGCTGTCGTTGTCATTGTCGTCGGAGTCGGAGTCAGAGTCGCCTACATGGTTATCGTCGTCATTGGCGCGACGGCGGCCTGCAACTCCTGAGAATAGGAGAGTGTCTTCGTTATCTGGGTCGACAACGGACTGGGTGTCGGACTGTTGTTCGTGGATGTGGTTGTGATGGCTGACACTAGCACCAGCGTGGTGTTCCATGATATGATATGGGCACAAATACAGGTATAAAAAGAGAGACGGTTATGTGTCTATAATGAGTGTCTAAGTTAGAGTCCGAGATTAAAGCTGACGACGCGCATCTGTGATATGTATAGCAAGCCTTAACAAGAAGGTTACCTAGTAGCTAGTCGGTAATGGAGGGGCGGTGATAGTGGTGGAGGAGGGGTCGGGGTGAGAGTAAAAAAAAATCAAAAAAATAAGAAGCTGGGGCATGTCGTGACTGACCTGTGAGCAAGCAAGGGGAAAAGAGAAAGAAAATGTCAAGAAGGATACAACAAACGCGTAGAAAGAAAACGGTTGAGATGGAAACCCGAGATATAGAGAAAAAAATATACAAAGCAACAACGCAGGAAAAAGGCAAGACAATAGCGAGACCAAAACAAAAGTGCGAGACTAATCTACGATCGTGGTATCGTTATGAGCAACACCGGGATGTTATAGGTTTTTTTTTGAATCCACCGAGAAGCGGAAGTGTTTAAAGAAGATACGAGAAGGCCGCAACGATGCGAAACGAGCTCTAGGGTTTAATCGACTTGTATACGATGAATTTGAGCCGGATTCTTTCTTGGGAAAGACGGACAAAGACGGTGCTTTGTTTGCGTTTACAAGACGGTGAAGACTTGCAAGATGAGCTTCAGAAAACTAAGCTGGAGCTGGAGCTAAGCGAGTGAAGAGAAGAAAAAAAGCCAAGAGTTAAGCCAAGAGTCACATCCTAACGGTGATGCATTTATATTGGAGGGGGGGAAGAGATGGACGATTCTCAGAACAATGGTGTTGTTCTTTTTCTTAATTTTTTTTTCTATTGCTTTTTTGTTATTGTTCGTTTGGTGGTTCGAAATCGATTGATTAGAGGCAAGTGGCAGAATTAAAACTGGGTTCAGGCGGTGGCCAAGCACAAGAATAGTTTGTGAAAAACGAGATGTAAGGATCGTGAAGAGGAATGATAACAAAAAAAAAAAGCTAACGAATAGCTTCGACTTTATGATGATTAATTGCTATTAAATCTACAAGCATTACACATCTTCTGGCAAATCAGGTTTGTATCTCTGCTCTCTTTTCTACTCTCTTCTTTTTCCTTTCTTTTTCCTTTTAGTCTGCTGGTCTCCGCCATGTGTGGGGCACTATGGTCAGCTAAATCCATAGTGAGTGTTTACATGGGCCAGACTCCGGCCGGCTAATATGCGGCTAAGATAATGGGACGATAAGAGCGATAAGCTTTTATCCCGGGAAACTTTTTTGAAAACGGTCGCAGTTGACGATATAGAAGTTTAAACATGAAGCTTTTTCACCAGATTCAACGCCACGCCTCTATTTCCTTATATCAAATCTTCAATAAATATTACTGATAATGATCCGGAAACAAGCCCGCCAGCGCAGAGACTGTAAGTTTCGAGTCAGCCAAGTTTCCAATGTTGATCCCCTCAACTAACCCTTCACTCCGATTCCAGATCTGTTTCGCCGAGCCGTCACTCTGCGCGATGCCGAAATCTCAGAGAAGCGCGCAAAGCTGAAGGCTTCGCTAGCGTCCGGAAAGCCTCTTGACCCGTCAATCGCCAAGGACACCACACTGCGCAAAGACCTGCCCTACGATGAGTCCATGGCCGACCTGACTACCAACGAGCGCCTAGATATGGATGACGAATATTCCGAGCTGTCGGGAATTGTCGAGCCCCGTGTCATGGTGACTACATCGCGCGACCCTAGCACTCGTCTGGCTGCCTTCTCCAAAGAGATCCGTCTTCTCTTCCCCACAGCTATTCGCCTCAACAGAGGTAACCTGATTTTGCCCGAGCTTGTCCACTCATGCAAGTCCAATGGCCTAACCGACATGATCGTCCTGCACGAACACCGTGGTACTCCTACGGCTCTTTCGATCTCCCATTTGCCCCACGGCCCTACTCTGTACGTGTACATCCTAATATCTACAACCTATCCCATTTTAAGTAAACTTCACCAGGCAGCTACTAACAAGTTTTCTTCCTATACAGCTCCTTTTCTCTCCATAATGTTGTCCTACGCCACGATATCCCCGGCGCCGTACGTGGTACAGTCAGCGAAGCCTTCCCACACCTAATCTTTGACGGGTTCACGACGCCGCTAGGCAAACGTGTAGAGAAGATAATCAAGCATCTGTTCCCACCGCGTGATCCACTCAATAGCAAGACGAAGCTAGGCAGTCGTGTGGTGACGTTCAAGAATATCGACGACAGCATCGAGGTGCGGCACCACGTCTTCGTGCGTACGGGACACGAAAGCATTGAGCTGGCCGAGGTCGGTCCACGTATGACCATGCGTGCCTTTGAGATCCGCAACAGCACGCTGGAGAACAAGGATGGTGACGTCGAATGGCATTTGTCACAGTACACGCGCACTGGCCGCAAGAAGAACTATCTATAGATATAGAGAAGATGGCGGGGAAAGGTATTGTCTTTGTCCATGTTTTCCATTATGGTTTGCTTTTGTTTTGTAGCCTTCCTTTCATTAACGGCGTTCTGGGAGCAAAAAGGGAACGCTTCAAGTTAAACTTTTGTATTACAAGCATATAGTTATATGTATTATTCATCTACTGAATTCGTTTGATTCCTTTAGTGGAATGTTCAACTCCGCCCTGGGCTTGGCAACTACCAATCTGCAGAGAACGGCACCTTTCTTGTTATCCCAAAGCAGCAGCTGTGACCTCGATATATCGATCGTGTCTTATTATTATTTGCTATTTTATTATCATCTCTACCTTGATCATGTCTTTGCCCCACTTCAAGGGTTACTGTACTTAACCCTAGTGAACCAACGAACCGACGTCATAGAGGCGATTTAAAATGTACATGCAAAGCTCCGGAAGCAGCTAAGGCACAAGCTTTTTTTATTATAGCAAAGTTGTTTAGCTTTACTCGTTTAAGCCGAATAGCAGAAAAATGTAACTTTACAAAGAGGTACTTGACAGGTACTGACGCAATGGCCAAAAGCAACATGAAAACGACGCAAGTGGCTAGGCCAAAAAGTAGACAAGAAGGCTCTGAAGTTATTTTACTGCATGCTCCGGGCAATGCAATCCAGTTCTGGGAGTACCTATAAAGTACGTTGTGCAAGCAATAGCACTACGAAAAAAACAATAAATGGGAATTCCGGACAGCATAAATAAGCTTGCATTTAAAGCGTCAGCTGCCTACAATCCAACAGCGGCAACAAGTTCATGAGCCTTAGTTTCTCTTCTTTCTTTTTCTCCCATCCCTCTTGGCTGTGATAATACTGTTATATATACTTTTTTATCTGGCGTTGAGGAATTATCTTCTAACTGCTACTTCAGGTTACTTACAACGATATAGAGACTAATATCGTGAACTTGCTGGATATATTATTTCGTTGCAACCCCTGCTGCGGCATCGTCGGAACCAGGCAGTTGGTTTAATCCGTCTTTGAATATTTCAATTACCGTTCAGATCGAAAATACCAGAAAATATGGCACACAACTATTCAGGCCACGGCAGCAACCCGTACGCCGATGAAGCGAACACAACTGCCAACTCTGGATCATACGATAGCCCGCAGTATAGCCAGCCGTATGAAACAACATCAGCTGTACAGAACCCGGTGCATCAAACTCAGCCGGGGCAACAACAATACCAGCAATACGATGACTACCAGGCCGCCCATAATCAAGACTATGAGATGCAAAACTACGGCCAGACTCAAAACCAAGGCCAGCCTGCCTCCGGATCGAGCTCCGGTACGCCACTCAACCGCAACGAGTTCTTGACCGAAGCCTCGCGGCTGCGCAACGCTATCCGCGCACTATCTGCCGACATTGGCGACCTGTCCAGCCTACACCAACGTGCGCTCTCGTCGACCGACCGGGGCGCTAGCGCGCAGGTTGATAATGCAGTCGGAGCCTGCAAGCAGCGAGCTCTAGGTCTGAAAGAAGATTTAGGTCTGCTAGAGCGTGATATCAGTGCCACACCAGCGGGCACGGTGGCGCAGGCTAAGATCGGCCAGTATAATACACTCAAGAAGCAGCTGCAGGAAACGGTACAGCAGCTGATGCAGGTTGAGTCGGAGTTCTCGCGGCGCTATCGTGAGCAGATTGCGCGGCAGTACCGTGTGGCAAATCCAGCAGCTACTGAAGAGGAGGCACGGGTTGCTTCCGAGCAAGACTGGTCAAACGAGGGCGTGTTCCAAGCGGCAGTAAGTACATGTGATTACTATGTTGTCGTCTTCTTTCTTCTTTTATCCTGTATAGAGTCTGACATATTACCTTCTCATAGCTACATGACTCGCGCATGCGCAATGCTCAAAGCGCTCTCGGCTCTGTCCGCGCACGCCACAACGACCTGAAGCACATCGAGAATACGCTATCGGAATTAGCGCTTCTCTTTAATCAGATCGAGGGCATGGTTGCGCGACAGGGCGAGGCCATTTCTACCGTTGAAGTCAAAGCCAACGAGGCCGTCGATCACATGGAGGAGGGCAACAAACAGGTCGACGAGGCCACGTTCCGGGCACGCAAGGTTCGCAAGCTCAAGTGGTGCCTAGCGTTCGTGGTGCTATTAATCATTCTGGCGCTCGGCCTGGGCATCGGACTTGGAGTTGGTCTCGCAAAAAACAAGTCGTAAAGTTTAGAAAAGTTAGGAGATATCTGGAGGCTGCTGGACTGTATGCTTTGGTGTGTAAGTGAGCGGTGTTATGTTGCTACTATTTGCTTTTACGATTACAACAACTTTCTATAATAATACTCTTCCCTAGGGCTCTTTACAACTACGCAAAGCAAACATCTGTGCCCTCTGTGCTCACTAACACTAACTAGTCTCGATTTCTGCGCAACTACATTCGTCGGCCGGTAATCTGCTGTTTCAAAGAAAACAACCAGGCCCTTCCTTACAGATGAGATGTGGCAAAGACGACGACGACGACTCGGGCCCGAGCGACGGAATAAAGACGGCCTGTACTCACTACGATCTAGCTAGGACTTTGTATATCTACCTCTTCTGGGGATACTCTTTTATCCTTGATACAGTGTCAAACGCCGAGGCGAGAATAAGCGGACCAACTTAAAATACAAATAAAGCCTGAAACAAAAGAGTCCAAAGAGCGTTGCCACATAATGCGATTTACAGGGAGATTTGATGAGGGTTACCATACTAGGGTTAGACAGCTGACATTGATTGTCGCAGTAGACCACAAGTCTGAATACAGAAGGAGCGGATTGGCGGTTTTATGCTTGTGTTCTAGTTCCTTCTTGGCGCTCCTCCCCTGTTAATCCCTACCCCGTATTGAACAACAACAAACAACAAGCAAGCAACCAAAGCACGCTTTAATTGGCATAATTGATGCTCATTTTGGCCTTTTCTACCACATTTTTTTTTTAATAGCTATCAGGGGAGTCAAAGAGGGATGTACAGTTTAAATCTAGGTAACAGGTTATCTCATTAGTTCATACCAGTGAGCAATTGCAGCGTTACAGTGGACTAATATCAAGTCGTAGGTAATTTTACGAAATTGAGCAGCGGGTTTAGTATTGCGGCAGTGCAGGCTGATATAATAAAACAGCTCTTTGTTTTCCTAGGTCACTTCATGATCTCCTTGCCTATTTTACGCCCGAATTGCGGTGTGAATATAGCTATCATGGATAGTCACAGTGTTAACTCTCGATGGTTTTGTATCATCTGTGGTGTGGGTGCTGTTTTGTAGTGCCTCCCATCTCCTTGCTTCGTTCCTGCCCGTGTTGTGATTCAGGGCCATGCGTGACCTGTCACAGAGTGCTATCTAAACCAGCAACTGCCCAGCAGTTTTGCGTTCTTGCCCTTCTCTTTTTCTTCATCTTCATATTCTTTCCTTTCTAACGCGATCGGCCTGACTAAGCTTATAAACTCGTGACTGTCTCTGTCATTGATATCTTTTGTGTTCTTTGTTGCGATCATCAGCCGGCAAGCTTAAAACTCTCTTTCAACCACCATCGTTGGATTTGTTTGTCGTTGTTTTCTCTTTTTTTCTCCATCACTTAAACGCTGTTTTCTTGCGTGGCATCTATTATTTAACTATTAGCCTGGGTCATCGATAGCCTGCATATAATCAGATAATAGTTCTAACCATACAGGCCTTTTCGATGGCAATAAGCAGCATCCGCCGCTCACGCATTGTGCCGCTGGTCTTGGCGTGCATGTTGGCCTACCTGACGTTGCCCATGTTCTTTGGCGACTACTCTCATCATAGTGATACGCCGCCATTAGGACCGAATGGCCGTCCACGTCCACCCCCGCCTCCACCACCTCCTCCGCCCCACCGACGGCTCCGTGATCCAAGCCAGATGGTGTTGGGCGGCATGCCGTACCGCCGTTCTAGCGTCGACTGGGCTGCTGTTAAGAAGCACTTCCCCGTGGATTCTCACACTGTGCCACCTGTAGGACCTGGCACCCGCTTTCCACGCATTCAGCACAGCTTCACAGCCTCCGGGTCGATTGATGCAGATGGCTACCCGGAGGCTGCTAAGGCACGCCTAGTCAACGCTAAGCGCCGTGATGCTGTCAAGGCTGTCTTTAGCCGCGATTGGAACCTTTACCGTGTGAACGCATGGATGCAGGACGAGCTTCAACCGGTGGCCGGTACCACCAAGAACCCATTCGGCGGCTGGGCGGCTACATTGGTCGATTCACTAGACTCACTATGGATTCTTGGCTTACAGAACGAGTTCCAAGAGGCTGTACGTGCCGTAGCACAAATTGACTGGGCGCAGACCAAGGCCCTTAGTCTCAACGTGTTTGAGACTACTATCCGTCATCTAGGTGGCCTTCTATCAGCGTATTCGCTTAGCGGTGAGACGGTGCTACTAGCCAAGGCACAGGAACTGGGCGATATGCTCTACATAGCCTTTGACACACCAAATCACCTGCCACCATTTTGGTTATCCTTTTCCTCCGCTAAAAAGGGCCGCCAGGTGGCTGGGCTACGCGAGCCTTCGGCTGCCTCTGGCAGTCTTTGCATGGAAATGGCAGAATTGTCACGACTTACCGGAAACGCCAAGTACCACGATGCCACAATGCGCGTCAAGGCCTTTTATGAACGCACGCAGAACGAGACGGTAATGCCGGGCTTGTGGCCACTACTCGTCGACTTGCGCAATGAGAAGGTCGCCAGCAACTCGTTTACACTGGGCGGTGGCGCTGACTCGCTGTATGAGTATCTACCCAAGATGGACCTACTACTAGCTGGCCGTGACGTGTCGTGGAAGCCCATGGCACTCAAAGCCCTAGATACGGCACTCAATCAACTCATTTTCCGCGGCATGACGTCTGACGGCTCTGATGTGCTATTCTCGGGTCAGCTCAGTGTCAGCACCAGTAGTCGTACCCATGGCCAGATCCACCGTGTCTACGAGAGTGAGCATTTAACGTGCTTCGTCGGCGGCATGTACATGATGGCTGGTAAGATGTACAAGCGCTCCGAGTACGTCGATGTCGGCGAGCGTTTAGCCAGGGGCTGTGCCTGGGCCTATGCACAATTTCCAAGCGGTGTCATGCCGGAGGGCTTCGAGGTTATGGCTTGTCCCGAGTCGACTGCTCCGGACTTTCCACCCTGTGAATTTGATCCTTCGCGCCGAGGTCGCAACTCTAGAGTTCCCGACGGCTTTGTGCACATTACCGATGGCCGCTATATCATGCGCCCTGAAGCTATCGAAAGTATCTTCTACGCCTACCGCATCACTGGCAAGGAAGAGTATCGTGACATGGCTTGGCGCATGTGGACGGCTATTGAGCAGGCTACTCGCGTTGAGTTTGGCCACTCAGGCATTGCCAATGTTGACGTAGACTCTGTTGAGGATCTCAAGTATCTTAATTCTATGGAGTCCTTTTGGTTTGCTGAGACTATGAAATATTTTTATCTGATCTTTTCCGAGCCGGATCTAATAAGCCTCGACGATTATGTCTTCAACACCGAGGCGCATCCATTTCCCCGGCCAGCTCCTTCAACCATTTAATATCTTTGTTTTATGGCCTCTTCTTCACTAATGTAGACGGACCGATCATATTCACTCCTTTTCTACAGTGTTAATGCCTTTTTTTATACCAAGCTAAGGCGTGTCCATACGTCTCTTTGACCATTTCCTTTTCCAGTCAATGTTCGCACTAGGCTGGCTTATTGCAACATTGAATTGTTAAGCCTCATTATGTTTAACGCATTACTCTTGATATCAAGCTGTGGTAGCGAGCATACCCTGCGGCTCTTGACTTACACAGGGGCTTACATATATCATACATATCTATATAACTATACAGACATAGAATACATGATTTAGTACAGCAATATGCCAATTGCTATACTCAGACATGTACACAATATATACATCTTTTATCTACTAAATAGTTACATTATGCTCTAGTTTTCGTCCAGTGAATTGGAAGAAAACAAGAACAAGACAAAAACTGCTCACGCAAGCGAATCCGGAAGGAAAACGAAACCAAAGGAAGGTTCCCTGCTTTTCTTTTGGTATTGCGAAGGGTTCCCTTCTTGTTTTCCTTCCTTCCATCTCTCTTATCCTAGACCTGTACTTCTTTTTTTCTTTCGTTTAAGTCCTTAGTTTCCATTAGTTCGTTCCAAAGAAACTCAACCGATGGGAAACAAAAAGCTTCTAGGGTGGATGATGGTGATGTGTTTTTTTTTTTCTTTCTAGTTTTTATCAGATCTTTTCAAGGTTTCATGAATTTTGTTAACTACATAAAATAAGAAACGAAAAAAAAGAAAAAAAAAAAGGGAAGGGGGAATTAGAAGCTAAAACTATCTAAGATAGACTAGAGAAATAATTGTGGAATCTATGATTTTCTCTATATAATGCAATCGCAATCGCCATCGACTTCTTTCTTTTTCTCGTGATTTTGTTTCTTCTAGTTCACTTATCAGATCTATTTTTCATATCAGCCCAAGCCCTAGTTCACCGCCAACCCTTATCCATTAACCCTTGATTTTGAATCGGCTCAAACCCTCTCGGACAAATAGTCTAGGAACGCTAAACTTATTCCTCTCTCTCTTATCATATCCGGGAACATCAAGCTCAGCGAAGAGGACTTGGTCGACTTAGATCAAAAGAGACAATCTTATTGAATTTAATTTAAATTTAAATTTAAATTTTCCCATATAGAGAAGTTGAAAATAACAATGAATTCCTCGCGGCGATCAGCAATTACTTGTGCTATGCATCCGCGCTCTTTGCGGTTCATTCCGTCGGCATCTCCAACGTCTCCAAATTTAGCATCACGAGCATTTCTATGTACAACATCTAGGTCAAGCCGGAATTGCACTTATACCCTTCATAGATCTTCACCATCTTCATCCTCCTCACCTTCTTCTCATTTATATTATTCTCATCTTCCTTCAACCCAAACTCGCTCTCTATTCTCTAGTAGTCGCAAAGCGGCTGTTCAGACACACTATCAAGTTCTGGGTATCACGCCGCGTGCCTCGCCCGCGGAAATAAAAAAGGCCTTTTATGCGCTTTCTAAAGCCCACCATCCAGACATGAACCCGGACGATCCATCAGCCAAAGATCGCTTCCATTGGGTATCAGAGGCGTACGCTGTACTCTCAACACCGGCGAAACGGAACGCCTACGATCGGTCTCTCGGCCTCTCTTCGGCTTCTGCTTCATCTTCTTTAGGTGGAAGTCATCAGCGCTCGGGGTCTTACTCGTCTACTACTAGGCATCCTTCTGGAGCGTCTTCTTCTACTTCTTCGAACTCGGGTGGCTCGTATTCGTCGTATACGGGCCCGGCTGGTGGTCGTCCGGCATCTGGCTTGTCTCGTCGTAGAAGCCAATTCACCGGCCCACCGCCCTCATTCTATCGTTCTGGAGGTTGGGGTGCTTTTTACGAGAAACGTCAAGCAGCTCATGAGACATCTACATTGTCACCAGAACCGAACTCTCCGCCACGATGGGCTTCTGGCACTGGCTCAAACAGCAGTCACTCTTCCTCTTATTCCTCCTCGTACCCTAACTCTTCTTCTTCATCATCGTCATCACACTCCTCCGCATCATCTTCTACAACGTTTGACGAGGCAGACTATGCTGCTGCACACGCACAATATGTCTCCCATATCGGTAAAATGGCTCACTTCGACGCCGTTTCCCATCTACGAACTCATATACGCCAGGAAATCCTAAGAAATCGCCGCCGTGCTATCAACATCTCGCGTAATCATGATCAAGACAATGTTGGAACTGCCGCTAAAATGATGCTTGTGTTGGGGATGGTGGCTACTATCTTAGCGTTGGTACCTACACTGTTGCCAGGCACAATTAGGCGCAGCGAGAAACATGGTGGCAGTAATAGAAGTGGTGGTAGTGGTGGAACTACAAGGGCTGGTGCGTATTAGATAGGTAATGCAAAGTGATTCTTTGTTTTTTTTTCCAAGTTAGTCGGAAGGGTTAAGATCGAAGCCAGCAAGGTACCCAGTCCTGTTGTAAATATAAAAAGAGTAAGCCCGTGATAATTCCAACACAAACATAGATATATATAGCAATAAAGCGGCGCAAAACCAAAAATTCAACATTTATGTAAAGATGGCGCAACATTTATCATGGGTATATACTGACTTGCATATGAAAACAAAAGAAGCCAGTAGCGTGGTATAGATGTACATGTCTTGGTATTGTATTCAGTTTTGTTCTTCCTCCAAGAAAGATCATATGACGCTACTACATGGAACTAAGCAAAGATGTTCTCCCCAACGAACGTCGCGCCAACAACATCCTTCCATGGATTGAGATAGAAAAATAGTACAAAAGGGGAAAAATAAAGGGTGGGTATTTAAGAGGAGAAGGTGAAAGAGGTACCGATCTTGTGGGTAGCCTGGTCCAGCTTCTGGGTGTCAATGGAGGCACCTAGACCTAGAGTCACACCGTCACGGAGCAGGACGTTGTAGGACAGGGCAGCGATACCGCGGTCATTGATCTTAGCCTATATTCGACATATGTTAGTATAAGCAAGATAGATTGGAGCAAAAGAACTAGGAAAATAAAACTTGCCTTGGCGAAAGAGACGGGGTCAATGCGGTACTTGGAGGCAATCTCCAGACCGACGGCAGAGCTAGTCTTGGAGTTCCACGAAGCCTTGCAGCCAGCCTCGACCTGGGAGTTGACCTTCTGATAGAAAGAGGCAGAGAAGACGGACAGGTTGTCAGTGGCGGTGATGGCAGCGCTGTAGGCGGGGGCGCTGTAGCCAACGGCAGCGTTGTACGAGGTGATGGCAGCCTTAGCGACATCGTAGCCAGCGGAGGCACCAGCAAGGAAACCTTCGTGACCGACGGTGGCGTCAATGGAGGCAGTGGGGCCACTCAGCAGGTTGAAGAAGGCACGGCCGTGGAAGTTAGACTGCTTGAAGTACAGGTTGAACTTAGCAGCCTTCTTCTGCGAAGCAGGCAGGAAGGTGAACAGACCCTCAGCCTTCAGGCCCTTGGCCAGAGTGTCGGACAGCTCAAGCTTGGTGTCAAGAGCGTTGGCGGTGTTCCAGATCTGGGTCAGAGTCAGGCCTGTATAGGGGGAAAATCTTGTTAGTATGCCGAGGTTATCTGAATCACGAGTAGCGAATATCTTGAGCGAGGTAAAAGGCCAACGACAACTAGTCAAGCCAGGAAGAGGGCCTAGCACAACATTAACGGCTATAGGCCCCGGCCGGGTTCGACTTCGTTTGCGGCTAGAGCCATGGCGCGACTTGCGGGCAGGACTAGGGACTTTAGCCCTAGCAACGGCATTGGCCTCGGTATCAACATTGGTATCAGTGTCGGCATCTGCTTTGAAGCTCACAGGATCGGGGCGTTCGCCAACACCAGGGCTTGCTCCCGAACGTGGTGTCTCGGAACAGGTTTCGAGTGACTCTGTCAGATTCTTCGTGGTCTCTATAGATGCAGACGGTACTATTGAATCATCGATCTGAGACCGAGGCAAAACGTCGGTCGATGCTGTGTGTTGTTTGGCCTCCTCGCTCAGAGAAGATTGCTTTTTATTCACGTTTTCAAGGTGCTGTTCGGGTAGGGGCTTTTTGGAGCGTCGAGGTTTCGTACCGGAAGGCTTGTCGGTGTATTTGCCCTCAAGCTGTTGTGATTTGGCTGGTTAGTATGACGGTAGTACAAAGGGAGTGTGCCGAACATGATGAAAATCTCATGATAGCGAGGGGTGAGTTAATGACTTACGGCACCGCTAGTAACCTTGTCGTGGGTCGACTTGCCAGTCACTCTGAAAGCGACATTGTTGGGTGTGTTGCTCTTGAACTCGAAGGTAGAGGTGGCAGCGTGGTAGAAGTCACGGCCGAGGAGCTATGTGAGTCAATATTGCTATGTTAGTACATGTACAATGATGTGTAGTCGAAGGCCTTGCGAATTCATCTTTGTCAATCTCTGGTGCTACCACTGATTCAAGATGTCTCGTCATATCGCGGAGTTCAGACACCATCGCCTAGACGCATTATGGGTCAGAGATGCAGCTCGCTCTAGATCAGCGCAAATGACGCCATCGAACCAATAATTTGTCCTGAACAACAGACCCTGCATCATGACTAAAATCGCATCTAGGCTTGAATCTAGGCAAGAGACTGACTTGGCGATATTTGATAGGGGGAAAGACCATGATTTAGACTATGGCCATGACTGGACAAAGGCCCTCAAACTTTGCCCAACAAAAAAGAGGGTATATTCTGTGGTTTATTCACAAACGTTGGAAGAGACGCACATCGTTGGCCGGCTTGGCGATATCGGTGAAAGCAGGGACAGCCATTTTGATGATGGATGATAAGGAGGTTTTTGGATATGGAAGAAAAGAAAAAAGGACAGGATAGAAGATATACAAAAGGCTTGCTTGCTTAAAGAAAAAATAGGAAACAAGAAGGAATTTAATAAGAGAGAGAAGTCCAGTAAATAAGGAAGAAAGAAAGGCCCAAGTAGGAATGAACCTCAGCTGGGTCTTTGTCGGCAAAAAAGCCACATAAAAGCCAAGTGTAGTGCATAGAAATGCTACTGCTTCTTTTGTTTTTCCCCTGGAAACCAAGCATTAAAAAAATGGACAAACAAGAAACCAGAGCCCAAAGTAGCTTGCCATTGGCTTTCCAATTTAGAGCCTTATTGACTCATTTTTTCAGGGTCCAGCAACCAACAAGCCAAAAAGCCAAAAGCCAACAAAATCAAAGCTAAGTCAACAAACTCCTCTGTAACTACGATTATAGTACTCAGGGCACGATACTCAGAGCATGATTCAGTGAGCTCTAAGCAATGCCCTATTACCCCTCCTATATATTTTGGTAGTTTGTTAAGGACATCTTAACATCATGTTACTGGGAAGAAATGAAAAGGATAGCAACTCATGCCAAAATCAAGCACCCAGAATCTAGATCTAGAAAAAAAGAAAAAAGAGTCACAGTCAACCCAAAAGAACTAAAAGGAACCCCAAAAAGAACACTGAAAAATAACTTCGCTGCCCCTCCCATTCCAAAAATGGTCGTCTCAGCCCCCCATCCGAAAATGAACTTTAAAGATATTCACAAGTTGTCATTGTCCAATAAACATCTTCTCCATTTATTTCTCTTCATGATGTTTTTCTAACTAGTTTTTTGGGGGCTTCATGAACTCTGCGGACAACGGGAAGAGGATGAGAAAGGAAAACAGCCGAGCTTATTAGTATAACTATACTACAGAGCCCCGTTTTCTATCAGTTTTCTCTCACTATGCCATGAAATTACTCAGTTCTATGAGTAACATTCTTAAAACGGTGGCTTCGTCTCACCAATTGATACCAACAAAGTTTGTTTTTGTTTTGTTTTTATTAACGAACGGGAGTCGGGCCAATAAAATTGGACGCAGCTCGCATGCATCACCTTAAGGGACATGCGCACGGTGTCTATCTAAAAACATAAGTAGTGTGGTGGAACCCTATATAACCCTAGTAGTCATAGATGGAGGGGTGTGACCGGGGTCACTGTTACAGAGTGTAAAAACTACAAGATAGTAAACGGTAAGCGTTGTGTAGCAGAGTCCGCACCTAAAGGAGGCCGAAGAGGGCACAAGTCTTCAAGATATTGTGTCTTTCGGAGGAAGATTGAGAGCCGAAGCGCATCTTGCAGAGTCCCAATACCGAAGCCCAGGGTTCCGAGGCTGCGGTTGCGACCCAAGTAGGAGTATCTGTGCCGGGCTGTAGGACCTTATGTAGGGCACCTTATGAAATGTGTGACTCTTTGGTGCCCTTAGGCCATGGAATCTCCAGTTCCCTATAATGGGTGGAGCTACCCTCTGCCGCTATTCGGCGGCTTTTAGTTGGAATCGTCGCTTGACAGCTATTTTGGCACCTGCAGGCAGGAGCTCTTCAGCGAGGCTTATTCGTTTTCCTCGATTCCAATGGGCCCAGGGCACCAAAGAACTCGAACGCGGCCCGGCCTGCCGGGGCGCAAGATTCTTCGTAGTGGCCAAGCAGCCGCGCCGGAACTCCAGGATCTCGGGCTGCAAGGCAAAAGTAGGATCAGAGTCTAGTAGGACTTCTGAGGCTTTTTGGTTGTCTAGAATAATCTAGACATCCCATGGCCCAGACCTTGGCGTAGGGTGAGAAAGCCCTCTTTAAGCCTAATAGGGACCCTTGAATCTTAGTGTTAAATACCTCGCATCCTATGGAGATCCCTACTAAGGCGATCTAAGTGTGAAGTTGCCAGAGGCTCTAGCACCGGCAAGACCATTCACTTGTTTGGAGCCATCTGAGTATGCCATTATGTCAAAGTGGGAGATGTTGTTGAGCATAGCATGGTAGCTTTTTTAGTAATCGCACTTCGTGTGAGCCGGGGTTAGTATAGGTCCTAGGGAGCAGGACACGGCGTGGGAGGTGGGGGGTTAGCCTGAGTTTGGCCCAAAGGTCATACTGACCTCATTTAAGGCCACAGCTATCCATGCGACTGGCGCACGGGTGATGGCCGCCCGCAGACGTGAGACGGATGGCAGGCTTCTCTCGAATTTCGTCCAGGATGGGGTCCGTTGGCATGATACCTGCCTCCCGGGGGAGTGCAGGTATGGGTGTAGTTCGATACACCGAAAGGAAGGATCGAGCAATACTTTTCAGTGCTCTGTTGACTGCGTATCTTGGCTGCATACAAGAGAACTAGGAGCACCGCCGCAAGTGAGGCTGACTTTACTAGATGTGTTGGACACCTTCGGACAGTATTACCCAAACTGCGCTGCGACTGCCGGCGCTTTAGACGTCCATTGTTGACGTAACAGAGGAAAGCAACGTCGTCTATGTACCCAAAACTGGACGGCATCACGTCAAGGAGTGGCTCCAAGTAGAGGAGGAAGATAACAGGAGATGCAGAGGACCCTTTCGGGAGTCCATACGGGATCGGCTGAAAGCCGCCCTCCCCGAGCCGGAAGCGAGCAAACCTACGGGAAGCGAAGGATGCGGCCCATCGGACCACATACTCCGATGAGTCGGACCGCCCTTCCTCATAGTCCAGAAGTCATGGACATCATGAACCAAACATCCCACCAGGTCGGTGGCAGCTCGCTCAGGCAGAGCTTTAAAGTGTTCGAGAGCAGTGACCTTAGCCTTAATGGCCCAGAAGGCGAGGCGTCTAGCGACCAGTCTTTCCACTCCTTTGCCAATAGTTGGTAGGAGGTAAATAGGTCTCCGATTCAAGGGGTTAGTCAAGTTGTCCTTATTGGGCTTTGGGATGACTGTGACTTCCGCTTTTCGAAAGGTTTCTGGGTGACCGGCGGAGGGAGGTTTGGAGACCGGAGGACTTGCCTCGGAGTTCGGTTTGGCTGGGAGGGCCGGAGCAGGCTGGTCTGTTCGCTTAGGTTTACTGCCCTGCGACCCGGGGGTCCCGAGGGCAATGTTTTGGACGAAGGAGTCTAGAGTGGTTAGGTGTCCTTCGCGGACATTCTCGCGCATTGCGGCGAGGAGAGGTCTGACGAGCGCGTAGACCTTTACGGTGGTCGTCGCGTCTTCCTCCCGGTCGCGTCGGAGCTAATTGAGGGCGGCCGCGACTCGCGCCGGAAGAGAAGGGGCCTCTAGCGTCTTGCCTTCCATTGGAGGCTCGAGGGGGAAGGAGTTATTTATGGTGTTGATCCGAATGTTTCCATCAAAATCGTCGTCGGTGTTGAGTGTGACGCATGATATCAACCAAGTTTTATGTCTTGCTATTTTTCTCAAGAAAACCCCACGTGGGGCACAGATGCTCGTCTTCACGTGCCTCATTCTTCCTCAATTGTATGGATTAGTATATACAAGCAGGATTTCACTAGATCGTATTCATTATATATCTTGCTCATTCACAATGGAAAACAAAACGATAGTTGTGATATCAACAAACAGATAGCTCAGTACGGGCCAACTCTACCAAGCATATGCAAAAGTAATATCCTGTTGTACCTTTGTTCAATGTTTTACTTTGTTTTTTTTTGTATAAAAAAGTAAGGATCCTTTTATGTCTCTAGTCTCTAGAAGACTGGATTCTGTACACAAAGATTGAAGAGGAAAGAAAAAAAGCAGAAGAAGAAAATAGAAATAAAGCCAAATTTCAATCAATGTCCCATGTAACGTCCTGATAAATTTCCATGGCAGATTTTATCCCAAAACAAAAAGAAAACGTGAAAAGAGTGGTTCTAGAAATATACAAAATGATCATTTATCTAATCCGAATCATAATGTATCGACAAACTCTTTCTTTCTAACGTGCTACCGTTTTTCGGTGTTTTGTATTGGTATATATATATATATATATATACATGTGTGTTCGTTTTTTATTATTGCCATTTACTCAGTAGTGTTGTACTTGGCGTTATGCGTAGAAATGGCACGACCAGAGGGGTCAGTCTGCTTGGACCACTTGGGCGTCCAGCGCATGACAGTCGAAGCGCAAGTCTGGGGGAACAGCTCGTCAAACATCAAGCGGTACCAGTACGCCTCCTTGGTGTCGGGAATATCAGAGCCCCACTCGGGCTTGGGGTTCTTCATCATCTCATCGGTGACCTGCAGCTCAGCGTTGTCCTTGAGAGCATCGATCCATCCGTAGCCGACACCGTCAGAGAACTGCTCTTTCTGGCGCCACAAGATCTCATCAGGCAGGTAGGGCTCAGCAGTCGGATCATCCGAAGTGTCGAAAGCCTTGCGCAGGATGTACTTTTCGAGGCGCTCCTTGGTGATCATCTTCTCCTTAGGCTCGATGTTCATGCAAGTCTCGAGGAAGTCCTTGTCCAGGAAGGGCACACGGGCCTCTAAGCCCCAAGCCGAAGTCGACTTATTAGCACGCAGGCAGTCGGCAAGATGCAAGTTGCGGACACGGCTGACCGTCTCCTCGTGGAAGGCCTCGCGGTTAGGAGCAGCGTGGAAGTACAGGTAGCCACCAAAGATCTCGTCGGAACCCTCGCCAGACAGAACCATCTTGATACCCATGGCCTTGATCTTGCGGGAAAGCAGGTACATAGGAGTAGAGGCACGGATGGTGGTAATGTCGTAGGTCTCCAGGTGGTAGATAACATCAGAAAGGGCGTTGAGACCATCCTCAATAGTGAAGGTCATGACGTGGTGCTTAGTACCCAGGAACTTGGCTACCTTGACAGCAGCGGCGTTATCAGGAGATCCAGGCAGACCAATAGAAAAGGAGTTGAGCTGGGGCAGGTAGGTGACGGTTTCCAGCTTGTTGTCGTCATCGATACCGACAAGGCCCTCACCAGTGTCGGGGTTCTGAGTGGTGTTATCAATACCAGCGGTAAGAGCTGCCTTCTTGAGTCTGAGAGTTTCCCGTTGAGCGATAGAGGCAACCAGAGACGAATCCAGGCCACCGGAGAGAAGGACACCGTAAGGAACCTCAGCCATCAGACGCTTGCGGACAGACTTCTCCAGAGACTCGCGGATAGCTGTCAGATCAAGAGGGTTGCTAGGAACGCGGGTAGGCTCCCACCATGAAGGGTTGAAGTAACGAGTGCGCTGGCCGGTCAGCGAGTCGAAGACGTGACCAGGAGGGAAAGCCTCGATCTTGTCGCAGACGGGGGCCAGAGACTTGAGCTCGGAGGCAAAGTAAACGGCCTCGGGCTCCTTGGAGGACCAACCCTGATACAGGGTAGTTATACCAATGGGATCGCGAGCAGCTATGGTTCTGTCCTTCTTTTTGTCGTACAGGACGAAAGAGAACATGCCATCCAGGTGGTTGGGGGCATCAATGTCGTACTTCTCATACAATGGAATGACAACCTCGCAATCGGAGGCGGTCTTGAAGTGGTAAGAGTTGTGAAGGCTCTTGCGGATCAGGCGGTGGTTGTAGATTTCGCCGTTGACGGCCAAAATGATGCTGTCGTCGGCGTTGGTGAGGGGCTGAGCACCGGACTCGACGCCAACAATGGATAGACGCTCATGGCAAAGAACTATCGAGATATTGTGTCAGATTCCGCTGTTGATATCTCAATTTCATGGTTATAAATGAGGTATTCGGGATATTTTGACTTACTGGTGTTGTTGGAGGTGATGTTACCGCCTATTAGAAAGATATAGGGTTAGCACGATAATTCTTCGTAGGTTGACTAGTATAAATTAGATGAAAAAATAGACAGCCGTTGTGTGTTCCCGGTCTTCCAGGCCCACCAGCTTCTCAGATCGCGACAAGTTATTGAAATAGATTCAATACATTGGCTCTAGACCACTAGATTGCAGTGTCCACAGACAATAGTGACTTTGTCGTAGCGTTAAGCCACGTGAATGCCTCCTGCCGGTGTCTGTGAATCTACCCTCTACTTAGTTTTGAAGCCAAGCGCAGAACTAGATGTAGATCCTAAATGCAGTTTTCGTGACTCAGAGAAACTAGGTTATAGGTCGTATACAGCGAGGAAGCTAAAAAGCGACGGCACGCCAACGAAATGGCGGCGGCTTTGAGCGGCCGAGAGCCCAATCTTGCGACAGTAGGGCGCTGAGGAAGGAAAATAGAAAAAATAGCATTATAAAAGAGGAACGAAGGACTCACTCCAATCGGGACCACGGTGGCGGATTCTGAATAATACATGTTAGTCAAAGGGTTCCAGGATAGATAACAAGCAGATGGATCGCATGGCAACGATGACTAGCAGCATTTCTAGCAGTTCCGTTGCGGAGAGGGCGATAATGAACGGAGCGGCCAGTGGCTTCTCGTAAATGGGGTAGAGATATGAATACTTACAGCTTAGCAAGCTTAAGCGCAGTAGGCTTGAAGCCCTGGACGTCAGGGTGACTAGAGAGAAATGAAGCATAATTAGCAAAAGCTCGCGAGAAAAAAAATGACACAGGCAAGATCGGGTAGAAGCGGCTCTCTAATAAAGCAATGAGGCCTATCAATTGATTGATTTGGCAGTGAGCAAAACCATCGTGATGATAAAACGATGCGCTTAGTTCTTGTTGATGGTGGGGTGAATTTTTTATTTCAAGAGATAATTTTTGACCACTCATCAAGGCCAAATCAAACTTTGCGGAAAGAGCGCCTATTTTAGGCGACTGCAGTGCAATAACAACAACACCGAATCGGAAGCGAATGCGCATGATCCAGTGCAAGATGCAGTCTGTCTATTTTCTATACAAAGCGCATAGTCTAGAACAGACGACATAGGATAATTACAAAGTATATGAAGAAAGGTGCCGAAAAGAAGAATATGCTCGAGTAGGCTCAGACGTACCGGTGACACGCGAAAATGCCACACATGATTGCGATATGGGTTGTAAGGTTGGCACCGCAATGTATGTGTAGAAGAGAGGCAAGACGGACTCGGTGATGGGAGGATAAGATCTAGAATATGGCACGAGGAGTATCTCGGGAAGAAAAAGAAATAAGTTGTCTAGCTACAGAAAAAAAAAAAGAAAAAAAAAGAAAAAAAAAAGCAGAACTTGATTGACTTTGACAACGAGATCGGCGGGCATATATATGCGAAAGAAACCACTACTACTGCTTCTACTTTTGCTAGCCTTTTTCTACTAAAGCCGTTTAAGGGCCAAGAGCCGAACAAGTCCTATTTTCTTAAGCAAGATGGCGGCCGATGCAAGACAAGACCAAAGCCATCCAGCACGGATCCTACACCAAAGAGAATTGCTCTTTGTTCCACTCTTTTCTCTTGTCAGGGCAAAACCAGAGGCCAGGGAACGAAAACAAACAGGTGGGCGAACGGGCGAGAAAAGAAAGAGTCATACATGTGGTTCTTGCTGGAGTAACACTACTGATAGCATTTACTCACGCCGAGATAGCAATGACCCTGCTTGCCATTACGAGTAATGGGTACCTATCAAAAAAGTATCAGGCTATTTGGTCCAGGCTATCTTCTTTTTTCTATCTTGGCGATATTTAACAGCCTTGAGAGGATTCTGAGTCAAAAAAAAAACCCTTCTTGTTACTCTAGATTTTACCAACTGCAAAGAGGCTAATTTTCTTCGTACAGCTACCGATAATCGCAAAGTTCTTCATACAGACATAATAAACAGTGTAAACAGTAAATATTACTAAACTCATGAATCGTGGGCATCGTCTTAAAACAACGTTATAAGCCAAATAAAATATGGTTGTTATCTTTGTGTCGGTTTCTTCTGTGCGCACTCTCCCGATTTCGGAACTCGACGCTACAGTCTGTCTGCGTTAGAAGGGGCAAAACGTATAAGCAATGCTTCCTATTGGCTATGATAAGGCCTGAGATCCTCTACAAATTCAGGCTACTAATGTCTGTACATGTATTTGGTTTGATTTGATTTGATTTTGATTTTTATATTTCTTTCCGCTATCAGCAAAATATTGTGCGTTCTGTGTCACACGTAATTCTTAGTTAGGCACTTATCCCGAATTGGCTGTCATGACTTCCATTAACAAGCGCAAGCAAATATTGCTAGTGCTGACTCTTATTTGAACTGATAGGATGCAACCTTGGCATCTACGAGTCATCTTATAGATATGTTTTCTAATCTGAATTATAGTCTAGTATTAACTTTATGATCTACATAACGATATCTTCTTTACTCTTATCTACGACTAACTCAATACTCAACCAAAAGCTAGAAGAATCATAAAAAACATACTTTACAGGGTCCATTAGGGTTAACGTCGTAGAATTTCATAATCAAGAAGCTATACGTTGACGTATGTTTAGAGTTCCACTACTTTGTTTTCTAATTCAATTTCATTAAGGTGGACGTGGAGCTTAAATAGCTATGTAGCACCTCGGCATCCTGCTAAGGAAAGCGTCTTTAAGAACACATACAGAGAAAACAGCAGACACAGTTGCCAATTTGAAGTCCTAGCAGAAAAACACCTCCAGAAACACCCGGAGTAACTTACCCGTACGGCAAGAGAGACAGTAAAAAGTATTCCCCTGAGCATATGGAAGACGATAGCAAACAAACAAAACATAAACACATATGTCCAGTTCATAAATCTTGTGAACATGGCCCTAGAAAGCAACAACAGCGATTAACATCGGTCAAATCAAATACGATGGCAACGTAAGGCACAACCACAGACAGCATACTCTATCGATAGGTGATCGGTAAGAAATGTGACAACCGACTCCGACTGTCAGGGCAGCTTGAAAAGGTGACCCCCTTCGGTATTATTGCCGAAATTATTGTTTTTGAAATATTCTTACGCTGGCATCAGAAATGGCGACACCAGTACCAAGTACATGCTATATCTCTCCACACAATGATACAACGATACACAAATCTCAAATGCTGTACATTGGTCAACAGCGCCTAAGAGGCAGCGTTCTCACGCACCACACGCTTGATGCGCTTCTCGTACTCATCCTTGTCGCGCTTGAATAGGCCATATGCTTCGGCTTGTGCTGGCGAATCTGGGTTTGGGTCGTTGAGGAGATCCTGGATACCGAGTAGGATCTGCTTCATAGTGATAGCAGGCTTCCACGCCTCATCTTCATTAAGAATCGACAAACACACAGTGCCGGATGGGTAGACATTAGGGTGAAATAGTGGAGGAGTAAATTTGCCTATAAATCCAAGGAAGGTCGTGTCAGTATAACATGATGTAGAGTCTTGGAGGTAGGTACACACGCTATATTCTATAGCAGGGTTTTTCGACAATTTGTAGCAAGATGAAGCTTGAGGTATAGTAAAGCTCTGTACCGGTAATAAAGCTCAGTTCATATCGGCAAACGGGAAAGCTTACATTTGGGCGGCTTTGTGGGATATTCTAATATTGGAAGCAGATTAGCATACCGACCATATGCCAGAAAACATATATTTATACATATTGGTCTAAAGGCCCAGCTTACCGTCGGGAAAGGTGATTGTCAACTTGAACAAACCACCTTCCCAGATTGTCTTCTCCTTTCCTGGAATTCCACACTCCCACACCTTGATGTCTAGAACGCCAGATTCGGTGCGCTGAGGGCGAGCGTAGAAGCCGAATGGGTGGTCCTTTCGCCACTGTTTTCTATGCGACAAAGGCAAGAGAGGAAAAAAATGTCAGAGTCATAGTTCGTACGACAGTATTTGAGTATTGGTGTGGCGTTTCCGATTACCTCTCCTCCTGTAGGCGGTTCTGGCATAAACTCATGATGTCGGCAAGGCTGAAGGCAAATATTTGGTTTTGTTCTTTCTTATTCAGTTTGCGACGGAACTACCCTTCACGGCGAGGTTGGCTGGCCGGCTTGACGAGAGACGTCGAGGAAATGGACTAGAAAGCAGGACTAGAAAGCAGGGCGAGCAAATTCTGGCGAAGAATATGCAGAAAATGGGATAACTAAACGTCAAATAAGTTCAGAGGCAGACGGGTTGAAGTCAAAGAACGGCTGCGATGGATAAAAATGATGGCATTAATATCAAGAGCAGCAGATAGAAAGAAGGGTCGAAGCCTTGTGGGCATTTTTGGCAACTGCCGCTGATAATGCAAGGTGAGCTTCTGGTTGGTGGGCCACATGCTAGCAGTACATGTGTAATAGTAATTGCCGCCTAGGGCGACACCGCCCAGCTGCAATGTAATCGTACAGCAGATCTCATACAGATAACGCAACGAGCTGTATTTCACATTGCCCGCTACTTTAGAAGTCGTTTCTAATGCACGACATCAAGATTTGTGTTTTGCATGTACAGGAACAGAGATAAAAAGAGTAAGCGTAAATAGTAGTTAATTTTAGGCACTATATCGGCCTCAGATAGCTTAGAATCGTGAACGATATGTAGCACTGCGTAACCCTAACGTCGTTGCAAAGAGTGTTTTCAGGGTCAATATAATATATAATCCACCTATGAGGAGTAGGCCCCATTACCGCCTATAGCAACCTCTACAGCACTATATCTGTAAGGACGACGTAGAAGTAGCATGTGATCCTTTTTCAATATTGTTTAGCTCCAAGTACCACTCAGCCTTATTTTCACTGTTGTATGTTGTGAATATCATTATTCTGACCGTCTCTCTCCAAAACCTCAACCAAGTTTTACGAGACCTCAAAAACACTCTTTACGTCTTTCTCCGTGGCCGATCTCGACCCAGTCTAGGCCCCTCATCTGCCAAATCACCACCATCACCACCTCGACTATACCTCTCCAATTACGATTGTTGCGCCATGACTGCTCCTCCACCCAAACCCACCTTTGAAGATTCAGACGACATTCCCGACCCCGACGAGGATGATCTAGACGATCTCGATGGTAAGCTTGCTACTTTCCTCCACCCTGCCAAGATATAAGCCGCAGCCGTGGTTGCTAACTCAGTCTCCCTCGCCTCCAGACATGCTGGAAGACTTTTCTGCGACTTCGCTAGGTGGTGCTGCACCTGGTCCTGCGCTTGGTATCCAGTTAGCTGCGCCGGCCGGGCTAACTGCTCCAGGCGCTAAAGCTGAAGATGGCCAAACAGAAGATGAATTCACGGAAGAAGACTTCACCAAGCATCTACAGGAGGGCATGGCCAGTTTACTTGGTGGCATGGGCGCCGACTCGGTAGGCTTTCTTCTTTCCAATACGTCTACTCTACAGATCTAACCGAGGCCGATATACAGAAGGAGATGCAGGCCCAGTTCGAGGACATCTTTAAGCAAATAACAAACGAGGCCGCGGCCTCTGCTTCTGCTTCTACTACCACCAATGCCAACAACGGCAGCGAACGCCCGTCGTCTTCCCGAGCCCCTCCGTCTACAGCCGGAACCCGGCCGTCCACGGCCCGTAGCGAGGGTGAAGATTTCCAAGAAACCATCCGTAAGACAATCGAGCGCATGCAAAACTCTGGTGACCAGGCCACAGCTGCCGCCGCTGCTAACGGAAGCGACGACTTCCTTTCCGAGATGCTCAAGCAAATGGGCGCTGGCGGCGCTGGAATCCCAAGCCTGGACGGTAATGGTGGCGACGAGGACTTCTCCAAAATGCTTATGGGCATGATGGAACAGCTTACTAACCGCGAGATCCTCTACGAGCCCATGAAGGAACTCAACGAACGCTTCCCTGTCTGGATGACGGAGAACAAGGACAAGATCTCGGCTGACGATGTTAAGAAATATGAGCTGCAGCAGAAAATTGTCGGCGAAATCGTCGCCAAGTTCGACGACCCAAAGTTTTCGGACGACAACCCTGTTGATCGCCAGTACATAGTTGAGCGCATGCAGAAGGTATGTTAGGGGTTGGATACTCATAGGTTACTCAAAGCTTCGTTGGCTATGATACATGGCTTGCTAACTCAATGTTTCTTTTCTAGATGCAAGATGCCGGGTCACCACCCGCAGACCTCGTTGGTGATATGCCTTCAGCACATGATGCGTTCGGTGCTCCAGATGATGAGGCCTGTAATCCACAATAATGGTAAACATCATGTCTCCTTCCTCTCTTTGTTTTTCTCTACGCACCTTTTGACACTTAATCCTACATTCACGTGATATATGTAGTTAGAATTCATTCTAACGCGCACATACTTTGGTCCATACGTCAATGGATTCTTAATTTAAATATCCAACAACAAACCACTATTCTACAAACCACAGACTGTGACCGTGTTGCTAAGACTGATACCAAAAATCCATCCCATCCCATGCTAGAAAAACAAGATCCCATTCCCCTTATCCGTCCGAAGAACGCCATACAAACAATAAACAAAGACTGACTGGGTGTCCAATATGACCAACCTCATACTGTCAGAGGGAAAAAGTGACCTTCTTATGACATTTCCATGTTGTCTTGCTTTTGTTCTTCATTGCGGACCAGATCCAAAAGCATATCATCATCGATGTCCCACTCAGACATGGGCATACCGGCGTTGTCATGCATCATGGCCTCATATTCCATATCTGCGGGAGTGGGATAGTCGTCGAATTCCATCCCGGGTAGATCCTCCATTTCCTCCTCGTTGATATGGTTGGGACCAGTGGCATCTTCAATGAAGGACTCCAGAGACCAATCATTTGCCGATGCCTCCCGGGCCTTGTAGGCAAGGTATTGTTGGTGCTCTTCATGCCATGAACGGACAGCCTAGTATTGCAGTGTTAGTTACGAATGTTTTTTACAGTGTACAAGAGCAGAGTGAGTTGGCCTTACATTTGTCTCGATGGAACGCTTCTCGAATCTTTCATCATCGGCACGGTCCCGCACAGTTTTCAAGAAAAGCCGGCGGCGCGTAGCCTGATCATCCTCCCGTTTTCTTGAAACCGGGTTGGGTCTGCTTGGACGGTTGGAGAAGCGAGAGAGCTTGTCAAAACCTCTAAGAGGCGACGACGCTGTTTCATTGGCAGCGGAGTTGTTCTGGTTGTTTGCCGAAATTCCAAAGTTGATGGGCACGAAGCCGTTTGACGGAGACTGGGTAGAGAAAGAAGAGCGAATAGGCGACGAACGCGTAGGAGAGACGGGCGGCGATGAGTTGAAGATATTTAGGCGCTTCTGAGCGCTCTGCGAGGGACGCAAAGGGGAAGAAATGGGCGGTTGATGGCAGGCCCAGTCACCAGGAGCAAGAGATGGCATTGTTGAGACGGTGAACATTTCGCAGTTGCGAAGAGTGAGTGGTATTGGTGTCAAAGATTGAATGACACAAGTTGGATGATATCAGGATAACCTGGGACAAAAATAGAGAGGATATCTCGCTCGTGAACTTGGAATTATCTTGAAGAGATCAAATGAATTTTAAAGACGGGAATTTGAGGATGAATCGACAAAAAAGGAAATACACGTCCCAACCCAGATGTGGGATTTACTAGTATCCCAAAAGCGAGCGGAATCTGTGCGTTTTTCGGTCGTTAAATTCAGTTGAAAGTAAACAAAACAAAAAGGCTGCTATACTATGTAGCAGAGTGAGATGGATTTTGTACCAAGAGAAGAAGACGATTCTCGAAAGTTGCCTTTAAAGTGGTTGCAGATGGATGGTTAAAATGGGTAACATTTGTAGACGCGCTGTGTTATGTAATCTTAGCCTAGAACTCGCGTATCATTTTGCCCGGACTTCAAGTCACATTACCCTCCTTGCTATGTACCCTAATTATATAGCCCTATATGTGTGATGTTATTGTATGTATAACCCTAGGACATTGTTTCTTCATACGAAATTTTACAAGCATTGATTTGTACAAGAGGAAAACACATTTTCAATCACGTAAGAACATAGTGAACATCTTCAAGCAGTTGCTTAAGCAGGAGGAGGGTAGTTGCGGACTTTGGTTTGTTTTCTTTGTTCATGCCAATATATGACACCATACTTTTTCTGTCTCTGAATCCTAACTCACTTTATCTTTTTCGTCTTCTTTATTTTTCCTTTGTTTACTCTCAAATTTGTCCTCCTTAATTTCCGGAAGTCAAAACAGGTCGCCAAACTTTGGCCCGGTTGGCTAATTCTAGTACTGTGGCGTTTTGTCGCAATAGCCATTTTCTACTTTAGTTTCAATTATCTGTGTTTCTATTGTAGGAATGTATGGCACACGGCTCTCTGTGAAGCATCTTGGTCTTGGGCGTCCCAGAGGCTTCCCCTCCGCGCCGAACTTGAAATCTGGGGTGCTTTCTCGGGTATATACTCGTGGCTCTCGGTACCAGTCTTCACAATCTCAATCCCAGTCTCGTTCCTGGTCAAAGGCCAATTCAAGCCCAAGGAGCAATGGCCGTGTTGTTTTGCTTGCTTCGGGCACGGCAGCCCTTGGAACCACCGCTGCAGTCTTCACCGACGATATCAAGAACGGTTATGAAACTGTCGAACGAAGCAGCCGCGTCGGCCTGGCTCTGGCAGTGTGTGTGAATGAGTACGTATAAGTACTAGTTGACCTAAAAACTCAATGTTTCCAAGCTAACATTTGCAGTTATCGAGTGACGCTGAAAAAGATGGAGCAAATTGAAGATTCCGAAGAAAAGAACAATGAGCTCCACGCCTGCCATCAACGCTGTGCTAATCGAACACTGAAGGTACTGGAAAAGAACGGAGGTATATTCATCAAACTTGGTCAACATTTAGTAAGTGTCTAGTTCCCTGTGAATCGTCCCAATGGGTTATATTCACTAACAACACATAGAGCGCCATGAACTACCTACTTCCCGTGGAATGGACAACAACATTTATACCTTTGCAAGACAAATGCCCCGTTTCATCGATTGAGTCTATTCGGGCTATGTTCCGTCAAGATCTGGGTCTTGAACTCGACGACGTATTCACCGAATTCAACCCTATTCCTATTGGAGCGGCATCACTAGCTCAGGTGCATATGGCGAAGCTGAAAAACGCTGATAAGGAAGTAGCTGTCAAATTTCAACACCCGAGCTTGGACATCTTCTCAACTCTTGATATCAAGCTCACATCGTTCACCTTTGCGACGCTGAAGCGGGTTTTCCCAGAGTATGATCTGGAGTGGCTCTCTAAGGAGATGGAAGAGTCTCTTCCTCTAGAACTTGATTTTAGAGAGGAGGCCAACAATGCTCAACGCACCCAGGAGTACTTCTCTCACCATGCAGACTTGCCACTTGTAATCCCGGATATCGTCTGGGCCAAGCGTCGGATTCTTGTCATGGCCGCAGAGAAGGGCCACCGTCTTGATGACCTCGACTACATGGACCAAAACCAAATAGATCGTGACGAGGTCTCAGCATCGCTCTCTCGAATCTTCAATGAGATGATCTTTGGCCATAATGCGCCTCTCCACTGTGATCCCCACGGTGGTAACTTGGCAATTCGGAAAAACAATAAGCGTCGTGGTTGTAACTTTGATATCATACTGTACGACCATGGACTGTACCGTGATATCCCAGAGGACATGCGCAGGTCTTACGCTAAGATGTGGCTTGCGGTTGTCGATGGTGATATGGACCGCATGTGTAAATATGCGATCGAAGTGGCCAATATTGAAGAGAAGGATTTTCCCCTCTTCGCTTCAGCCATTACAGGCCGTGATTATCGCGTTGTGCGCAAGGGTGGTAGCATCTTCAAGAAACGTACTGATGACGAGCAGAAGCGCCTGAGTGGCATGCTGCAGGACGGTTTAATTGTTGACCTGGTGCATCTGCTTGGTAAAGTACCGCCTATCATCCTGCTGATCCTCAAGACCAACGATCTCACGCGCAGCCTTGATGAGAATCTACATACACGTCAGGGCCCTATACGTTCGTTCATGATTCTCGCTCGCTACTGCGCGCGCACTGTGCTACAGGAGAGTGTAGAGTCTATGAAAAGCAATGGTAGTTCGTTGCTTTGGCCACCCACAGCTGTTAGCTATATCACAGCCTGGATGAGCTTCTGGCGGGTTGAAATGAAGCTGAGCATCTTCGAATGGTGGATATTTGCTCGACGGGCCCTGGGCCTTGGGTCTGGCATCTCTAAACCGATCAGCATTCACAATCCAACCAGCGCTAAGGCATTGGCCTAACATGCCCGGTTCTTTTGTATACAAGAGTAGTCGATCACAAAAAAACAGGATTTGGAGATATAATCACATCAACATGGCGTTGATGTTGTACCAACACAGAAACGGGCTCTAGCATTAGCTTAGACTCAAATGTAATAATAGCAATGATCGTGATAAAGAATAATAGAGCCGAGTCACTGAGATTATCAAGTTGATAGAATTACCGTTATATCGATGACGCCAAAGTATTTGATTTGATTATATTTAACGTCTACCTAAATCACTAAGGTCACACAGCGCCGGATTGGATACCGGACAGATATTTAAAGTCTTCCGCTTAGACACACTCAACGGCTTCTGTATGTTCGGGATGACATCGTCTCCTATCCCCGAAGAACTAGTGGCCAAGGTAAATAAGACAAGGAAAACAGAAACATAGAGCAGTAAATAGGAAAAACAGGAACAAAAACCACGTCAAATCTTGCTCAGTCACTTGCTGTACCTGTAATGACCCAATCTACGTCCGAGTAGAGACATTGTGTGAATGTGGAAAACTACACTCTCTATACTAAAGGTAGAATTGTCACAATAGAGTATCTACATTTGTGTTTTAAATGTTTTCATAGATTATCCCTTCAAAGAGAAGATTTGTAATGAACAAGGGTTGTGCTGTTTTATACCGGTAATAGAGCCCTGTGAGCGAATTTCAATAGTAGCTTCGATCTCTGTGCTACTCGAGTTGTATGTACATAATATAGGGAGAATAGAGTGATGATTTGTATGTGGGTTGAGGGAGAACGATGCTCTTTATCATGAACAATAGGCTTTTCACCGGAGTATCACGGCATAGTATGGGACTTGGTATATTTACGGCCTTTTTTTGGTACTCAATATATGGTGTCCATTTATCGGCCATTGATTTTGAAAAAACGAGATATTGGAAGAAAGTGTAGCTTTGGCTTTGATTTGATTTTGATTTGATTTGATTTGATTTTGATTTGATTTGATTTGATTTGATTATATTTAACGTCTACCTAAATCACTAAGATCATACGACGCCGGATTGGTTACCGGACAGTTAACGTCCTCCGCTTGACAAGCTCAATAGCTTTGTATGTGCGGGACGAGACCGTCCCCTAGCCCCGAAGAACTAGTGGTCCATACCTCCACTATGAGCAGAGGCTGGTGATCGTGGCCGTAAGAATGAAAAATTTGGCGTAATCGAGTCGGGTGCTATGGATGAAGCAACAGCGACAAGATTCCCACGCTGCGGGGTCGGGCATCCGGAACCTTCAAAAGGCTGCCCGCCGTGTGTGAGTGTGGCTCCCTGAGGTGAGTGACTGACTCGGGAGACCAACGATCGAAAAGGTGCAGGGTCGGGTCGTTGGTGAGAACATCCTTCGAGAGGGGAAATCGGGCTCAAGGCCTCACGAAACGGTGCTTCGAAGTCGACAAGTGTCGAAATAGAAAACGAGAATGGACAGCAGCATTGGGGATATGTGCTGGTCGATCTTAAAACCCACGACGAAGGGGAAAAATTCGTCTTTGGACGGAGGGGGAGGTACTCGAACTCAAAGGTACCCCCCCGAGGGTTGTAGGAGGGAAGGTTGCACCCGAGAGAGCAGATCCGGACCCTGAAGTGATACGGGCGGAGGAGACAGAAAAAATCGGCCCGGCCGGACTCATACTAGTTTAGGAAGAGGATAAATAGAACAACAACAGCAACAAACCACAAGGCAACCGGGCACAAAGCTCAGGGAGACACACTCATACTCGAAGGGCAACCTATTTTTGAAGGTTCCGGAAGCCCAACCCGCGGCGCGGGAGTCTTGTCGCTGTGCCTCTACCATCGCACCCGACTCGACTACGCCAATTTTTCTCTTCTCTCGACACTCGATCACCAGCCTCTTGGAGGCGCGTCGGATGGTGCGGTCACCTGATTACGTGGATGGTAGCCCCACTTAGGGCTTGGATGATGTGGGTCTTTTTTATGGGGAATGGTTTGAGGATGTTTCGAAGTTACAGGGGGTATCCATGAAGGCGTCCTATGGAGCCCGAGAGGGTAGTCCGGACCCGGACTAGGATACGGGCGGAGGAGACAGAAAACCCGGAGACAGAAAAATCGGCACGACCGGACTCGAAAATCCACTCGTAATAGTTTAGGAAGAGAATAAATATAACAACAACAACAACAACAACAAGGCAACCGGGCACTATGGCCGAGTGGTTAAGGCGCTGCCCTGCTATTACCCTATAGCAGTTGAGGCAGTCCGTTCGCGGGCGCGTGTTCGAATCACGTTGGTGTCGCCATTACTTTTTGATTGAACTGCAAGTTCATCATAAACTTTACTTTTTGTTATGTAGCAACCTTTCCTCTGACAACCCTCCGGGGGGGGAGGGGAGTACCATTGAGTTCGCAACCAGCACAGATTCAATGCTGCTGTCTATTCTCGTTTTCTCTTTCGATCTTTTGTCGTTTTCGATACACCGAGTTGTGAGGCCTTGAGCCCGACGTTTTCCCTCTAGAGGGATATTCTCACCGATGATCGACATCATTGTAACGTTCATTCGTGATGAACTTGCCGCTCCGCGTTGCAACAACACGCAAGTCATCAACCCTAGCGCACATGTTGCAACGACTACAGACTCTCTGAAGGGCTCGGACGACGAATTCAACAAACATCGCCGCAGAAAGTACCGGCATGACGGAATGGGCTAACAATCCACAAACAATACGTCTAGATGTTGACTCTGGCCCTAGCAGACACATAACAGCTAACACCTCCTTCCTCAGGTCCATGAATGCCACCCCGATCGTGAATATTCGTACTGCCTCAGGCATGCCCCGCTCGACGAATGGCGAACATACGCAGAATTACACAATTCTGGTTGTTATAAACTTAAGGCGATTCGATACGACAACGCTCCAGAAGTAGTAGCCCACACAACCCCATGTCCTGCCTTCCACTCCCCGTCCTCTTGTCGTCTCGCTACCCTGCCAAGCTTACTGCTGCTGGAAAAGAGCAACTTAAAGCACAATGCGGCTGTTTCCGCAGCAGACAGATTGGCCATACTTACCACAACTGCCCTATTCTTCACCCGGGTGCTGTCAGAGCACAGACTGCCACTACCTAGCGCATTGCCAGACTTGCTGCCATTAAACAAGCCCTGTCCAGCCGTGTTGTTATTCTTTCTGTGAATTATTCTGAGGACGACGAGACGGATTTTTAAGTGGCCGGAAAAATCGCCCCCCGGCGTAAGTACACAGCAAGGAGACTTGATAACCCAGGAAAAAATGAATGCGCAAGGAAGGTATTCATATGTCAATTTGAATAAATTGAGTACTCGTGCCTTCGTCGATTCTGGCTGTCTCTGCCTAGCTGCTGTACCCCCGCGCCTTGTGAAGTATGCCGAAGTTATTGCGCCGATTACCCCTCGGATGGTCGAGCAGGTGTCTACTTCACAAGATCCACCACTCATTGACAAGATAGCTAAGTTCACTCTCTCTATTGATAACCATACCGAAACCCTCTGGGCGTACAATATCCCAGGTAAGCTGGAATATCTAGTTCTTGGGCAACGTTGGCTCCTCGACCACGACTTTTACTTGACTCCAAATTCAGAGCCAATTGCTTTGCCCAAATCTTTAGAGTAAGGAGGGAAACGGCCTCCTTATATAAACAAGAGGTAACGGCCGTGGTCGATACCACAGCTAACAAGAATGGGCAAAGTCAGACTCAGAGCTCAGGTGGTCCTTCGTAGGTTGGGCGCAAAGACGTATGGGATGATGTTTAGGGAATTGTAGAAGTCTTGTTCCGTACTTGGGGCTATTCCATATGAAGTTGATCTCAACTGGTTTGATGCCAGCCTCTATTTCACTAGCCCGTTTTGGAGCCTGCTTGTAGGTGCCAAGCATCATGGAAATCGCCAAACTTTGTACTTTTTCAAGGTGTTTTTTGAGTGAAATAGGCTTCATTTTTGTCCACCAGAGAACAGAACCATACTCCATGATAGGACGAATCACTGCTTGGTACAGCTGTCTAGTTGCTTGCTGCTTTACTCCTTGTTAAATGCAGAAGCTCAGTCTTGGAACTCTCAAACTCGACGGAACTATTGTCGGCTTGCCTGGTGAGATCTTCAACAATGGCCTCTAGAGCTCTGCAATTTCTCGCAAAGTTTTTTGAAGCTACTATAATCAGAATATCATCAATGTATGAGAGCTGGATGCCATGAACTGGAATGGATTTGGGAATATTGATCTGTATGAGTCTCGAATAAATCAAGAATAAAATGGGGGGAATTGGGCTGCTTTGCGGTATGCCCAGGTCAATGGTGAAGAAGTTTGTTCGCTTGCCATCAAAACATATCTGGGCCTTTCTCTTTTGAAGAAAGGCTGAGATCCATTGGGTGCAGTTATTCGGAAGACCAAAATCTCTGCAGTGCCACAGTAGGGCATCCCTATTAACATGGTCGAAAGCGCCTTTGATATCAAGTAGTGCAATACTCGACTTCAGGCCCTGTTCTTTCCATGACTTGACTTGGTCCATGAGAACCATTGCTACATCGATAGTCGATCGCTGTTTCCGTCCGACAAACTGCGTAGGGTGAAGCAGGTCGTCCTTGGTTGCGGCCAAGAAACCAAGTCTCTGCGCAAAAAATCGGTCCAATACCTTGCCTAAGCAGTTGAGCATTGTAATAATCCGATATGCCTTGATACGGGAGTAGTCTGGCTTGTTGAGGTTTCTCAATATAACTCCAATACCCTGGCGCCACATAGTAGGACACTGTCCAGTTAAAGAGGACGCAAAAACGATATGATCAAAGAATTAAAGAGAGACCCGTGATATCGAAATCGAAAGAATGTAACAAATATAGACTTGTTTGGGGGAGATTAGATACAGTATTTATAGACTCAACTGAAGCGGTATTTGTTTTGTTTGCTTCCTTTTCCTTACTGTCTACAAAAGACGTCTCAAGCTTAATAAAGGATAAAAACTATAGTTAGTTATAACTATTCAATGTAGTTATTCGAATTACTACTTATAGTAATTTTCTTCTTGAAAAATCAGATAATAACTAGCTTGTGTCACGTTTGCTGAGACAAGCACTCTAAGTAGGGAAGGTGCCTTGAAGATGAGGTTACACAATCGCCACATGGCACACTAAGACTATTTAACATGGGAACGTGAATAATTTTCTTGCATCTTCTAATGGATTTGAATATAAAATGAATACTAAAAATCTCGTCTAGAATATACCGTTGCATTTCTACAAAATAACAGCACATGGACTTAAAATGATAACGTAACACCACAAAAAGATATAAATAAAGTTAATCGCAGCGGATAAGGTTCGAATTACCAGTTGAACTGGAGCATCGGGAATTGAGCCCAATGCGGGGGTCGAACCCGCAGCCTTAAGATTAAGAGTTGTGCCTGTATATTAATGTTGGTTTGGCAATTTTAAGTTGTAAAGACTAAGTTGGAATGTGGCGATAGAGTGTAAAGCAAAGATAATAGTAAAACCAGTAAAAACAGTAAAGAAGAAACAAGTAGAGCGAATACCCAGATACAGCTGTAGAAACATCAAAAGAAAACAAAAACAAAAACAATCAAAACATCACCCATCTGCTCCTCAGGCCAGGAAGCCCTCCTCGCAATCAACAAAAGCGTCCTCGTCCTGATTTTCCAAGTTGAGGGACGGACTGGGAGTGTTGCACCATCACCCATGCGGCCTTCTCGAGTCACACCTCGGGTCACCCAATGGGCCTCAACTCGGGTTTGAGCCATCAGGGAGCCCACGGTTCGGGCGAGCCAGGCTGATGTGGTCTTTGACATACGTTGTTGCAGTATCTTGAACGTAGTTTCGGATCTCGAGTCCATCGATCCGCCCTGGGAGAACACTACCGGGTAAAACTGCTCACCAGCTTCCAGAGGGGGGCATTTACCAATCTTGTTGTCGTAAATCTTGTTCAGAATGGTAGCTGCTTCCCTTGAGGAGTGTTCCCCATGAAGCGTGATGATTGTCAGGTCGTAAAGCTTGCGCAATCCAACCTCCTCGAATCCCCAATCAGCTCGTCGGCCGGAGTCTTCTTCATTGTGGCGGAAGTGGGCTTCCAGGTCGCACAGGATTCCTGACTGGCGGAGAGCCTGGTGGAAGCAGTTTCGTACCATGTCGTGGAGGCGGTGAGTCGACCGGGCGCGGGCAGTGCTCCGTTGGCATTTTTGGTGGTGCGACCACTTGACAGTCTGGTGGCACTCTGGGCACGGTTTGTCCATCATGGGGTTCGGGAGCAAGAAACGCTCACTGGTCATGCCCATAAGGAGGGAATCAGCAATAATCTGGCGTTTGCTGGTTGGCTGTATTCCCATCCATTGGCGTCCGATGAACGTCTTGTTATCACCGAAGTCCTTCCTTTCTGCAGGTGTTAGACGGTCCCAAAGTTTGTCGTATCTCATGCCGTTGAGCTCCCGCATGACTTCCTTCTGCCGCCGCAGTCCCTCCGGGCAGGTCATTTTTGGGTTCCGGATACACTCCAAGTCGGCGTGGGTCTGGGCTGTTGCGGCAGGAAAGACGGCAAAGGCCTGCTCTAGATAGGAAGAGATACCCATCCCCCCCAAGCGGGCAACCTCTGGTCCCAGTGTCTCCTTCAGCTTCTCTACGAACTTTCTCATCCCCAAGCTGAAGAACAGCGGACCGAGCACGCCGAACTCCTTCAGCGGATACAAACCTGTTACCGTCGTTTGTAATGAGGATGGTCGGGTCTTCGTATGCCCATGCCGCTGCCCCCAAGAGATCCTTCCTGTAGTTTTGCACGGAGTCTGCCATCCTCCTCCTGCTCATATCGCTGAACCGCATTGGAGAAGTCTAGTTGAGTAATATACTCGTGTCCCTCCGTGTTCTCGTCCTCGACGGCATTTCTGATTAGTGCCACGATTGGCTCCGTAGATGTCCCAACACCCTGTTGGCATGGGTTGGTACCGTACGAACCTGTGGCGATCAGGATAGCCTTGCCAATGATTCGCATAAATGCTTCCCGACGGCTATCGGTCGTACGCCTGGTTTCTTGTCTAAGGCCACAGGTCGAGATGCCAGAAGGAACGCCCTGCCGGGAGAAGAGCCTGCTAGGATTTCGTTTACCTGCTTTACAAGGAAGGCGATAAAGTCTTCCTCGTCTACTACTCGGATGATCAGTCGGTTCGGCCGTCCGGAGGGGCCAGGTGCAGCTTTCGGGTCCCAGGCTTTGATGGCTTCTAGAACATGTTCGGGGCCCGCTGACTTTGGCTTAGACTTAGCTCGTTCTTTGCCAAAAGGCCGGGCGGTCCCAGCTGTTCCATGATTTTCTGCGAGGCGACTGCAGGAGTTGAGTGTTTGTCAAGGTTCATCAACATATAACCAGACAAAAAATGCAAAAAAAAAATGCCCCATTTAAGGTTCGATATTCCAGCTGAACTGGATCACCGGGAATTGAGCCCGATGCGGGGGTCGAACCCGCAGCCTTAAGATTCCAAATTCTAAGAGTCTTACGCTCTACCGATTGAGCTAACCGGGCCGGGTTTTGATTACGGAAGTTTCGGCGACAATGACGACCTGAATCTTGCCGTACCGGGCCGAATAACCCTAAACCCTAAACAATCCGTCGTGGTATAATTTCAGTCATTAAGTAATTGTAAAGTATAATCAACAGACTAGCTACTCTTAGCATCCTATCTAATGAAAACTCGCTATTGAGCCGGTCATAGTTCCTCTTGACCTTAAAGCCAGACCCTAAAAGGCCCTAAGAGATGCATGAATCTATGTGCTTCTGCAATTCGTAGTCGCCTGGGCGTTGGTCAAAGTGACATTATCACTCGAATGCTTCCGTCTGTCTACAATGTGCCTTTATATCGCTATGAGATAACAATGTATAGACATTGAATGGTGAAGCCAAAATCAAATCTAGTGGTCTGTAGAGACTGAGTTGGTGGTCCGCAAATGGACCTTGCTGACATTGGGTAGATTTTCAAAAGTACAACAAAAAACTTGTTAAAGGAATTCCTATAAGTCTTCTTGCTACTTTATGTCCGTTCAAACGAAAGTTCTATATTTACCATATCTCAAAGTACTTCCATCATACTCCTACTGATGATAATTTCGGCTGCTCTGCTTTAAAGCTGGCAGCTGGCAAAGTGCTAGTGGTCATACGTACATCCCCGACAAAACATTTTAGCTCTACAAATGAGTGGTTGTTTTTGATTTGATTTGATTTAGCGTCTACCTAAATCACTGAATACCAGATCGTACTCGTCTAGTAGTTGATTTTGTTCATGGTGTTGATTCTGATCGCCATAACCACCCCCTAGCTGGTACTGAAGCTTACTTTAAAGACCGATGTATGGCTACTATGAAATTTGTGCAAAGAGCCCAAAGAGTATAATTTTGCCTTAGGAATCTAGACATGTTTATTTCTCCTAGAGGCATGGTTCTATTCTAGAAAATTTCGTCGAAGCTCTTGTTCATCAGTGTCACCTACAACATTAGTCGCTTCAAGATGCCATTCCTGAACCCGTATGGCGACAAATATGTACCGGAAATGTATTGTGTTATTCACTGACTTGCCATGCTACCATATATTGTGGTATTATAAACTTGGGTAATGCTCTTTACCTCTAGATTCAATTAACATTTTCTGGCACTGACGGGAAGATATTCCTCTTGGTTCTCGAGTTCTTATAAGAGAACCTCGGGCGATTGAATATAGACCTGGTGAGCCCAGGTCCGCATTGTTGATTGTATACCAAGCCAGTTTGAAACTGCAGAGACCTAAGAGTTAGCTGGGAGCGTCTACTGTCCTGGCGCAACGTCCTCTTGCCTCTCCTTGTGTTTTACATATGGCGAACCATTGGTGATATAATGCAGAGGGTGAGCCTGACGTTGATATCTTCAACATATATAATATATATATACGTACTCATTTTGCAATTTGCTCATAACACTTTGCTAGCTAGCAGCTCTAGAGTGAGAAATGAAGAATAAGTATGGAGCAATTTACCAGCATCGCCTAACCCGTGACCGACGTCTTGCATTTATAGCCATCTTCTTGCCGTCGTAAAGATTACTGTACTTTGGGGAGAGACAATGAGTTGTTAGCAAATCTGAGAGGGGCTGCTAGTAGGTACGGCAAAATGATTCACCTACCAATGTATATGTTTATGTCTTTATATAACACATTGTATACATCGCCTCCAAAAACGCGAAGGATACTCATGAGAAGAAACGTCGTGGGGGTAGGAAGGCAGTGATTCTCATAGTATATTGTATGATTATAATTATGATTATGATTTTATTTTTAGTCTAGAGATTATCTAAGAGCTACTTTTCGACTCCTGGCGAGGCCGTGCGAATTCCATAGTAGCATCGTATTAAGAAGCATTCTTCAACTAACAGTAGAATATGATATAACTCTGAAATACTTTTACCATATCCCCTCTATATTAAATCGTCCTAGTCAGTCTACCTACTATACCGGTAATGTCATCGCCGAAAAGCAATATACAACAGAGTTAGCATCCCTCTTTCACTTTCGCATTGGTTGGCATTTCATGTGCCGCAAATGTGTCCTAAAACGCTTTCAAGAGAATGGTTAGCCAAATCAAAGTCAGGCCTAACAAGATCATGATAGACAACGGCACCGACGTTAACATCAATCTTGTCAAGACATGGGCAAGACGGGCATGATACCATCATCTCCATATCCCCTGCATACCGATCCGCCGACCTCCAAGAGGTCCTACTAGGCACATCAATAGCCGTAGCACAAGGAGTACCGAAGGAGATGAGGTTAGCAGCTCTCCCTAGCATCATAGGAGGGATGAGCCTGGTAGTTCCAAGAGGAAATAGAGGTACTCTCCTTAGTCAAAACTACAGTTGTTTGGGATGCCCCAGTTCCATCTTTGACTCTTTCAAGTGGAATTTAACAAAATAAATCAACATGGGTTCCATGTCTCTCATTATGTAAACGTTCATGGGTCATAAAAGTTATAACATTTTGCTAGCGTCATCGTTCCACAAGTGACCAACATGACTTGAACTACCAAGAAAAAAAAAGAAGAAAAAAAGGAAAAAAGGAAAACCCATCAAGATACGATTTATCACGAGGTCAATCAAAAAGAAAGCTGCTCACTACCAGGGTCGAACTGGCGACCTTCGCATTTACTTGATATTCGAGTTTTGAAAATATTAGTACGACGCTCTAACCAACTGAGCTAAGCGAGCTCGTTGTTCGTGTGTTGTTGTGCTGTTGTTGTTCTATTTATCCTCTTGGATCTACATGGAGGTTCAGGGAGTTTATAAATATAATTAAATCAAATTAGAGGTTCAGGGAGTTGGTTTTGGATCTGTCTTTGGGGAATAGTTTTATGGATACACTGTTTTGTTTTTTCGTATTTGTTTTTGTTGCTCATAGTGGATGGAGGAAGGTATGGACCACTAGTTCTTCAGGGCTAGGGGAACGGCGTTGTTCCTGGCGTTGTTCCGCACATCCCAGTCTACTACGACCAAGGTGATTGACCTGTTGGACTTCTGTGTAGCATCCGGTCCTGAGTGCAAGAGTAGATGGTTTGACCTCAACCCTAATCACTCAAGATCCTTCCGTAAAAAGGATGCTCACAAGCTGTTCCGGGACTCCGACTTGACGCTAACTCATGACATTTAGGATGATCTCTTCGACATGCTGGAAGATGATCGGACCAAATGGTTCAAGGCTTCCTCGGGTGCCATGGTCGGCCGTCTGGTCGACATGGTCGCCAAGCGGGAGTGGCTCCGCGGCACAGTCAAGGAGCCGTTCAACCTAGTCAAGGATGACTAGACACTGTCCACTTCCCAGAAGGCCGAGATGCTCCGCCAGCACCCGGAGTATGAGGAGGAATTCGATGAATGGGAGCTTGAGTAAGCCCTCGTTTTCGTGTTCTAATAGAGTGGTTTGATGTTTGTTGTACTTCGGTCCTATCTGTTTGTTGCGGCTTTATTTAGTTTGATTTTTTCGCTATATTGATGTTTTAATGAAGTATTCTCTAAATATTTCCTTGTACAAGTATGTGATTATTGAATGAATGAACAACCCGCTAAGTTAAATGTGATGCTATATAAGCTAAAGTTTCTTCCAATATCTCCTTTTTTAAAAATCAATGGCCGATAAATGGTCGGCTTCCATATACTGAGTACCAAAGAAGACCGTAAATATATGAAGCTCTCGTCATAGTATGCCGTGATACTCTGGTGAAACACCTATTGCACATGATAAAGAGGTTCATTCTCCCTCAACTCACTTACAAATCATCCCTCTATTCTCCCTATATCATGTACATACAACTCGAGTAGCACAGAGATCGAAGCTACTATTGAAATTTGATCACATGGCTGTACTACTGGAATACGACCCTTTTTCATTACACATCTTCTCTTTGAAGGGATAATCTATGAAAACACGTAACACAAATGTACATACTCTATTGTGTCAATCCCCTACCTCTAGTATAGAGAGTGGGGGAAATCAGCCAAAGGTGAGCGAGTGTAGTTTCCCTCATTCACAAAATGTCTTTACTCAGTTGTAGATTGGGTCATTACAAGTACAGCGGAGGGGGGAAGTGACTGGGGGGGCTTGGTGTAGTTTTTGTCTCTCTTTTTCCTATTTACTGTTCTATGTTTTTGTTTTTATGTTTCTATTACTCCTTTTTTTCTTTTTGTTTTACTGCTGCTCATAGTGGACGGTATTGTCCCGAACACACAAAGCTATTGAGTGTGTCGAGCGGAGGAATTTAAATATCTGTCCGGTAACCAATCCGGCGTCGTATGATCTTAGTGATTTAGGTAGACGTTAAATATAATCAAATCAAATCAAACTGATAGTTTTCTTCCCTCAGTTGTGACTTTCTTGGAGAGGGGAAGCCGTGTTTCCGTCTTTGTACATTAGAGTTTATGACCATTTGCTTTGGGAACTACTGCTCAAATAGTACTTGAGTGTCTTTTTCATACGACGAAGACTATATATATGTTATTCTGGTGCTTATAGACCTGATGATTTTTCAAGCACATCAGCTACCTCATTCGTGTATACCCATAGGGGGGAGGTTTCCTTGTAGCTTAGAAGAGCCCCCACCACCACTTTTTCTCTTTCCCATTGACTGCAAGATTACTAGCGGGGTGTTTGTGGAACCAGGAAGCATTTTCATAAGTCCATTTCTCGAGAATAGTAGGGAAGGAGTACCAGTATGTCTAAAATGAGAGGGGAATGGCTGTCACTGCACTTCTTAGTACTGTAAGAGTTGGTGTGTAAGAAGGATAGATTTACAAAAAGTTAAAAACTGTGAAATTTTTGGAAATTCGGCTTAGCTTACACTCTGAATGCTATTCCCGTGCCAAAAGATTGCTTCTGACCTAACTACAGCATTCAAGTCATCTAATATGAGCTGATCTCTATTACACAGAAACATCTGCCAATCTGGATGTAATGTGGCTAAAGAAACACACCATGCTCCAAATTTATCGGACTTTCGCGTTTTAGCTAGAAATCCAGGCTGTTATTTCCTGGTATAAGCAAGTGCAACTACCCACAACCAGATAATGAGTGAATACTATAAGATTATTACAGAAAGTCAAGTTTATATTTATATCGATACTACCAGCCGTTCGTTCTATGACAAAATGTTTCTCCTCTGCTCATTTGTGATATGTAAAGTTTAATTTGGATTCAGACAAGATACATATGTAGTAATTATTGGAGGGCTCCGCTTACAACATCAACTAGTTAAATTCAAAAGATCATGGAACAACGGCACTATAGACCCAACATGGAAACCGTCTAAGCCCAAGGGCAATAAGCTTCGGACATCCAACATCGATATATTTGGAAATTCAACACCCTCCACCACAAATGTTGCCGAGGCCACAGTCAATGGGATCTACACCGTCCCTAGTGACGCCGTGCACCAACTAATGCGCGCCTGGGCGTTCACAGGCAACTTTGATGGCATGTCACGTCTCGTAATGTGGATTGCCACGGAATGGACGGAAGGTGAATTCACAACTAGCGAGACTTGGAGTCAGCGCGAGCGTAATAGTATCCACAGCGCCCTATGCGCCTACCGACTCTTCGCAGAAGATTTCCGACCAGAGAAGGAGTTGCGTGTATTGCGCAAGCTAATAGATGAGCGGGTGGACCATGAGGACTGTGGTTTCGAGTGGCCGGATGATGAGCAGGTCAAGTTATACCGAGAAGCAGACATGCTGGGCCATGCAAACCTGCTGTGTAATTTCTTGGACAGGTTGAAGCAACATCAAGATATACTGCCATATCTACAAGGCATGTCACGACCAAACTGGGAGCGAGAGTTTGATGAATGGTGGGAAAAACCAAACTATCTGTAAATATCTATAGATTAGCTATATCTATGTAGTACAAAGTCCAAAAAGAGTTGAACAAATAGCCCAACGTACATCCAGCTTGTGATGTCGAATACTAAAAGTAAAGCAAGTTCATGTTATGAACCCAGTGAAGCCGAATGATCAAATCAGTAATGAATATAAGCCACTTGATTGAATCTCTATCTATGTTGAAATGGTATATGCTAATTGAAATTTTTGTTTCTGACAATTCTTTCCTTCAGCTACGCTAGGTCCCTCGGATGCTCAAGGAGAAATCCTGATTACACTATCAAAACACACGAATTCAGAAACTACCGTTAACAATATGCCATCACGAATTGCAAAGGCTACAGTACAAGCAAATATGGATGCATCTATCGCCAAGTCCGTTCTTGTTTATTTATTAGTTTGTTTATTTATTTATTAGTTTGTTTATTTGTTGCCGATGAACTCTTCATATCAATCACGTGAGATTGTCTATAATGATGACGTAATAAATTGATATAAAAGTCACAAAATTGCTAGCACCTTTCAACTTTCTTCCTACACCTCTACAAACACTACCAAACACTACCAAACACTATTATACCCCTTTCATCGCCATCGCTCGCCGTCATGGCACTATATATGTCACACGAATCACCACAACCAGCATCGCTATCAACTCCTGCTACGTCTGTCTCCATATCGCCGACAATTTCAAATTTGTCCATCCCGAAGATCATCACAGACCCGACGATCATCACAGACCCGACTGTCAAACTCCGATCCACCCGCGACTTATTCAATGAACTTTGCAGCATTACTGGGGATTTTCTGATTGTTGAAGGTGAGATACCTTGTTTGACTTTATTTTCAACTTTCTTTACTAATCCTATTTTCTTGTAGATGTTTCGCCTAATCAATTCAGTGCAATTGAGAAGGCCAGAGATGCTCGTGGCAGGCATTGGCGGTTCCATTACCGTGCAGAGCCCAAGACACTATTCATATCAATTCCAACTCTTGTACATGAGGCATGCCATGCGAGTCTCTTTCTTGAAATCTCACACGAAATAAATGATATGGGCTTGCGCTGTCATTGGAGGCCATTGGCTGCTGGAAAATTTTCTGGAGAAGATGGTACTGGTGGTGATAGCGGAGAGGGTGATTCATGTGGTGGTCCAAGGCTACTAGGCCTTGGTACCCCAAGATGGCCTACTCTCATGATTGAAGCTGGCTATTCCCAGTCGCTGAGCCAGCTCAGAAGAAAAATGAGGTGGTGGTTTGACAAGTCAAGTCACCAGATCAAAATTGTTCTTCTTTCAAAGTTTGACCGCCAGTCTCAGGCCATTCTCATAGAAAGGTGGGAAGAGGAAGTGAGCCAACCCCGGCCTGGTGCTACTGCAACCAGAGCTTCAAGCTACATGGAGCCAACACTCCAGCAAACCATCTCTATCACTAGAGGTGCGGATAGAGCTCCTGCGTCATACAATGTAACTAGTGGCGCATTGTTGTTGAAGTTCAAGCTACTCTTCTTGAGAGATGCTGGTCCCAATGAAACCGACATAGTTCTTGAGATCCCAGTTCTACAGAGATTTGCTTATGATGTCTGGCTTGAAGTTGAAAACTAAATAGCTTGCTACTTTATATTTACCAATACATGAATGTGTCTACCGCGAAGTCCGTTCTTGTTTATTTATTAGTTTGTTTATTTGTTGACGATGAACTCTTCATATCAATCACGTGAGATTGTCTGTGGTGATGACGTAATAAATATATCTCTCAAGGTCACAAAGTAAACATTGCTAGCACCTTTTAACTTTCTTACATTTCTACAAACACTACCAAACACTACGAATTTCATCACCACCTCTAACCATGGCACCGGATATGTCACACGAATTACCAAAACCATCAACTTCTGCTACGTCTATGTCCATATCACCTTAGAACATAGGGCCCAGTCTAGATTTGACAATTATCTGAGTCTTTCTCAGTATTTCAATTAATACTACCACGATATCAACCAATATTTAGCGAAACCAAATTTGCTTTGTTGTTAAAACTTCAAATCTTAGGACTTTTTCACCCAAACCGGAACTTGCTTTCCAAGACTTCAAAATAAAGGACTTTTTGCGGCCCATAGAAACTTTCTTCCTATAAAAAGGTGGTCATTCTCCCTGCCTGGGAGATTTACTTTTTCCTAACTTCCTCATCAACATCAATTTGTCAAAGCTAAACGGACATCATTATTATTTATCTAGTATTTTCTAAAGCTGTCTATAGTGAGTATTCAAGTTCTCCCTCATCTCCTATCATCTATCATCACTTGCCTCTATCATATTTGCTACTTTCCATCATTGTCTTGCATCTGTTCCTTCTGATCATCATCTATCATAATCATAACTACCTTTCATCATCATTACTTTCCATCATTACTATCTATCATCACCATTACCCTCTTATCATCTACAATTTAGGCTGTGGCTTATTCCTTCTTTCCACATGCTCACAGCATAAATATTTCTTCCCATAACACAATGACAATGTGAAAACATCAGTTCAATTGTACTTGTTTTCACCACAAACTATCACTGTCTTTCTTTCCCGAATTATATTCTCTTGAATATTGGTACACTGTTGCTAACAATTCATAGCTTCCATTTTATTTTATATTTTTGGCATCAGCCATAACTCCAATACCGTCCAAGTAATCGGAACAGCTCATTTTCTAGTCTTATTTCAATCTTCCGACAGTGAGTATTCAAATCCCTTTGCACTATCTATCATCATCACTTCCTTCTTACCATCTACAATTATTGCCCATATCGATTCTTTCCACTCTTTCACAACATGGATTCCTACATAAAGGCAATTGTAACTACTGTTCATTGTAGTGAACAAACTACCTAATGTCACATTGATACTAATAGTTTTTCAGTAGTTCTCTTTCTCAGGATTGTAGCTACCATGAACTTTCAAGCTCTAGTATATGCAATGATTGCCTGGGCACTATTTGTCCCGGCAGTCATTGCCTCTACCAATGCTACTTTTGCCTGGGCTTCGGTCTCTTCCCCACTCCAGCCCGTAGAGTCTCTGCTCGCCGAGGAGGCTTCCAACATCTCGTCTTAGACATCTGGATTGGCCGTTTCATCAGCTAACGGCTCCATGGTCATGAAAGAGTTCGTTTACTTGCCACATGTTTCTCTCCATGACCGTGTTGCTGACAACGCCTTTACTGTCCATTCTGCAGACGTCTTTGCATATGGACTTGAAGACTTGGTGGCTTCGCTATTTGCGTACTCAGGCACGCCACTTATCAGCTTGGACCAGGTTTCTGAGCAATTGCTCGCCATCAGCTACGATGGATCTGGTGAACTGGCTCTGGAGTTCACCACATCTACTGCTGCTGCCACTGCTCTGAAAACGTGGTTATCTGCCCTAGCTTCGCAGGGCGGCGTCATGGCAATGACGCCCATTGGTTCTGTGGATCCACAGAACCATGGATGGTTTGGTGTCTTGGGCATAACTGCTCAAGGAAGCCTGAGGGTAGTGTTGGATGTTAAACCCAACACTATAAATGACTTAGAGGACTGGAGTGTCATGACTGACACTGCGGATAGCTTTCGAAATGCCACTGACCCCTTAATGGTTCAGTTGCTTGCCACTTCGATCGATGGGACTACGCCATGGAAGTCGAAATATATGTTCTTCGACTTCCAACATAACAGTGGAATCACTTACAGTGATTCTCGCCTGGATTTGGGCCTAAAGTGCTCATCGTGTGCCGTATCTGGAGCCATTGGCTTTAGTTACCGTGCTGGAAAGCACCATGGTGGAGATTTTAAGATCTCAACTAAAGGTGTGGTCGCTCAAGCTCTGCTAAGACTGTTCATCACTGGCCATGCTGTCCAGGGACTTTCGGGTTCTCAGCAACTGTTAGCACTCCCGCCGGTTGTTTTCCCGATGGTTGTTTTCCCGATTCCCGATATTGGCTTCGTGTCTCTATCACTGAGTGACAGTATAGGCTATACTGTTAGTGACGTCCAAGCATACGCCCGGGTATATTTTGGTGGCAAGATGACGGTCTCCGACGATAACCGTCTCTTGGCTCATGCCGATCGTAGAGTGTGGAAGAGCCGGGTCGGTGCTAATATCGAAGCATCGAAGTTCTCGCTTTACAAGCCGACTGTTTCAGGTGGCCTGTATGGAGAGGTCTATGTCTACCACGGGATTCATGCCGAGGTAGCATTCCGGGCAGCGTTCATCGATGCCTCTGTCGCCGCCACCGTGGATTGGAAATTTCCCCAGTTCCACCTAACAGCCGGAGCCTCATATGACGAGGCTTGTGGGCTGTGTGGCGGAGGAAAGCTCGGCCTTTCCGGAAATCTAGCGCTAGAGAGTCTTATGACAGTTGGACTCAAGCCAACCATCTTTGGAAATGACTTGTCATGGTTGTCATTTACGCGATCTACCACCACTAAAGTGCTCGATTTGCTTGACTTCTGTGTCGCATCAGGCCCAAAGTGTTCTAGCCGCTGGGTTGATTGGCACCACAAGAGATCATTCAGCAAAAAGGATGCTTCAAGATTATTCAAGGGCTCGGACCTGACTGTAACTCATGACGTTGAGTTGCCCTTTGAAACTGAAGATATGCCTTCAGATGTTGTGGATGATCTCTTCGACATGCTAGAGGATGATCGGACCAAGTGGTCCAAGACATCTTCTGGTGCCATGGTCGGCCGACTGATTGATATGGTTTCCGAGCGGGAATGGATCCCTGGCACTGTCAGGGAGCCGTTCAATCCAATCAAAGATGACTGGTCCTTGACTTCTGCCCAGAAATCCGAGATGCTCCGTATACACCCGGAGTATAAGGAGGATTTCGATGAATGGGAGCTTGAGTAAGCTTGCCCCAGTCAGCCACTGGATCCAATGCTGTGGAAAGGCATCTAGAGCTTGAGCTTGCTCGCTCTAGGTGCTGACATATCGATCAACCGTTTTCCTTTTTATTTGGGGTTTTCATTTTAGTAGTTAGTTGCAATTAAATTTTATATCTTTCAATTTCAACAATTTTAAAGTGTAAAACCTCTTACGTTCTACCGATTGAACTAACCGGACCGGGTTTTGATTAAGTAAGTTTCGGCAACGATGACGATTCTTGGGCAAGATCAACGCATCTCGGTCATGGCCACCGACACTACCGAAGAGGCTACAGAGGATAATCGTTATCTAGTCGGTAAGTGGAACAAGGCCTCCCACCAAACAGATGATACTGTGAAAGAATGGTTGTTCATACCAGGCTCTGAATCTGCCCCAAGGCGTGGCCTTTTATTTTTCCACAAGTCTAGATGAGGCACCACTACTACTAGCTATTATCACGATGGTAACTTGTGACAAATTGCATCTAAATATGCTGCTACTCACAGAGCTACATTTCATTCAGGCACATGGATTTCTTGCTTTATGGTCAAATGTTGTTATTGATTTTCTTATGTATAGCACATATCCACGGAAGGCCACGACTCTATCTTAGCTAACTTGATCTATAGCTGGGATTGACCCATATATAGATAGTGGCATATAATTACCAATTGAACCTTCTCATAACTAGTTAGCTCCAGAAGCTATAATTATCGTATTTTGTCAAGCCAAGGTGACTCTTCTACTATTGTGTCACCGCAAAGAAGCTGTGCTCAATCTCTAATTTTCAATAAATAAACTTTGTTGTTGTGAACCGCCATGTTACTTTTGATTATTATATTGCTCCTCAATTCCATAGTGCCAATTTCAGATAATAAGCAGTTTCTTCTTTTCCTTGATACAATCATGTATTGAATTTAACATTTCATTTGTTTTTTCAACTCAGAAAGGGATTCTTGCTTTCATCTCAAGCAAAGATCAATAGCAGAGATGGAAAGAGACTACTCAAAATTGACCCAAGACAAGATGACCACAAATTTATGTTACGCGGCATGGACATAAGAAAGTGTGTTTGAGCTCTAGATCAAGAAAATAAATATACAATAGGCGAAAGAGATATTGTCATTTCTGGCTCTTTCTTTCTTATCAAAATTCCTGCTTTTATATTCCTCTATCTTGTTCGCTTGGGCTTTTTTCACCCACGTGATATTTTTTGCCCTTCTTTTTTTCTTCACTAGGTTTTGAGATGTTACACATATGATAACCATCATTTCTAAACAAGGCAAAGACATATCCCAGCCTTGATTCAAGAGTTGTAGCTGCAAAATGACGAAATCATCTGTAAGTTCTTCAAGTTGGAGAGATGTTATGCCTGGGTTTCATGAAAGCCAAATTTTGACCACATAATAAAATCTTGGTGGTTGTATAATGTATTTATAGACAATGTGACTATGGGATATAGTAACTGTACTGCTTATAGTTTCAAGACTATGCATCACAGTTAGCAGTAAGTTGACTTATAAGATCATATAACTAAATCCAAATCAGGTTGTCAAGTCTAGATCAGGAAATCGCAAGTAGTTAAGCTTCAGGTGGCAAATGGAATATATTGCAAGTCATTAAAAAAAGTCCTATATCTTTGCATATAAAGATGTAGTCTACTCCCATTAAAAAAAAACTTCTTCAACTTCGACCATCTATTCTTGTTTTGATTATTAAATAACTCGACTATCTATGATTATAACATCTTAATATTTCCAACTTCTCTCACGATATTCTACAATTATTTCGCCAGATCTCTTTAATTTTCACAATGTCTCCATCTTCGACCGCCAACAACCAGCAGATCACTTCCCAACAGGATGTTAAGTTCGGATCAGAGTTGAACCAGCAGGTTACTTCTGTTGATGTAAGCTCCAGTCTTGTGGAGAAGGCTGAGCAATCGACTACCCTCTTGACATCTTGGGTAGTGTCCGCCGTAGATGCCCAGGTCCTAGGCAACGATGAGACTCGCGACGATGTACTAGAGCCTCTCACAGCATTTTCCGCGCCTCGAGTCTCTGGCCAGCCTATTCGTACGCTCGAGGCCAGCGAGCAGGTTGCTCAGAAGGCCTTCAAGGATGTTGCTGAGCAGGCCGGTTACCAGGCCACTCAGAAGATCAATGAGCCCTCAGCCAAAGCTGAGGCTACCACAATGGTAAATATCCCAAGCATCCATTATTAAGAAAATATCAGCACTAACCACCTTTTCTAATAGCCTGAAAAGATACCCGTGTCTCCTTCGGAACAGTGCCTATCAATAAGACAAAAGGCAATGATAAAAGTGACAGGTTGGCTTGATGTGGTATCCCAGACATCTCAGGTCCCTGAGCATTCTTGGTTTGATCTTGATTCTCCCACGCATCTTCCAGTCAGTGAAAAAGATGTCCCTGGGGGACTCTCCTGGGTTGGAGAAGGAAAGAGGATCATGTTTCGCAAAATGTGCAGGGAATACACCCGCCGTTCACAGCTGTCTGCTGTTGATTTACAGCAGCTAATTCTCAAAAAACGACGCAAAGTTAAAACTTAGGGCTCCCACGTCACAACAATCAGGCTGGGGTTTTATCTATTTCTTTATTCACCGGACTTGGTGCTATAGTACAAGATACAAAAAATGTCAGCAAGGATATATCCCATAGGCATTTAAGATGCCAAATAATATAAATTTACATCTCACAACATTACAAGTATGTACATAAATTTAAGTTGAAAACGAACATGAGTGTAGTGCAAATTCTCTCAAAGGCTACAGCCTAAAAACAGTAAAACACTAAACAGTCAGTAAAATCATTTGAACTTAATAGAAGTTGACGTAAAAAAAGAACATGACCCAATCTACGCCCGAGTAGAGACATTGTGTGAATGTGGAAAACCATACTCACTCACCTTTGGCTTTGGTGTCCCCCACTCTCTATACGAGTATCACGGCATACTATGGGGAGGGCTTGGTATATTTACGGTCTTCTTTGGTACTCAATATATGGTGTCCATTTATCGGCCATGGATTTTAAAAAAGGAGATATTGGAAGAAAGTGTAACTTTAGCTTAGTTATATGTCATTACATTCAAAAGGAAGTTCATTCATTTAATAATCACATAGTTGTACAAGGGAACTTTTAGATAATACTTCATTAAAACATCAATATAGTGAAAGAAATCAAACTAAATAAAGCTGCAACAAACAGATGGGACCGAAGTACAACAAACATCAAACCACTCTATTAGAACACGAAAACGAGGGCTTACTCAAGCTCCCATTCATCGAATTCCTCCTCATACTCCGGGTGCTGGCGGAGCATCTCGGCCTTCTGGGAAGTGGACAGTGTCTAGTCATCCTTGACTAGGTTGAACGGCTCCTTGACTGTGCCGCGGAGCCACTCCCGCTTGGCGACCATGGCACCCGAGGAAGCCTTGAACCATTTGGTCCGATCATCTTCCAGCATGTCGAAGAGATCATCCTAAATGTCATGAGTTAGCGTCAAGTCGGAGTCCCGGAACAGCTTGTGAGCATCCTTTTTACGGAAGGATCTTGAGTGATTAGGGTTGAGGTCAAACCATCTACTCTTGCACTCAGGACCGGATGCTACACAGAAGTCCAACAGGTCAATCACCTTGGTCGTAGTAGACTGGGATGTGCGGAACAACGCCAGGAACAACGCCGTTCCCCTAGCCCTGAAGAACTAGTGGTCCATACCTTCCTCCATCCACTATGAGCAACAAAAACAAATACGAAAAAACAAAACAGTGTATCCATAAAACTATTCCCCAAAGACAGATCCAAAACCAACTCCCTAAACCTCTAATTTGATTTAATTATATTTATAAACTCCCTGAACCTCCATGTAGATCCAAGAGGATAAATAGAACAACAACAGCACAACAACACACGAACAACGAGCTCTCCAACCTTCCCTCCTACAACCCTCGGGGGGGTAACTTTGAGTTCAAGTTACCTCCCCCTTTGTCCAAAGACGAATTTTTCCCCTTCGTCGTGGGTTTTCAAGAGCGACCAGCACATATTCCCGATGCTGCTGTCCATTCTTTTTATCTTTTTAGACGCTTGTCTTTATTGATGCATCGAGTTATGAGGCCTTGAGCCCGACTTTTTCCTCTCTCGAGGGATGTTCTCACCAACAATCGCCCCCTTTTCGCCACACTCTCTCGCGATTGCTGGTCTCCCGAGTCACTACACACTACAAAGCTCAGGGAGACACACTCATACTCGAAGGGCAACCTATTTTTGAAGGTTCCGGAAGCCCAACCCGCGGCGCGGGAGTCTTGTCGCTGTGCCTCTACCATCGCACCCGACTCGACTACGCCAATTTTTCTCTTCTCTCGACACTCGATCACCAGCCTCTTGGAGGCGCGTCGGATGGTGCGGTCACCTGATTACGTGGATGGTAGCCCCTTAGGGCTTGGATGATGTGGGTCTTTTTTTGGGGAATGGTTTGAGGATGTTTCGAAGTTACAGGGGGTATCCATGAAGGCGTCCTATGGAGCCCGGGAGGGTAGTCCGGACCCGGACTAGGATACGGGTGGAAGTGGATAAGATATACCGGAGACAGAAAAATCGGCACGACCGGACTCGAAAATCCACTCGTAATAGTTTAGGAAGAGAATAAATATAACAACAACAACAACAACAACAACAACAACAACGAGCTCGCTTAGCTCAGTTGGTTAGAGCGTCGTACTAATATTTTCAAAACTCGAATATCAAGTAAATGCGAAGGTCGCCAGTTCGACCCTGGTAGTGAGCAGCTTTCTTTTTGATTGACCTCGTGATAAATCGTATCTTGATGGGTTTTGCTTTTTTCCTTTTTTTCTTCTTTTTTTTCTTGGTAGTTCAAGTCATGTTGGTCACTTGTGGAACGATGACGCTAGCAAAATGTTATAATTTTTATGACCCATGAACGTTTACTTAATGAGAGACATGGAACCCATGTTGATTTATTTTGTTAAATTCTACATGAAAGAGTCAAAGATGGAACTGGGGCATCCCAAACAACTGTAGTTTTGACTAAGTAGAGTACCTCTGTTTCCTCTTGGAACTACCAGGCTCATCCCTCCTATGATGCTGGGGAGAGCTGCTAACCTCATCTCCTTCGGTACTCCTTGTGCTACGGCTATTGATGTGCCTAGTAGGACCTCTTGGATGCATGACTGCAGGGACGTTGTCTTCAAGCCACTTTTGGACCTCGATATGGCCGTCCTGTTCTTTCTCAGGGCGTGCAAGGGCCGCATCGTATTTGTACCGTGCGTCCAGGCAAGCATGGTACACACTGACTTTCGCCGTTCTCACCGGCAACCTGTACCGGATCCGCGTTTTGCTGCTCTTAACGACCTAGGTAATCGAGTAAAGTAGAAGACTCTTGATTGTGAGCCTCTTTGGACGAAATCGGGTTTTACGTATTTACGGTTTTCTTAGTGGTAGCCAGGATATGTCCATTACCATCATAACTACTGATATGTCTTGCGATATTGATATCGATTTTTGAACTTGTATATATATGTCTCGACTTATTTCATGTGGCTCTCTCCCATAGTCTGAGTTTGTAGGATATATCAAGTCTTCCAAGCGGGGTCTTTCCTGGACCTTGGTCCACGGGGTCCTGGGTTCTTCGTCTGTCCCCTTTCTGACGTGCTTAGAAATGTCGTAGCTCTTGCACTTGTTCATGAGATCGGCTTCGAACTTCCTTTAGTCCTTGACAGCTTTCAGGATGGTGGTAGACATGCTGTAGATTTCATAGTGTTGAATGGAGATGGTGTTTGGTTGTTTCAATAGAGAAGAGTATAAGGCTCTTAATTTACTAACTCTGAGGCTCTCTTAAGACGTCGCAGGGGCTGTTTTACAGCTGCAAAATGTGTGTCTCTCGGAGCACAGATGGATCTTGACAGGAGAGAGGTAGCGAAGGTGATGTCAGGACGAGCCATCGTTGAGAGCCATTGAGGGCTGCCGATCAACAGTCGGAATGTCACCTTGTCATATTCGCTGGGGAGAGCCGCGGTTGTCAAGCCCGGAACGAACCAAGAGTCTCTCCGTGTAGGCCTTCTGACACACGGTTACGCGGCCTTCCCTGTGTCATGGGATACTTTGAAATTGGGATATCGTCCGATGCCAGGAATACCTTTGTGGAAACGCGCTTGTGGATGGGATCGAAGATGTATTGTATATCAGGTAGTGACGGCCCTGTCGAACAAAACACCATCGACATAAAGAACCACAATGGTAGATCCGCGTTTAAGATACATAAACCGATGAGTGGTCGGACGGAGACGTTCTCGTTTTCTTTGGTGGGCCAGATATTGACTGTTGCAAGAGCAAGGTTATCCGTAGATTAGAGGGAGAAGCCGCGGTGGCGAAGGTGTTAAATTCTGAGGGATATCGACTATCGATGCATCTAATTCTCGTCTTGTAGCAAGCGCCTATTTGATAGGAATACTTTTTTCGTCTATTACAACTGAGACCATGTGAAAGGGTTATCTAAAAATACACGATGTTTTTCTATTTTTATTTTTATATTTCATCACTTATATCTGTAATCAATGTAGCTCCTTAGAAGACAAGGACATTCAAGTACAAAGATAATTTGAAGAAAAGAGGGGTATTATTCAGGCCAAGATCCCAACGAACGGAACGGAAATAACTTATAGTTGTAAACGGAATAACGAAAGCAAATAAACGGTACGACGCAATGTTACATTAACAGGATCTAGTCTTGATTGATCGACGTTACTAATACATAGTACATTACATAATAGTTGATATGCCGGTAAATTATGTCTACAACTACAAATACAAGTGGATCTCCGAGAAGCATATCGACGGCTTATGACGGCTTTTTATATCACTCGGCTTCAGACAAGCAATGCCCGACCAAAAAGAATAAGACACGGAAAGAAAGACGGCTAGGAAGAAAACGGAGAAAATGCCAAGTAAATACGGGCTTTAATAAATGGTCTTTTGAAGAGTCACCCTATGATATGATGATACGATGGCCGGATAAGAAAATTAAGTGGTACATGTAGTGACTTTGTCGGAGAAACTAGAAAGCCGAGTTGCTACACAAGCGTGTATAAAAGGCAGCCGAAAGACGTCGTAAATCATGTCCTGGCGTTGTGTTTCTTCTCTACTCACACTACAACCGAATATCCGGCCTCTCTACAACAAGACTCTTGGTAAGGCTCTTGAACTGCCAGTTCAAAGCAGCCACGATGTCTTTCCCCATGGAACTATCCTAGCATCAGGTAAAGTTTAGAAGACAGCATCCGGGTACTAAGCCTTGTACTCCGAGTAGGCATTCTCTCTCCTCTGTCTTTCTGTATTGTCTCGTCAGGCACCAAGAACAAGGAAATATACACAGAGCGATTGAGAATCGCCCTCGGGGACTTGGCTCTGTTGAGAAATACCGGTGAACTTGATCTGGATAATACCAGCGGAAGGACATGCTTCTTTGAATTCCCCCTCCCCTTTTCTTGCCACGATCGTGGCGACGGTAAGGCTTCTTGGTTGTACTAACACTATGACCTTAGCTCAATCTACTTGATCTACTCTACCGCAACCATGTCAACTGATAAGATTACGTTCTTGACCAACTGGTGCGGCTTCATGAAATCTACCACAGTACCATGTAGCTCAATAAGCTCTAACATATCTATCATAGGCATGCGACTCCGTATCACGCGCCCGTCTTCCTGGCTCAAGCCAAGGGATATTTCAAAGACGAAGGCGTCAGCGTTGCCATTCTGGAACCCAACGACCCCAGTGTAAGGCAGCCACCATCTTTTCTTTTCTTCGGGGAGAGAAAGAGCGAAAGATTGCATAGCAATGCTAACTTGAGCATAGGATGTCACTGAGATTATCGGCTCCGGCAAGGTGGACATGGGCTTCAAGGCCATGATCCATACGCTGGCAGCCAAAGCCCGCGGCTTCCCGGTGCAATCGATCGGATCTCTACTTGATGAGCCGTTCACCGGTGTCATTTACCTCAAGGACTCGGGCATCACCAGTGACTTCCGCACTCTGAAGGGCAAGCGCATCGGCTATGTCGGCGAGTTCGGCAAGATCCAGATCGATGAGCTGACATCGCACTACGGCATGACACCGGATGACTACACGGCAGTCCGCTGCGGCATGAACATTGCCGGAGCTCTTCAAGCCGGTACGATCGACGCCGGTATCGGCCTGGAGAACGTGCAAATGGTCGAGCTCGAAGAGTGGCTGGCCAGTAACAACCGCCCCAAGTCCGACGTTCAGATGCTGCGTATCGATGAGCTTGCCGAGCTGGGATGCTGCTGCTTCTGCACCATTCTGTACATCGCCAACGATGCCTTCGTGGCCGCTAACCCGGACAAGGTGCGCAGCTTCCTTGCTGCCGTCAAGCGAGCTACGGACGATGTCTTGGCCGATCCTTCGCGTGCCTGGGCCGATTACATGGCCTGCAAGCCGGCTATGCGGACTCTTCTGAACGCCAAGATCTTCGAACGTAGCTTTGCCTATCTGTCGCGTGATCTGAAGAACGTTCGCCGCGACTGGGACAAGGTCACGGCCTATGGAAAGCGCCTGACCGTCCTTGACGCCGACTTCGTACCCAACTACACCAACGAGTTCCTCGGCTGGGAACTCGATGACGAGTCGGCCGACCCCGTAGGCGACCAGAAGCGTATTGCTGAGCTGCAGAAGTGCGTCTCGTGCAGCGGCGGCTTCCGTCGTCTGGATTCTGTTAAGCTCGATATTGCTTCAGCTTAATTAGTCTGATCAGCCTAATATATACTAGGGTTACCAATAGGGTTACACCCCGTGTTAGTTCTAATTATTTTGGACAATCGCCCAACTGATATTACGACCCAACCAACCAGTATAACAGATTGTATTGCTCTCTTTTCTCCTCTTTATGCCTGATAGTGTATGCAAAGGTGACTTGTAGCTCAATATTTTTGCTTCGCCACACTCCGCTTATGGGATTCAGCTTCAAGGTAGAATATGAGAAGAACAAATCTGATGACATAGGACATGTCATATGTTATAGTCAGCGTGATTAGTGGTCCAACTATTGTAGTCATTCATACGTATTGCTGTATACAAGAGAGGTGGTATGGTGGGGGCAAAAATATATATTGTATAAAAGAGGATGAACGCAACTTGCAATCTGTAACATCGGCTAGACTCTACGTTTATCTGTACACAAACTAGATATACTGAAACCTACTTGCTACTTACTCTATTACCATTCTTTGATACTACTTCACACTATATTCTCAATACTACTTTGTACTACATCTCCAAAAAGGTACCATGCCTTCCGCTACCAGCTCCTCCATTGACCCACACAACCCGCCGGAGAACCGGCCCTTCATCCCCGCGTACCGCATGCTCGACGTGCCGTACAACGACGATTTTCTCTCGCCAGACGCTGTCAAGGACCTGAAATATGAAAAGATCGAATGGGAAAAAACCGACATCAAAAACAACGGCACAAGCTTTGCTGCCACGATCGAGCATGTCCTGACGCACGAAGAATGTAAGACGCTCATCGAAATGGCGGAGAAGAGCCAGTTGCCGGTCGGTGGTCCTCGGGCCTGGACGCCGGCTTTGGTCAGTGCCGGGTCCAACGGCCTCGAAGTACGCATCAGCTCATACCGCAAGAGCAAGCGTATCATCTGGGATAAACAGAATATAGTCGATCGCATCTGGGCCCGCTGTCTTCTGGCAACTAAAGCCACTACTGGCACCAAGGCTGCAGAGACGAACGATGCGAAAGGGGCTAAAGAGGCTGAACAAAAGCCCGTAACTCTAGCTCAAGACATGGAAGAAGCTGTGAAGAACATCGACTCTACATGCGACTACAGTCTGACCGGCCTAAACCGGCGCATGCGCTTCCTGAAATACGAACAAGGCGACTTCTTTATGCGTGAGTACCCTTTGATACACTTATATCGTCCACCACTCTTTTCGAACATCTTACTAACAAACACCTCAATAGCCCACAATGATAGTGCTTATACCGAAACTAAGGGTGGCAAAACCTATACCACCATGTTCACACTAAATCTATATTTATCCGGCTCCAAGATAGAACCCAACGCACCTGCGAAGGAACCCAAGCTAGATGGTGGCGCATCTCCGAAGAAATCCGATCTAGATGGCGGCGCAACAACGTTCATGGACCGTGGACGCCGCAAGTTCCACGACGTCGAGTGCGAGACGGGCCGCGTGTTGATCTTTCAGCACAAGGGCTTGCTTCATGGTGGTGCGCCAGTGCGCAGCGGCGTCAAGTATATGATGAGATCAGATGTTTTATATCACAAGACCGAGAAGACAGCCTCAGCTCCAGCTTCAGCCCCAGCCAAAGTCCCAGCCCCAGCTCCAGCCCCAGCCAAAGCTCCGGCCAAAGCTACAAGCCAACCAGCTAAAGGTGTGCCAGCTCTGAAAGCTAAAACTCCAAGCAGCCCGAAACCGACAACTCTAGCCCTAGAACAGGCAGCGCAATCCACAACCGGGAAAAAAGAAGCACAGGCGAAAGAAAGTGGGAAAAATGCAAAGAATAAAAAATGAATAGGCCGCTTCCAAGCATTTTGCGGATTCTTCCATTGAAATCGAACCTACATATTTATATACTTGGAATAAATACTTAAGACAGCCTTAGAGCTGTCTGCAAAGCCTGGAAGCCCCTACACTGGCCCTTATGGCCCTTATTAGTCCACCCATCAAGTTGGCATTCCTGTTTGGAATACATACTAGGGTTAGCCTCTGGGTTAACCAAAGATGGAAAATATAAAGAGAAAAAAACTTACCTTTCCGCAATATCGCACCCATCCACAGTTTGTGCACTTCTTCTTCTCACCGTCAGTTTTGCCACATGCACCGCAAATCTGCCTGTCAGCCTGCGTCATCTTACCCCCCTCCAGCTCTTCCTTCTTCATCTCTGCCGCCGCCAACAACTCGACTACACGCTCCCACATGATTCCCAGCGGTATCACGCGCGCCTCCTCGCCCTCCTCGACACGGACATAGGCCTTTTTGCCTTCTGTTGGCGGCTCGCGCCGACGAAGACCGCAGACGGCGACAGCTTGGCCTTTACGGAGTTTGGGTCGCACGGGAGAGTTCATCGGTAGCATGAAGGTTAGGGCAAAGGTGGATCTGTCGCGGTCTTCGAGAATATATGTTGGTCGTGTGATGGTCATGTCTTCGCGTAAAGCGGCGAGGAGTATATGTGGTCGTTGTTGTGTGTTGGTGGTTGATGAGCCTGTTGATGACACTAGGGTTGTCGTTGGGGTTTCATTGAAAGACGGGAAAAGCACCCGGTCGGTGAAATCAGGCATTGGGATATCCATAGTTGAGGATAGAGAGATGAATAGGGTTTCTGTAACAGAAAGATTGTCGAAGATAGAAAGGTTAGAAAAAATAGATAGTTAACGAACGAAAAACAAAAGGCCACACATATGAAACGAAGCTCGAGATCTGTTTCGTTTCCACCCTGTTAAATATGCCATGTTGTTCATTTATAGCAGGGGTAAAATAACCACTTTGCTTATGCAATTGTGTACATATGTACGTCTGTCACTGCTCATGAAAAATAATATTCTAGTTGGAAAAGACATGATTGTATTTACTTGAGCGGGAATTAACCCGCTGAATATTCATTATTATAACTGCTTCTACTTACATGTCGAGTAGAAATTAACTACTACTGTTATTGTTTGTTTTTCTTGGCGTTGTAGACAAGAAAGGACATGGAGCTCATTAAAGAAAACAAAACAAAAAATATTCACAAGATGATAGAAAAGAAAAGCAACCCAAAACTCCTTCCCAATAACGCCAATTTCCCATCTATTGTAGCAACCTCCGATCAAGTCGAGCCCATACACATCCAGGTATATAGCGATATGCTAGCTATTAGCACAAAGAATGTCAATATAGCTGCTCCAGCCTTATCACCTGCAGTCACTGGCGAATATGTTGGTAGTAAAGAGTCCGATTTTGATCCGGCGTTCGGGTCTCCCTGACTCGTACCTCCTGTGTCTGCCGTTAGAGGCGCTGATACGGAGTCTACTAAGAGAGAAGTAATAGCGCCTAACACGTCCATTTCCTGGCCGCAGCCAGTCTTGCCGTCATACGTGCCCGAACTCCAGCTAAATCCACACTGCCGCCCATTGTCCCCGCCAGTGCATTGTGTGACTGCCTTGGATGCCGATGTTTGGAGCACTGGTAGGATGGTGTCGTGGGTGTACGGCGCCATTTGGACGACATTGGCGAGCCAACGCGCAACATAGCCCTTGAAACTCCACATATCTGTTGTACATGATAGATCGGCCTCACATGTGATTTCGTAAGCCGTGTCGTTGGGAAAGAAGTTGCGCAGTGTAGCGTTCAGTAGGCCGTCGACCTCGGTCTTCCAGGATGTGCCGTTGGTCTGTGTATGTTTGTGTTAGCGACATTTGCCATTTTCAAATATATGCTACATATATGGAATTACAAACTTACGTAATTGTATAGATATGCCGCACCTTGCAGAAATACCGCGCTGTTGTACGAGTATTGCGCTTTGTTGATATCGGTACAATTATAGTTGACATGACCTCCATCGTACACATTGTAGTCATCGTCAATAAACTGAACTGTGTTCTTGATCCAATCCCACGTTTGATTAGCATATCTAGCGTAAGTAGCATTGTCAGTGTAGCGGGCCAATCGAGCCCCCAGGTTGAAAAAGACACCATTGGCGATACCTAATTCACATGTGTTAGATGCTAGACGAATAGAGCAGTCAAGAAACAATAATCTGCCACATGGTATCACTTACTGTTCTTGTAATCATAACCGCTGTTCGTTTGTGGGATCTGCCACCGTAGACCACCACCGCAGTACGAGTCGTGACGTTCTGGGTCTGCCTGTGTATTGAATACAGCTTGAGCTAGAGCCAACCATTGAGGTTGAGACGAGTCGGGATCTTCAAATCCCAGTTCTGCAGCCAGCATAGCAGACATGCCCCAGAATCCCTGGTCATCATTGCCCAGAGACGCCGTATAATTCTTGGGCATGTAGTCCCGGTTCTCGCCTACCTGGAACAGTAGAGACTCTTTGATGACGGAATTGTACGACGCGTCGCCAGTATAATGCCAGTAGTCTAGCATTGCACCCCAAAGTGCACCTCCTTCCCACCAGTAGTAGTCGCCTGCTGGTGGAGGGCCGGGCAGCACGCCGGGCGTGCCTCCGGAAATGTTTCCCTTGTAGTATGACATGGTATCGTAAGCTATACTGCGAGCCGATTGGATTATTGCATCTACCGAAAGAGGATAGATCATGTTAGTTTGTGAGTCGGTTCTATCGACGGAGTCATTTCGAGAGGCCCACCATTTGAACTGATGCTGAGGGTTTGCGCCGACGCAAAAGAAGCGGCAGCCAGCATGGCCGCGCCAGCATATGATTTTCTCGTCATAATGAAGCTACTACTTTGTACGAGTATTGAAAGTCACAAGGTAGTCAAGCAATCGTGACTCCGGCGCCCTAAGGCGGACTTCGAGAGTGGGGGATGTTCGAGATATTAGAGGCGGCTGGTCGTAGATAATATAGGCGTATACTAGTCGCTTGATCGGGTTGCTCTACCAAATAGAGCGCCAAGTAAACTTATAGCAAACGAAAAAATTCAGCCAAGAAATCCAATGAGCGGAAAAACGAACGATAGTTTCAACAATCAGTAAACAAAGATAGGCGAAGATCAAACCAGCACTGCAAGTCCTTTGATAAACCAAACAAACAAAACGGATATGAATGTGAAGATTCCAGATTAAGAATTTAGAAATAGAGTAAAAAAGTAAGGAAGTTTCTTCTATTTCCTCCCCCATAAAATTCAAGTTGCTGAATATTACTTCTTTTCCCTAGCATATGAACAGGCAATTGCGCCGAAGGTCAATTTTGATGGACTGAGCGCAGATACGGAAGGAACTATCAGTAAGAATGGGAAAGAAATAGGAAGAAAAAAAAGGCTTCAAAGGGTAATTGGTCCACCACTCGAATGCTACGCAAGCAAGCAAAGATTGCCAGGCCCGTATGTCAGATAAACCGAGTACAATATCATTCACTATTATTTACTAGCCGGCTAGACATACAGAGATCGACCTCAATACAGAAGAACAATTGGGGCTCGGCTCGTGTTCGTAGAGTCTAGTAGCAACTATAGCTATATAATACCAGAGCAGGTACATATAACAAAGCAACTACTTACTGCATACTGTTTAGAAACAATTCAAATACTAGTGGGCTTTAAAGCAAGTGCCCTATCTTTGATTGCTTATTCTGTTTGTTCTTGTACTTTATTTTCTGGGGGTCCTAGCTCTTGCTCCATTTAGCACCTTCCTTCGTCCTGCAATGGTGCGTTTTGTGTTCCTGCAGCGCTGAAGCGAATGTGAAAATGAAAACAAGCTCAAAGTTTCTGAGCTTGTTTGGATGTTGGACTGGCAACGGCAAAAGGGCAGACATAGTGGGTCTGTTTCACCGCCTAAGCCAATAGCAGATCCATATATTTCTACTCCGCTAGTTAACCCTACATTCCTAGCTCGTATTTATTATTTATACGATCATACCACGGTCATCATCGGCCATCATCACATCAACTCAAGCTCTTGCTGCAACGCAAATTTTCGTATTTGGTTTCAGTACGTCTGTCATGAACTTTTCAGATAATCCTTTTTTATCCTGTAATCATTATTAACCGCGTGATGTAGATCAAATGTAGTCTGAGCCAGCAAGTGCAGGTTTATGCTTAGTTTTTATGCATACATAAAAATCCCGGTCTTGAGATCCTAGGCTGCTGGCCAAGGCATTAATCGACACATAAGAAGCTTGTTTTCCGACTGACATCGCTGGGCATTTACAGCTATTTCTTTGGTTTGATTGAGTCTAGGCTCAACTTGGCCCAAACCAGGCTTCCTTACAACTATCTCAATGCTCAATCCCAAGCAAGCGAAGAACTATCGCTGTCGCCCATCTACTTGATTTTCTCCATTCCTTTATTTGTGCTTGCATGAATGAGACAAACTAAAAACAAACAGGAAGACAGTCAGACAGTCAGACAACTCTATCTACAACTGCTACAACAAATATCTGTATAATAGGTTGTTTCAGGCTCTGTTGATCGCCTTGGAAAGTCACTGACTGTATCTGTATATTGTTACCAATTTGATCAAAACTCGATATCACATATCCAGCCACCCAGCTATGACTGGCACAAAGCCAGGCTCCGGATGTTCCGCGCCCTGTGCTGGAATCTCCCCATTCAAGTCAGCGCGGTAACAAAAGAGGCAATATGGCTTTCTCGTGTGCGGTACTGGAATGCTCCAGCCCGAAACATGGCTGCATATCAATCCCTAGCCATTACAACTAGACCATAAGCTAGAAACTAACAGCTGTTATCAGTCAGCCTCAGCCACCTCTCAAATAAAGTTAGCCCAAGGAGAAAACCTACCTGCAGATACATAACATATTGCCGATTGCCTGACCGATATAGTTGTTGATATTGACACTAAATTGACGTGACAGTTTGTGTCCAAATTTATGCACTGTTTTCTACACGCTAGAATATTTCATTCTCCGCCACACTACGGAACAGCAAACAATGTCCTTGGCGTTAGGCGGTTAGTTCAATCACTAGTATTCTTGTTGCTGGCTCAACAATGTAAACAAATGAAATTAAAGAGATGGACTATTTGGACCCGTAAAAGTCTGAATTGACACAGCCAAACCTATTTGGGACACTCTTTTATACTACCATCCATTTTGAGACACCGCTTTTTCCAGAAGAAATATTTTTAACAAAAAAAACGTCAAGACAGCTACTGCTAAATTGTAAAAAAGATTGTTTTTTAATTCATTAATCTTAAGGAGCTATGAACATCATAAATGAATGTTAGTGACTAAAAATTGCAGGTACTGACATGTTTATATACAAGGATAAATTGATATTAAGAAAGACTAGAAGGAGATTATAGGCAAGAAGATGACAGATTTTCACGTACATGATATTGTAATCATGACAATTGACATTTCTATCCATTATCTGTAGTAAGTCTCGTCGAATTAATGCAGTAGTTCGATAAATGCTTCCAAGAAGTTGGCCTTTAGCATACAAAGTATTATGTGTTTCGACTTGCGTTGTTGGAAAATAATTTCTGGTTTATAAGTTGTTGATAGTTGGTCAAAGGTTGTTGACGAATTTTTACGAAGATAATAAAGATTTTCCACGATGTTGTTCAAAACCAAATATACAATTTTCAAAATTTGAGGTACTTTATTTGTAAATCCGGCAGAAAGAATAAGGTGTCCCAAATAGGCTTATCTGTGTTAATCCAGACTTTCAGGGGGGTCCAAATAGCCCATCTCAAAATAAATTGTCTTAAAATGAATACATTTAGAGCAAAAGTCTGAACCTGCAAGACATATAACAAATACAAAAATAATAAAGCAAACAATACTTCAAGCCCTAAGAAAACCCAACCCTTAGACACAGGCTCTTGTCCTACCAAACCAAAACTCAAAAATACATGACCGTCTAGTTCGTTTCGCCAATTGTTCCCTTGCGGCAACGCATAGCTACCAAAAACTCTACCTACATATGTGCCACTAGCTGAACAACACACATAACGGCTCTAGTGCCCCATCTCAGCAGCTATAGGGCTATCCGTTGCCGCCTCTTATAGTCTCTTTCACATGAGCTCTATTACTCGACCTGTAGTCTGAGGCCCATGGAAGATAGAGGCCAAGCAGCGTACTTGGGCGGGCTCGTCATGGCAATCTCATAACCCTGTGTGCCGTTGATAGGGCAGTCCGAGGGCTGGACAAGCAAGTCTGAAGTATAGTTAGTCCACTTGAGATCACCAGTGGACGAGTAGATGGTCAGGTCAGCCAGATGTCTATCGCGTCTGTTGTTAAGACCGTTCTGATCGCAGCCGAGAGGCGTGCCAGCCAGCGTACTGAAAATCTGCAGAGTGATAGGGAAGGTCGAGTTGTAGTAGAGGCGAATACCGGTAGCCTCAAAGTACAGACTGCACGACTTGTTGGCTAGGTGGTCGCCAAAGTCGAAACGGTGCAGCATTGAACGCTGGTCCTCATCATTAATAAAGGCAGAGCCGGCGTTGTTGCAGAACTGCGTGAAGTTGCTGCCACGGTTGAGTAGATCGTATGTCTTGCTGATATTGGGTTTCATATAGGTCACTGTGGGTTCTGTCGTGTTGGCATGGGGATCTATGGCGCGCGGCGGCATCCAAGTGACTCCATTTCCCAGAGTAGGCACAGCAAGAGCTGAAGGAATCATGGCCAGAGCTGAGAAGATGCTTGAGAAGATCATGGTGCGACGTTGAGGCAATTCGGGTATGTTGGATATATGATGTGAATGAGGATGATCCTGAATAGAGAGAGTGTGTTATATGGGATGTATAGAATGGCGATTCCAGAGGGGATGTATGTGGTATATAGGAAGGGTTTTTGAGAGTGAACTGAAAGTGATGATGAACATTCAACAAGAACATCCTTCTCGACTATCTGGATGATCTACCCATTATATATACTCATAGCTCATCTCATTCATTTCTAGCTCAATTTTCTCATCGTTATCTACGCGCTGGTGCGACAGCGCCTTCGTTCCTTTCTCTTGCCTTTCCAGTTCCTCGTCTCCTCTCTCGTGATGAGCTTGGGCTTCTAGATCACCGTTCTGATATGTGCCCTGAGTCAACTTAATTACCATATTGGTTCGTGGATACCATTGTTTGCTAGACAATGCCGTGGCGAGGAATGCGTTCCCGTCATAAAAAGAACGCTGAGTAGCTGACTAAGGTAAGTCTTGCTGAAAAAAAAACTTCCCTCATTCTCATTGTCATTCTCATTCTCATATAAGAATATAACAGCGTGCGTCATATATCTTCTCCCTCTACATAGCTCACTTAGTGTTACATTCTTTCTTTGGTAGTGAGGCCTTTTGTGTGTCCTTTCTTTTTTGCAATATTTTGCATGATAACCTATTCCCTGGATCGGGAACTATTGTTTAGAACTTCCATCGCCACCAAATGCGGAATCACTAGGGATAGGAGTGAGAATGAATGTAAAGCCTAGATTCTATAGTATTCGAACATAAAGTAAAGGCCATTCATCATAAACAAACTACTGTACTGTAGTGTGAGGGTTATCAGTGGCACATGAAGACTAGCTCTTGTGATATCTAGACTCTTCTTAGTCAACTAGATTACTTGGGTAACGAGCAATTGTACTTAATCCCATACGTTGTATATCCACACTTAGGGTTATGTATGGCTTGTAATCTCTCCATGTAAGGTACAACCGTTGACTTTGATAGACAAGTCTACATTGACCGCTAGTCTTTTGATTATCTGCCGCTTGTACCTCCCGTAGATACTATCTTCCGCGCAGCCACCTATCTATTTTAAGTGTTTGTACGCTTGTTCAGCCTTTGAGCCAAGGCTTTCTACAAACACGCGATAAGCTGAGCTCACTCATCACGTATACGAAGAGGTAGTGCTTGTGTTCAAGAGTGTGCCGGTCAGGCAGGATAAGATGTGATACAATACGTTGAGATATTCAATATTTATTGGATATTGAATATCAACTTTACCCGCTCAATCTAACAAGTATATTAACAGCCGAATACGATATTTACCATTTGTCCAGTTAGTGAGTGATTTGGCACAAAATTCACTTAGAAGAGAGACTTACAAGTAATATAAATACTAGACAGAGAATAAATATAGGCTATAGATCTGATATGAAGATCATAACAGGTAGTCAAATACTCCTGTAGTATCCGTATTACGATATATCAAGCGGTTGATATCCGGTATAATTGTGCTTGTGCAGCTGCTCTATTAGTATTTGTGTATCTACTACAAATATAAATTCTGTGATAAAATTGGCAAAAAAAAACTCTGCACTTGCCTAAATCGTGTGTTGATGTTTTCTTTTCCGGTTGTTATGATTGTCTCTGCAAACTTGAACTATTTCTTCTTCACTTCTCCTCTTCCAAACTTTCTTTCCCTTCTAACTTTTCTTTGATTCATCAAACCACCATTTTCTATCAAGTTTGGCCCTACAATAAATCTGTCATCATATCTGATTCCACGAGTCCATATGGATACTCCCGGGACCTCCGCGAGTGCTACTCCTCCATCTTTGGAAACCGACTCCGCTCAGACTAGCCTTCCCTTCTCTCCCTACGACGATGACACTACGGCCGACCCTACCTACGAGAATGAGTTATCTGACGACGAAGACTATGTCTACCAATCTCCTAGCGAGTACGAGAGTGACGATACTGAAGAAGAGATCGGAAGCGAAGCCAACGATGCACCAACTAAAAATGTCGAAAATTTGGACACTGATGTTCTTATCCAAAAGATTCTATACCAGGAAGGTCTAGACTGGGCTGTTGATTATCCCGTCCAGTATATTCGCCTCTATTGGATTGACTATTGTGGCATTCCCCGCGCTCGAGTCTTCCCAGTTGATGAAGTCATCAAGAGACTTAAAACCAGATTCGAGTTGAGTGTTGGTATCACCGACGCCTGGACCGACATCCTCCCTGATGACAGCTTCATTGGGGACTCCGCCGCTGGAGAGACGCAGTTGATTCCTGATTGGAATAGCCTTCGTGGTGGCCCTCGCCAAGGTCACTTGTCAGTTCAGGGCATGTTTTTTGGTCTTGGCGACAAGGCGATTGTATGCCCCCGCACACAGCTTCGTAACGCTATTTCACTAGCTCAGCTACACTCGGATGACCGAATCAACATACGGGTTGGATTTGAACTAGAGTTCATGATTCTCGAAAAAGACGAGAACGAATGCCTGATCTCGAAGTATCAGGGCTCGTGGTCTTACTCCCAAGCACTTGATAGTGAGTATGTCACAAAGATCATTGAGCCAGTGCTAGAAACTTTGAAAAAGAGTGGCGTCGAAGTTGAGCAATATCATTCCGAAGCTGCTGGCAGCCAGTACGAAATCGTCTTGGCTCACAAGCCTCCCATGGAAGCAGTCGACAACCTCCTGCTTGCCCGTGAGACCCTTCGCAACCAAGCTAGGCAACTCAAGGGCGTTGTTGTTACCTTCAATCCCAAGTTTGATTTGCAAAAGTGCGGCTCTGGTGCCCACGTTCACATGTCACTAGGCTTCAAACGTAAATCCGAGTACGAAGCATTTTACGCCGGCGTGCTTCGCATGCTGCCGGAAGTTTTGGCGTTCACGTGTCCGTCACCAATTAGCTATGACCGCCTCAAAAAGAACGCTTGGGCGGGTGGAACTGAGGTGGCCTGGGGCACGCAGGACCGCGAGTGCGCACTACGCAAAATCGAAGACAGCCACTGGGAGATTCGAACAATTGATGGTATGGCAAACCCGTTTCTTGCACTATCTGCAATTATCACAGCCGGTGCTCTCGGTTTGCGTGATAACCTCGCCATGACCTTACGGGACTCTGCCATACCTGGGTTTGGAGGGAGTGTCGATGACGAACTGAACTCGAGCCAGAAACGGAAGCCTTTGCCTGAATCTATCGAGCAAAGCATCGCGGCACTAGAAAAGTCAGAACTCGCAACACAGATGGGAAGTGCCATGATTAAGAAATATGTTGCCGTGAAAAAAGCAGAGGCATCAATGTACGCCAGGATGTCGCCTTACTTAACGTCGGAGTTTGTGTGCCTCCGGTATTAGCTTTAGCTCAAGTTAAAAAGGCAAGAAAGAGATAACATTCAACAAGTCAGTCAAGTCGCATAGATGTCAACAGTGCAGAAAGACTGGTATGAAAATGCAGAGATTTTTTATTGATTAATAGTAGTATGTACGTGATGTACTTTTGTACTTGGAATCTCAATGAAAGACCCAAACGAAAGGCTCTGTCCCAACCATGAACGCCGAATGATAGGCCATAATATCATGGGCTATATGCAACAGTAAAAACACAATTTCCAAAATGCTTTGATTCCTTTTGTCTTTTTTTCAGTATTCTTCGGCATATATATCTAAGCATCGCCCACCCATAGACTAGGACGCAGGAGCAGCTTCCACAGCACCAACGGTGGCCTCATCGCCCTTCTTCTGGTCCTTCTTAGCCAAGCGGCCAAAACGCTTATCGTAGCGAGTCTTGTTATCTTCAGCCAGCTCAATTTTGAGCTCGCGGCCCTTGAGCCTAGAAACGTGCCACTTGCGCATCTTGGGCTTCTTTTCCTTCTTTGGTTTCTTTTCTTCAGTGTTGCCATCTTCATCACCAGCTTCAGCAGCGGTGGCGGCAGCAATATTTTCTTCTTCGGTCTGGAAGTCTTCTATCTTGTCTTCAACTTGCGCAATGTGTACCCATCCACGCACAGCGGAGTTAGCAGCTTCGGAGTCCTTGAATTTAACCCAGCCGTAACCTTTGCACTTTCCGGAATCTTCAAACGTAGCGACCTTGACCCAATCGATCTGGCCGCACTTCTCGAATAGGTTGTAGACCTCGTCTTCGTTGGCAGCGAAGGGAAGGTTTCCGATGTAGATTTTCTTGCTCGATTCACGTTCGCTTTTGGTCAGAGTGCTAGGATCCACGGGGGCTTCCTTTCCGTCGGCGCCAGCAGCGGTAGGGGCGGAAGCTTCGACCTTGGGCCGACCCTCGAAGGAGGTAGAGTCCTTAATGAGCAATTTACGAGTGTCGAAGTTGACTTCAGACAGAGCAATAGCGGCGACTTTGCCACCGAGAGTGTCGAAATCGACGTAGGCGAAACCCTTGTTTTGACGATCGCCGTTGGGCTGTTTGTGTTCCTTGCTGCTAGGCATCTTGACACGGGTAATGGATGTTTCAAGAATCACACCACCGGAGTTGTCGATGAACCATTTCCGGAGATCTGATGTGGTTGCGTTAAATGGCAAGTTACCAACCCAGATGCAGTGTTCGGAGCGTGGTTGCTTCTTCTCGGTAGCAGCAGCTGCGCCTTCGGTGGTGGCACCGGGTGTGATGTCGAGTAGGTCTTCGTCGCTGGCAGCAGCCTTCTTCTTGGATTTGGAAACAGCGTTGGGGTCTTTACCCTTCTTCATCATACGCTTAGCTTTCTTGGATGGCGGCTCGGGTAGGGTCAAATCGACTTGGATCTCTTCGATATCAGCTTTGCGCTTCTTGGATGCTACGGCGTCTACCTCAGCATCGGCAATCTCAACATCGCCGTCGGCATCGACAACGGCGGGAGTAGAAGTCTCGGTTTCAACGGCTTCGGTAGCTTTGACGGCAGGCTCGGTCTTTTCGGGCTTTCTCTTCTGGGTCTTCTTCTCCTTCTTTTCCTTCTTTTCTTTCTTGGGAGTGGTAGCCGCAGGCTCGGCCTTGGCTACGGCATCTTCGAGCTCCTGCTTTATGGCAGCGGCGGTTTCTTCGCTAATGCGAGTGCGTTTGCCCATTGTGATTGTATATTGAGAGTAGTTGTAGACTGTTTGCTAGGAGTTCTCAATAAATGCTTGTAGAGATGATTCGACAGGGACGCTCGGAAAGAAAGAAAAGATGGCAGCCAACAAAATAGGAAATTGTCACAGAAAATATACTACTAGCAAGTGATTGCGTAAAAGATCAAGAATTGTGGCTTGTCAAAGTTCGTTGATCACTCACTAGATGAAGTCTTGAGATAAAGCAACAAAAAAACATTGTTGCTACTTTTTTCGCGGCAGAAAAAAAAGTTTCTGCTGGGGAGCAAAAAAGGCGGTGTCCGCGATAAGATAGTAGCGCCTGGCAAAAAGAAGAGAAAGAAGGGCTGTACCACAAGACGGCAAGATCCAGGAACGGATCACAAATTCGAAATCGCATGTGCAACTAGGCTGAATTGGGACTTTTCTATGCAGCAAAACATCAAAGTCAAGGAAGTTGGACTACATGCGATATCACAGTGGCTTTGATATCCAAGTTTTGGAGATTTACATAATTAGTTAGACCTCCATCATCTGATTTTTTTTTCTTGAGTTAGCCATTGCAGATAGTCATCTCACATAAAAAAGGCAAAGATGAGAGCGGCTCTTGATAAGAGACTTCCCATGTGGCGGGGATGGCAGTTCAACGTTAGTGACCGAACCCCACTAATCCTGTCGTCCTATAGTACAACTATCTTGTTGTCATATCGAGTTCCGTTGAGCTCGGCCGGCAGCTGATTTTGTAAAAAAAAAAAAAAAACATTGGTAGCGGTGGTGGCTGGTCGAAAATGATGTGTGACGTGATGAAAGTTCTTTGTAGAATTCATTTACACAGTTGTACCATAGCTACATATCTACATTCAATTCTGCCGCTCAATAGAGAGGCCCACCAAATCGAGAGTGAAAGAGAACATGACATGTGGTCACTTTATAAACCGGCGGGTTTTTTTTTTCTTTCTAGGTTTCACTTCGTCTGACAAAACGATTTACAGATAAATTAACATTTGAATCGAATCCAAAAACGTCAGCGAGAGCCGCTGTCGACCAAAAGCCTTTCGTCTTTCCTATCTTCTTCATATCTTTTTCTTATTTCTTCTGAGCTAGGATTAGAGTGCATTCAATGGTGCTTGTTTCACGCTGTGAAAAATTGACTTTCCAGGGTCTTTTTCAGCACACCGCCAAAATGATCGGTGTCTCTTAGTTAGTGACTTGATTTTTAGTCAATTGAACTCCACGCTTTCCGTTAAATCAATTCTTTACTTGTATCATGTTTTTATGGTAATGTGATGCAACAGGGAAACACGATTCCTCAGGCCAGTCAGCTTGTTGTCACAAGACCACTTGGTCTGGCGTCATGGAGGGTGCACGCGGGACTCCTACCAACTCTTGATTCCGCCGTTCCGATCCCATTTCGTCTCGAGGTTAGAGAATCCCGAAAGCGAAGTGGCAATCCTAATAGCCATCACTGGAGCTGGCGGTGTTATCATCGACCAAGTGATGCACCGTAGGCAATAAACCCAATCCCAAAGCAACTACACATATCATTGCGGTTTCCATCCGGCCAAGCCAGAGGAAGGAGGAGGGGTTACCTGAAATCAAGGGCACTAAACAAAACAAATTGCCAGTAAGAACAGCGAAGGGGAGGGGGAATGTTCAGGGCCTGAGCGAAGCGGAGATATATCACATCCCATTTTTGCATAATAGCGGCATAGTAGTATAGCATGTAGTAGCAGTAAGACTTTGTGAACAAAAAAAGAAAACGAAGGCATTGATATGTGCCAGGCTAGATCGTTGGAGGGGTTGCATAGACCAGGCAGATAAAACTTTCCCAAACAAGGCAAGTCGTGGAAATACGACGCCAGCAGTACAGAAGCATTGGGGATGAACAGATAAATAAGGCGCACTGACTAGCATGGAGTAAAAAACAAGCCAGTTCTTTTTCTCCCTTTATCACATGTATATATATGTACATGTAGTTGTACCATAGTACAGTGTATGTACACACTCATGTATACATATGTACATACGGCATGAATAGCATGCTAGGCTATCCCCTCCGTATCGATGTGTTGGAGCCATACAAGACCTGTATCTGGGCAAAAGAAAGCCCGCTTATAGCGCTAATACTTTCTGACCTGCAGCTGAAACTGAACTTGATGCAACGAAATACCTCACATGTAGATATCAATTTCGCCTTAAACGGGATTGGATATGTCAAATCCTGTCTGTTTGTTGGGAAAGAAAGACTGTCGCTTTTTCATCCATCTGATTGCGATTCCTCATTGCCTTTCTCGCTTCCTGTTTGTATTGCTACTTGGTTAGTAAGATGTATGTATGTGTTTATACAATGGGTATGTAAAATAATAGAGACAAGAAGATTTTTTAAGGCAAGATATTCTTTTTGGGCTAGGCAAGGGCATTGCTGCCCATAAGATGTGGATTGTGGATGAGGTATTCGAATGGGTCAGACTCCAAGAGATTTTTTTCTGCCGTAATTTTTGAAAACTGCCCGTCAATTTTCCGAGCTCTATTTATTTCTTTTTTTTTCTTTGAATGAAAATCAAGAACAAAAATCAGACTTGGGTGGTTCAAAAAAATTGTGTAAAACATTTGTTACCTTTACGTGATTTTTGCATGGTCTTTGTAGATTGGGAGATTCGAGGTTGAATTTATATTGATCTATCAATCTAAGATATATTGAATGGAATGTAGAGTAAATTGGTCCTTTCAAATTTATTTATTTCTGTTCTTCTGGTTTCTTTTGCTTGGCTATGCACGGTCCGAATTCCATTCCGTATGTTGTCTTATGCTTCACCTAATAGCATCTCATGTGAGGTTTCATTTGACAATGACGATATGTTTGTAGAGTCGTGGGATTTCTGGTCCCTCTGGGTCGGATCAGCTGGAGAATTTATTATGAAGAGCAAAAAGTAGTCAAGGGCATTATGACTAAACTAAAAACATAGAGTATAAAATTACAGATAGGCAAAGAAGCAAACAGTTAACCAGAAGAATCAGTCATACTCAAACACTCAAGTCCTACGAATCCATGATTTTTTTCAGTTTGTTGGTCTATTTATTTTCAAAATATCAAAAAAGTAGTGGTATGTTCGGGGGATGTCAAATATGGAAAGCGGTGTAAGCTTGTTTTCTCTTATGGTAAGTCTAGCCATTAGTTATAGCACCAGGAGTCTGACCCTATATATATTCTGTAGCATGGGTCTAGACCTTTTGTCGATATTACCGCATTTTATGATTTGCTTTCTTTTTGTATTTATTAATTCTTTTTTTTTAAATTCAAATTAAATGTTATTTACCGCTCTCTCGTTTTATCCTGTATGCTACCGGGAGGCCACGAGAGACACAGATAAATGACCGGTAGGAAAGGGCAACCCTTCACTTTACTCATAACAGCCTGTGCTACTAATGCAACCTACCTTGATTTACCACTTGTTGATAGTCAAGCCAGCTGGCAAAGCTAATGTTGCGACAACAAACAAGGTGACGCAGTTTGAAAACCTTGTTATGTTTATTGCCTTTTTGTGACTATGCAAGTGCTGGCGTGGCTGCTGCGCCTGAACTTGTTATGATGAGTGAGCCCGGATTCTATCACTGTGACACCGTTGAGATGTAGATATTGATAGTGGCCCTGCCTATGCCTGCCAACACATATTATATAGCTGTATATGGCACTTGTACATATATACCCAACACCAACGGGATATTCGCATTGTATTTGTATAATTTGGGTCGACCTTGAAAGTGAAGATTGGTCATTGACGGAATTCTCACTGCTACATTCCTTAGTAACGTCAGCGCCGGGGATCTGTCGGCGACGCAAGTAATATTGCCTTTCGTCTCTGTATTTTCCAGTTGTGATATCACATCGCAGTAGCATTTGGCTCGTTTCTGCGAGGGGAAGTGGAGGGTCGTTGGCTTTAGCATACAAAACTAGCAGTGAGTAGTGAGAAAGTGATCGTCAGCAGGGCTAGGATTGGGTTGGCATGCAACTAGCGTCAGGGTATGTCCCTGCTAGCTTCTCACTGTATTATCTCATACAATTAAGCGCTATTTCACAGGAGAAGAGGCGATAGCAGCGCTGAAGGGCCTTCAGCAAGGGCCCTGTTTCTATGTGACACCCCCTACATGCTATAAATTTGAATAAACGGCTTGGTTGGTCCAGGTGTTTGCTTGCCTTGGGCTGAGTAAACGGAAAAAAATTAAAGAAGGAGAAAAGCAGTTGAAATCCAAGCACGAAAGGACGGATCGCCAGCACGGATGAACATGAGTTTCGATTGAGCTAGAAGTTGATCCGGTACGAATTGAGTTGTGGGTATAGCTAGGGTTAGTGAAGTTTTTATTGAGTTGGCACAGCTTGGATTTGGCTCGTATGAAATATGGCAAAAAATCGAAATGTTCTTCTGCAATCAGGCTCCGAAAACAAACCCCTTTGCACTGGCTGAGGCTGGTTTGCGGATAGTCAGCCTGGTAGCTTCTGTAAGCATGGATGGCTACAGGTAGGCATAAGAAAATAAGAAATACAATTCAATTGATGATTGGAAATACCAATCGTATGTCCATATGGAAGATGTGATTTAAGGATGGATTCAAAGGACCATGATAAGATTGGGAAGACCATGTGCTACGTTGGTTGTGTTGTGCAGCAAAGTTCTATAGAAAAGGGTAAAAAAAACATTAAAAAACAAAAGAATGATAGAAGAGAGATCCTGTAGGAGAGGAGAGGCCCGTTTGGCTCCAGCGGCCTTTCGAGGCGCCCAGCTTAGGCCTGTGCAGAAGCCAGCAGTGCCTTTAGCCTTTACTACAGTGCCTTTGTTACCACTATACTGCTAACTACTATAGCGTCGTTTTTCTTCTTTTTTTCCTTACTACTATAAGGAACGGACCCCAGACCCACTAGCGTCACCTTGTCGCTGCTGTTAGTTGTGGGTCTACTTGTACTTATACATTTGTCTTTAAATCCTTGGCTAGGCTGTCTCTTAGCTTTGAATTATTATTATTATTAAATTTTCTTGCCTGCGCTAGCTAGTGTTTCTTTCTTTTCATACTGCTGTAACCTTGAAATAAATAGAAAAACAAGACCCCATTTTTATTGTATTTTTCATACAAGTGACCCAAATGAATGCCTATACTTGCTATTTTTTCCGCCTGATTTGGCTCTTCCCTCCTTTATTATCTCTAAATCTGCCGCTGCAAAATAACCTGAAAAAACCTCAACTGCTCTCTTTTCTTTCTCTTATTATTTCAACTACATTTAAGTCTGCGCCTTGCTTCAATCGCCTGCCATAACAAGCCAACTTTACATATACGCCAGCCATATATCCCATATTGTCGTCGCCGCCCATTCGCTCCGGCTCTTTTTTCTGCCCCTTTTTTATCATTCGTCATTGCAACTCGAACTTTCTCTGCCTGGATCGCAGACATCATACATAACACACATCTGTTTTCCTTGCCTAGCGCCTGAACCTATTGCCAACGCATACTATCTCCATAAGCACCAAAGCTCACCAACACTCAGCGCTCCGGCCAGGACAGAACCTTCTCGGCCCGTCCACCGCTATCGCTATTCGTCACTGCCCAGCTCACCGACTCTCCCTGGCCTTCTTAAGCCGAGCTGTCCCCCGCCTCTGTCTCCATCCGACCTTCCCTCTTTCACACTTTTACTCTCCAATCGCCGCCCTGCGCCATGAGTGCCGTTCTACCTCCTCACTCTGCCATTTTCCCTCACAACCACGACGGACACCGCCGTTCACCCCAGAGATCCAGTATGTCTTCCACCTTTATTCTCGTGATCCTTTGTACTCTGTTCATATATCCTAACCGATGCTATCATTTCCAGTGTCTCCTTTCAACATGGCTCCCATCTCCCGCAAGCGCAAGGCCGACGATGATGATGAAATGTCCATCTCGCCGTCCGCATCGCCCGCCATCTCATCTCGCCAGCTCTCCCGTCCCAATAAGAGAAATCGCCATATCGAACTCGTCGGCCGCCAACTCACCCTTCCGCGTCTCCTTGAGACCCTGGATTCCATACAGCTACGCACCGTCCTCGAACAAATCTGCATCCAGCACCCAGAAATCGGCCACGAGGTCGCCACGTCAGCCCCAAGGCCCTCCGCCCCCTCCGTTCTGGAAATCCTCGATGGTTACATGCGCACCCTAAAAGACGCTATGCCTTACGGAAACTCTTCTTCCGACTACACCTACAACCGCGTCAAACAACCACTCGTTGCCCTCATCAAGGCCCTTGCAGACTTCACCGTCCAGTTCCTACCACCAGTCGAAGTCCAGTTTCTGTCTTCACTACAGTTTCTCGACGGCGCTACCAAGCTCGTCCATTCATTACCCGACTGGGATACGCCATCATACAGCCATCACAAGGAGACTGCCTACGAAGAAATTGCAAAGGCATGGGCTCTCGTGTTCAAGGAGGCCTCTAACCGCGGTGCCAGCTTCCAGCTCTCCACTGGGGGCTGGGAGCACATAATGACCCGTCACAACGTCCAGTCCGGCGGCCGTCTTGGTGTTGCCATATCTGCCATGCAGAGCATCTCTAGCTGGTCATCGCCAACAAACCCCGTCAATGATCCCAACTCTATCAGAAACCAGCTCATGTCCGATACATACGGCCTTCCGAGAGTCTCCGTCGGGCCGTGGTAGAAACATCGGTCTCGCCCTAAATGACGATAGTCGCCGACACTCAATTTCTTCTTTGGTTTGTCCGGCGACTATCATGTCATTGTCTCCAACGGGAAGAAAACAGACGAAAGCATTTCATATTGTCATATGGATGCATACTCCGGTTTTTCTTCGTGGCCTTTTTAACATTTACTGCGACTCTTTTTTTTCTCATGGCTCCTTAATTTACTACGGCTCATCTGGACACAGCATCGGCGTTTTCGTTTTTTTTCTCTCAATTTTTTTTTTCCATTGCATATCAGCATATCAGCATGACATTGCATCTACACTCTTCTTGTTCTTCATTGACTTCCTTTCTTTTCTTTTTCTATCTACTGTAGGAATACTTCCTTTTTTTTTTTCTTTGTTATTCTATCTATCTACGAAGCATGCTTTTGCCCATCAAGAACATTTTTTTTATCTTTACAAACAGCACGAGCGTTGAAACAATCCGATAGGCCGCAATACGGCTTGAACGCTGATGAACCCGTCCCTTGACTAATTTATCCTCAATTCCACGGCATCATCATCCAATCAGATATACACACTTTCTTTAATCTCCCCAAATGGCCCAGTCTTCTTTGATTCATCCATATACATGGTCAATATAGTTGCCGCATTCCATAAAATTGGTAGACATGCAAACTATCATTGCCATAGCTCGGTGATGGTTTGTTTTATTCGTCACGACTGCATTGTACTGTTTTATCCTTTTTTCCTATCTTCTTCCATTCTTTAGTATGCACTGGGCGAGGTTAGGATTTTTAGCATTCGTCCTTGATCCAATATTCGTCTTTTGTCTCATTCTGTTTTCTATTCCCTCATTTCCTCGAATTTTTACTTTTCTATTTCCCATGTATGTTCTTTTGTTTTTATTTATTTATCCGAGAAAAGGGATTGGTTGTAAGATTGATTTTCTTGGACATAGACTATTTTCGTTTTTCTCTTATTTTTAAACTTTTGCTTCTCTACAAGCGAAATACCGGTGGCCTCACTTGCATTAATAATTGGTGTTATTTGTTATTTTCTGTGATTCCTTCTCTCTATATCCTTTCGTTTTTCTTCTTTCATCTTGTTGTTATTTCATCGTTTTATCTACTTTTACAAGAATCAATCACAGACTATAGTGATTATGCGATCCGCCAAACCCAGATGACTACTCTTTATTTCGATATGTGTATTAACTAATGTTTCAGTTTTAATATTTTCCTCATATTCTCTGGCATGTCTCCCCTGTTCTTCTCTCTCTGCTCTACTCGCCGAAGTAACATCTTTATCTCATGGAATTTATTGGAATGAGTAAACACCAAAAGGGCCAAGTTTGCTTCATAGCTTTTTGCTTGTCATATCCTTCCTTCTTTCTCTGCCAAACTCGGCTCTGTTTCGTTATTTGCTTATAATATTTCTTTTCTTCCCGTATCTTTCTATTGTTCTCTCATCCGTACGCACGTACGATATGATTTGTATTATGAAGAAAATAGTATAACCCTCTACATACCAACTCTGTAGTCCTTAAAAAAAAAAAAAAAAAAAAAAAAAGAAAGAAAGAAAGAAACTCAGCGGAATTTTTGAATAATAAATAATATGGTTCTTTTTTTCTCCCTAGGTAGGAAGAAAGAGAGAATATAAAATTGGTTGAGGCAGGTAGGGAAAATCATTCAAAAAGAGATAAAAAGGAATATTCGACCAGTTACGTAGTTTAATGTATCGTAAATTTTTTTTTTCAATTTTTTTTTTTCATTAATCTTATAGAGCTATGAAGATGTAAAAGAAACAACAAATATAACGCAACAGAAAAACAAATCAACAACACCACTCATCGTCAAGAAGTGCGACTTACCGGCAACACCATCGTTAGTCACTTCTTCCTCCGCCGCCTGTCTTCTCTCCTCAACTCGTCCCGATGCTAGTTTTTTTTGGGAAATACTAGTAAGGCTTGCTGGTGCTTCGCCTTACTAAATGGATCTTCGATTTTGATCTCACCTTCACAAACCTCTTTCAATTCTTGTCGTTGCTCAAGCCATATATCACAGTCCAAGTGCTGAATAGTTTCAATGCCCAGCCGACAATTTCGACACATGCTACTCGATACTTTGCCTATGGTCTTGAGGTACGGCAGGTAAGCACCCTTCCCCGTTAGCAGTTGATGGCAGGCTGTTGTCAACCTCTTCTCACCCTCCATCGGTTTCAGATCGCTCACTCCTGTCTTCCCAACAAGAGACCGGTAGTGATTCCCAGGTTTGTCGATATCGCGGTTAATCAAGATGTGCAAGAGGTTGAAGATGTTCTCTTTTTCTTGATGTACCCGACGGTTGCGATGGAGGTGCATACTCTTTTTTTCAAGAGCCTATCTTGCAAGCTTATCCACTATCTCATTTCCTTCTATTCCAACATGGCCAAGGCACCAGTGTATTTCTATACTAGTGTCGAGGTCCTGAAGGCTTAGCTTCTCGATGAGGTTCGTGAATATACCAAGCTTCTGAACTCTTTGGGTGGCAGCTTGGCTATCGACAAAGGCATAGGAAGATTTATCACCCTCTAGGGACCCGTCAGTATAAAGACAATAGGCTTTGCACAACCATGGAGTTTCTAGGGCTTCTAGGTGGATTTCTTTCGCTTCTTCTGTTTTGACTTTAAGGATGTGATGTACCGTAATTATATACATACAGTTACAGATATGTATTCAACTACACATAATTAACTATCTATTGTTGTTATAGCACTTTCGGATCAAAGGGTAACTATGTTAGGGTTCAAGGAAATTCACGAATGTATAAGATGGGGGTATCACTTGGTGATAGATCTTCAAGTTAAAGAACTTTGCTGGTTTTATCAGCTATATCACTGCTAGTGGTTTTATGTAGGGTAGGGGTTCTTTTTTGGCTGCTCATGACATCATAAAACAAAATAACCTCACGAAAAGATACGATGTACATGGTATACTGATAGGAAACAACAGATACATTATATGACACAAGATATTACTGCTTCGCAACATAATACTAAAATTTAGTCGTTGAAGAGGAAAAAAAAATACAATCAACCCATGACTCACTTGATACCGCTGCTTATCTTCTGTAAGCAGTAAGAACAAAAGATTCACCAAGTTTCAATTTCCATCAATCACCTGTGTTTTTTTTTGCTGCAACCTCAGCCCAACTTGAGGGTTATTTCTCTTTTTTTTTAGAGGGATTTTACCATAGCTATCTTAGCCTTTTTTAAGATTTCTAGACTGTGACGTTTTGTAGAAGCTTACCTTGTGATTCTTATATTCCTATTTTTTTTATCTGTATATAGTTAAGGTGTTGGATTCATTACTGTCGATACAACCCAAGTTAGCTGGCTGTTCGGGCAAACTCACAATATTTGCCTGATAGATCGTATTCCTTCTTAAATACAATATGGGGAAGGGAGTACGATATTTGCATCCTGAATAACACGTTAGAGGCAAGTGACAATTGGATATTTCATAAAGTCGAATAGCTATTACCAGATTCTAGCTGCATTCGGCTAACTATAGCACTTACATGGGATCTACCCTAGCAAACCCTAACAATCAACATCTGGAGTAAGTTAGCTTGGTGGCATAAATCTGATGGTAAAAGAACAACTGGGCGACGTTTCTCGATACCTTGGTACTTCAGCTTCATGTAACTATGCACACTAGTTACATTTTATACATGGTCGATAGGTTTTATGCCTTATTTCAATGACGTATCGTTTCGTTTTCTTCAAGCCATTGTTCTTCTTGCATTACTAAGCAACTATATAGTATATACTATGTAGTCACGTGAACACACGTTGAGATACTGGTTACCCCCGGCGCGTAACTGCCTAAAAATGAGTATGAGCTCGAAAGAGCGCGTCTTTTAGATCCCCTCTTTTTTCCCCGGCAAGAACGGGTAGTGACCTCATCACAACACACTTTATTTTAGTCAATACGGAATCTTGAAGTTCAAGAGCGCAAGAATATAGCAGGGCACGGATTAAGATCTTCCAAGGAGGTTCGGTTCATGTGAAATCATTTTAGATCTTGTTATTCTTCTTTTCATCATTCCGTTCGGCTTTGATTGTGCGAAGAAAGTTCCGGCGTATACTAATAACTACATCTTCTTGCCAACCCACATATCGAGCAATTGCATTTAAATATGGAAAGAGAAACCGAAATATCAACACACATCTGAAGAGAAAGGGAAAGAACACATTAAAGCATATATATCACGTTTCCTCTTTTCGAAATTGGCCACATATATACTATACTTTCCAGCCTCAACTCGTCTAAATTTATCAAACGCCATCATCGGCCGAATTCATTGAATCACCATCGAGAAGTCGGCAATAACATTGTCTCTCGTTCTGTGCCTTGGTCCAAAGTTTATCGCACTATCAAGTCGGTTTATGGCTAGATATATCTCTACAGCGCTCAGATCCCGTACGTTTGAGAGTCCTGTAGCTTTTGGTTCTTGAGCTCGAAAGAGTTCACCGTCAATCGGCAACATGCCTGCGTAAGATTCATCCACACGGTGCTTTTTGAAGGTGAAGATGAATCATCTACTACCATCATAAGCTACCTTGGTATCGACTTTCACTAACTTACTGGTGTTATTTCAATCTATAGTATCGGCGATCAACATGAAAATGGCATTGCCAACCCATTCGAAGAACCTCGTCCCCGAATTTCCACGTACACCGCCGATGAAATAGCGACTTTGCAATACCGCCTAGACAAGCAGCTCGGGCCTGAGTATATATCCAATCGCCAAGGCCCTGGCGGTGGCCGTGTCCACTATCTGGCGGCCGAGAAAGTGATCAACATCGCCAACGAAGTGCTCGGTTTCAACGGCTGGTCCAGCTCCATACAGAACATACAGGTTGATTTTGTCGATGAAAACCCGCAAACTGCCCGTGTTAGTCTTGGTCTATCCGTCATCGTCCGTGTTACCCTTCGCGATGGTACCTTCCATGAAGACGTAGGCTACGGCCATATCGAAAACGCAAAGGGTAAAGCGGCCGCCTTCGAAAAAGCCAAGAAGGAAGGGACTACGGATGCCCTGAAACGTGCTTTACGAAACTTCGGTAACGTGCTGGGAAATTGTATCTACGACAAAGACTATCTGGCCAAAGTCACCAAGATCAAGGCACCACCATTGAAGTTCGATGAGCAAAACTTATATAGATATGGCGATAAAAACCGGTTGAACCGTGTTGAGACGCTGCCCACGTTGACAAATGCCGTATCTGTTATTCAACAGCCGCCGTCTAGACCAGCATCTGTGCCACCTGGCGGTTTTAAGCCGGCGCCATCAGCACAGATTCAACAGATCACAGCGGCAGCTAGTGCAAGTAATTCCCGATCTGCGTCCCCAGCGCCAATAATAGGCGATTCTATGGAAGATTTGGATAATCTGATGGACGGTATGTATTGAATGACTAATCTAACCAGTATGTCTATTTTGGATTTTTCTTCCATGATGTCATTATCTCTGGTTAGTGAGCGTGATTTTATTAGAAGATGAAAACAAGAGAAAAAAGTATTTCCAGGATTGCTAACTAGTTTCACCTTGATTATGAAATTAGATATCGATGACGCTGATCTGTGTATGGCCGAAGAAGGCCATCCCGATGAAATTGTCCTCCCTGTGAATGAGGTCGCACCACAAACAAATACCAATCAGTCATACAACCCTCCGCCAAATCCACAACACACCAATATCAACAGCAACCGACCACCTTACCAACCCGGTGCCGGCCCCCAAACGCCAGTACATAACACTAGAGCTGGCCCTGGCGGGCCCCGTCCGATATCAACGACCAATCGCGGGCCTCAGTCCAATCAACACTCTTCTAACCAGAGCAACGGGCCACTGGGACCGGGACCTGGACCACCAGCCGGAAATGGCGCTGCAAATGAGCCCGTATCATTCTTTTCCGCGCGAGCGTTTAGCCAACTGCCAGAAAGTTCCGTGGCAAATCTGACAACTGCGATTCCTGGTGGCGGGTTGATGTTCAACCCCAAAGCGGAAAGCCCCTCAATTCGAAAGACACCTGGCGTGGATCACAATTCCTCAAGACCAGTTGGACGGAATCTACAACATGTGCCTCCGTCATCTCAACAACAGCAACAACCACCGCCACCATTACCACAGCAGCAACAGCAACAGCAACAGCAGTATCCACCGTTGCCGCAGTATCAGCAACAGCAACAACAACAACAATACCAACAACAGCAGCAACAGAGCCCATCAATAGGCGCCCGACATCCAGGGATGCGCATCGGAGCTCCAGGGGCCAACGGTCCAGGTGGAGGCCCGGGTGCTAACCGAGGGGCGTATAAACCGCCGACTATGATGAAGCGACCTCAGCAAGGTGGTGTAGGAGGAAATACTCCGTACCCACAACTCCAGCATCAACAACAGGGTGGCCATAATATGGTTGAGCAACATGCCCATAATCAGAATCAGAGGCAGGCGCTGTCTGAAGTGTCTAGTAGTAATCATGGGCATGGGGTAGGCAATGGTACTGGTGGAGGACCAGGTGGGGGTTTGGATAGCAACAAGCGACCACGGCTGACATGAGTCAAGTGAGTGATGGGCTCTATAGCTATGATAAGTAGCAAAGCCTAGAAACTATGGTAGTGTAAAGTAGATTCTATAGAAGTTGTAACGACTGTGAAGGTAAGAAAGAATGATTATACCAAATTACAATATTCAAGCACTTGGCTCAAATGACTTTAACAAAGTATGTAATGTTTCAAGGATGCTCAAAACAGGTAAGACCCAATCAATAAATTCATGAAATAATACGATTTTCATCAAGGAACAGAAAATGGGTATCATGGTTGTTGTCCATCACCTAGAAATTTGTATAACCAAGTACAACTAGCAATTATGCTTTTTACAAGAGAAACTGCCGTTGACGTTATCGATACTTTGTCGAAAGCCTGTGGACATGGAGGTCATGTCAAGGAATGTGAATAAGTCATAAAGGTAATATTGATCCCTACTAATCATAACATATACATTGTCTGATAATGCAATCTATAGGAAGAAAGTTACACAAGACTAGCTACAACTTACACTATGTATGTGACAGTTTTAGGACAAAAAGCTATTATTTTTTTGCATCTTGGACTTCGGTGATTCACCAAAAATGACAAAAGTTAAAAAATATAAGAAGAGATTAAAAGCAGCATTTAGGATATGCAGTGGCCGATCTGCAAATTTACAGTGATGTAGAAAGCTTTATTCTGGGTAAGGGGGTGGAGGGTCTTTTGAACTTATGGACTTTGACCTGAGAATACTACGTGTAAATATTTGATAATCACTTGCACAACCTTGAACTATCTATACAATGTCATCATCTCCAGGCCTCATGGAGATGATGGTGAAGTATCACTTAGCCTGTCTGTTTAAAGTCTTCTGCTATCAATATCATCTTTACAAGCTCTTCTTTTATCTCTGATACTTGCATATAACTATCAGCCAACATAACTAGTACTTTTTTCATACTGAATTGAGTAACACAAGAAAAAAAAAGTCTATATATCTAGAGGAGCCCTATACTCAATATAATGAAGGTCTTATTGTAGCAGTTACCAGCAGAAACTGCAACTACAAAACAGATACCAGCCCCAGACTTTTAGAACCCTGGGATCCACTTTCAACAACATCCCTTCAAGTTACAAAACTATGGTGCTTTTTGTATGACATTTTAACTTTGATACTAAGAGTTACTGTGAGGACATATTAGTTTACTTGAATAAATATTTGATTGTATTTGTAAAAACCTTGAAACCAAGTGGGAAAAACAGAAAAAAGGAGAGAACAACAAAAAAAACCCTTAGGGAAAAGAAGCTCAGAGACCCTCAGAAAGAAAAAAAGCTGCAAAATGAAAAGAAAAACATGATTTGAAAAACAAGAAAGAAAATATAAGTTTCTTTGGTGACCGGTGGATATTTTTTTGTTAGGTTACCTCCAATCTTCAGCCTCCATCTACCCCACTATCCGCAACACCCTTCCGCTCTCTTCTGAATTTCGTCCCCGCACCGTCGAAAAACAACAGGATAAAATAGATGGAGGTAACGATGGTGAGAGAATAGATGAGATTAAGTCGGAAAATTGAATCAAAAGGGGCCATGCAAAGAGAAGCTAGGTCTTGATTGGAGAATTCAGAGATCAGGTGCTCCAGCCAAGTCATGTTCTAATGTGCTCGGCCGCGAACCCTCGAGAATAAGACGCACATAGAGCAAATCGGAGACCTAGCGGCTGGTGCAATACATACTCTAAATGTTAGAGACCCACGACTAAGATCCGAAGAGGACTTGATGAATAAATATCAAACGGCCAGTGGAAGATCGGCAGGCGAAAGAAAAACTGGACTCAGGATCGGTCAACAAGCTATATCAGACTAGGAAATGAGTGGCTTGTTGTCGATGGTGCTCGTCGGGCCGTCACCATGAGCTGAGACTCGGAAAGCCGTGAGATCAGGAATTCCTGGGTAAGAGGAGGTAAGATAGGAAACCGTAGGCGGAATCGCGATATGACGGAGGGAGGCAGAATCAAGGATATTGGCATATTCACCTTATTTGACACGTGACACGGTTCTCAGGCGCAGGCGGGAAGCCCAAGGCCCAATAGGGCCCGTGGACGGGACTACCGACTTTGCTCGGGCGCGATACTGATGCCGCTGCCTCAAAGGCCCGATGATGTAAAGCACTATGGATACAGCATATAGCGATCCAAACATGTAAATCTTCCTAAGGATCATCTTGATCTCTGTCCAGATTTGGCCATTAGACATCCCGATCGGGAGGCGTGCCTTCTGTTTATAGTTGATCATCCGGCGCGTCTATGTCACTGTCCATGTTGACATTAATACTTGGAGCGTGACTATCCGGCCAGAGTACTCGCGGACTCGAGGTTCATTGGCCTGGGCAATTACGGCGCGCCTGACCAACCAGAACGCGTTGGATATGGGCTTCTGCTGATTAAGACGAGGAAGCTTCCCATAAAAGCCATCATAACACTACTAAGTGAAAAAATTTCTTTCCTTCTTCTTCTTCTTCTTTTTTTTGCTCTTCATAGTGCTCCGCTCAGCAATTACTATAACGTCGTTTCAATTACCAAAGATCGCAACTACTGCCAACTTCTTTACCAAAAGAAAAATTACCAACCTGATATTCACAATGTCTTCGGTATGATTTCTTGCCCTACGATCGAGATCTTTGAGTCCCCGCCCCGAAAGCCCCTCCACCGGAATGAGGGCCCCACTGTCTATGCCGTAGAGGCGGTAGGCGGAACTATTCCAAACTGCCAGCAGCAGATCTTGGAATGGCTTCCGGCCTGCCGTACTCTATACGGCCGCTGGAACTTCTCGTTGCCTCGCCTGTTTTCATACACGGCCAGACAATGCGGGGCTCTAGTGGTTCTGATCGGCGTGGAGAATGGGGCCTTTGTTTCGTTGGAGGGTGCTTACCGTTGTTTACGGGGTGGCGCGGGGTGCAAGTATAGCGCCTGGCCCAGTTTAACAGAAGCTAACATCAGTTTTGTTTTAGTACACCAACTTTTCCACCATCCCGTCGTTTGCCGACATCGTTGCCGGTCGTCGCCGTGCCGTTTCCGGCTCTATCGTTCCTTCTGCGGCTCAGAACAGCCCTGTTACCGCGCCCGTCCAACGTCTGTCTGTCTCCGACAGTATCCTGGCCGCGCGGGCTGTTCTAGGCCGTAGAAGCCAGACATCGGGCGATTCGGCTGAGCGCTCGGTCTCGCCGACCCAGTCGGTTCAGTCTTGGTGCTCGGTTGAGTGGGACGGCTCGGAGTGGGATGAGTCTCCCCGTAGCTCGCCCTCGCCCTCTCCAGTCGTATTTTCCCGTCCTACTCGCAGTTTCTCGGATGGGCCGGCTCGTAGCGAGGCTAAGCTTCGCGATGCCATTCCGCTGCGTGCGCGGGCTTCCTCGGTTCCTTGTGTCTTCGAGGCTGTGCCGCTGAAGTCGGCAATTTCGCGTCCCGACACTCGGTCTCCGCTATCTGGCGGGCCGAAGAAGGCCGTTCACTGGGCCTCCAACGCCGAGGATAAGACTCGGGTGGGCCCCCATGATCCGTCCAACGTCCTGCCGGTTCGGGATGACGAGTTTGAGGAAGACGATTTCAATTGGGAGTATTCCTCTGACTCTTCGCTTTCTCCATCCCCTTCTCCTCCCCCATCTCTCACTCCGATTGTTGAGGCGCCGCCGCCGATTCCGTCTATATCGCTGGCCCATGAACGCATTAGACGCGTCGCGTCTGCCTTTGTTGCTCCGCCGGTGGCACTAGACTCTCTGAGTGACGAGGAAATCGAAGCGGACTTGTCCCTTCTGGCCTCAAGCTCCGGATCGGGGTCTCCTTACTCTCTTTCTCGTGCTCCTTCTCCTGCGCTGGTGGCTACTCCGGCCATAGAAGCTCCCGTAGAGGCTCCCATTGCGTCGTCGGGCGCCTCTCCTGCTATTCCCTTCCGGACACCACTTCGTGCTTCTGCTATTGCTCTCCATGAGCAAGATTCTCTACACAGTTCGTACGCGGACTTCCACGATTGGTTGGCGGGGAGCAGCCTCGAGTGGGACGAAGCCTCTGCTACTTCTGCCCCTTCTCCTGCTCCCGAGTCCGCCTCTGAGCCTGGTTTCATTGACGAGGTTATCGAGCAATTGACTGATCTTGTTGGCCAGCTACCGGAGCCAGTCTCGTCTTCGTGGTTGGACTGGGGTATTGGCCTAAACCTTTCGGAGGACGTGACTGAGGCTCCTCAGTCTCTTAACCAAGCTCTAGATGTGGCCACTCCTCATCTATGGGCGGCTGTCCACGCCGAGTTGCCTGCCTCTCCCTCGGCATCTCTATATGAGGCCCAGCTAACTTCCCTACCCTCTTCACCGACACCTTCACTCGATGGAGCTATCAACATCAGGTTGCCTGCCTCGCCTTCGGCATCTCTATATGAGGCCCAGCTGACTTCGCTGCCCGCGTCACCAGCACTATCGGTCGAAGGAGCCGCTAATGTTTCCCTTCCGCCTTCGCCATCGTCCTCGATAGCCGAGGCGGTAAACACCTCTCTGCCGGGTTCTCCGGCTTTCTCCATCTTGCCTGGCGCGTCATCGCCGCTCATCGTCTCTCCTATTCCGACGCGCCCAGGAATGATCTCGCCTCTCCTCCTGAGCAAAGCGACCGATATTCCGCCGGTCTCGCCTATTGTCTCGTCCCTTGAGATATCGGCTGGCAGATTGGTTCTCCGTCCGCCTTCGCCTTCGGGCTCTCAGATTTCCTCGGCGCCTTCGTCGCCTTTTATCTGGTCGCCAGCGGTATCGCCTTCCCCCGCACCTGTCCTGGTGTCTTCGCCCTTTCCCGCGCCGATTCTAGCGCCTACAGACTCCCTCTTCCAGTCGGCCTCGTCCTCCGACTTTTCAGAGGACGATGAGTTTGAAGATGAGAGCGTCTCATCTTCCGAGACTGATGATTTGTCTCCGCCGGCCTTTGTGACTCCGCTGCGGTCTCCCAAGTCGTATGTGCCCAGCATTGTCTGGAAACGCCGGGAGTCTCGGCTGAACTGTGTCGCCACAGGACGGCCCGATCAAGAGTTTGTTGTGAGTCGGGCTCAGTGGTGGGTCGAGAAGCGTGCCACTCGTGCTTCGGGAGGCATCACATAGAACCGTGATGCCCCTTGCTCGATGGCAGATTTGATATCTGCGGCTTCTCGCTCTCCCATCTGCTCTCCCCTTCGCTCTCCGCTGCCGGTGATGTCTTCACCGAGCCCAGCCCCCGCTCCCGTTCCGACCCGAACGGCTCCTTCTCCCTCTCTGCCTCCGTTCGCAGTTGCTGCTACTACCAAGCAGTTCCCTCGCCGTCCTCTTCCTGGTGCTTTCTCCGGTGCCGAAGATGAGGCGCTTGCAGACTTTCCTCCTCTGCAGGCAGCTTTATATGCTGCCTTCTCAGTGAGCAATGCCTGCATGAATGGCTTCTTGGCTATTTTTCTTTCGGCCCTGGCAGCACTCCAGATTTTTGCTGTCAACATACAGCAAACGGCGTTGGCGGTGATCGAGGTCCTTGCCGTGACCACACCAGTCGTGGTGCATGCTATAGAAGATTTCGGACCTTGGGTTCGCGGTGCCATTGCCGAGTTAGCGCCAGTAGTCGTGGCTGGTGGTGTGCAGGTAGCATCCGGGGTACTTTCTACCCTAAGCACTTTGGCTCTTTCGGCTGCTTCCGTTGTCTCCGCGTCTCCTTCTGCCACTGCCTCCGGCTCCGACTTCGCCTCATCGTCTTCCGTCTCGGCTTGCTCTCCTCCTAAGCAAAGAATCACGAACTTTATGGTGGCAGGTCTGCAGCCGATGCCGACTTCTGTCCGTGGTCGTGTGAACCGTTTCTAGGTTCACAACATCTATCTTCCCTTTCCATTTATTCTTATCTTTTTACACATTTGTCTCTTTTTATATCATGTATTCTTTCTTGTTATTTTTGTTGCTTTCCTACCTCCTGCCATAATCTCTCTCCCATTTTCCCTTGAATCTTGCTATCTTCGTTGACTTCTTACTTTGTTTTCGACTCTTCCATCCCGCTCTTCTTCAGATTGATAACTCATAGTCGTTGCCAGCAGCCGGCTTCACCTATAGCCCTGCATCCACTGTCGTTGTTATAACGTTTGCTCACCGGCCGACTAGTTATCTCTGGTACCTCCCTCTATCGCGGCCAGCAGCCGGCATTTCAACAGCCCTGCACCCACTGTCGTTTCTATAACGTTCTCACCGGCCCGGTACGTTCCATGGGTTGATTTTGCCTTTAGCTTTCGTAGCTATGCAACGCCAGCAGCCGGCTTCTTCGGGAGCCCTGCATCCACGTTTTTTGCTTCTCACCGCGCGTTGTTGCAATCACCCACATGGAACATTCTCCTTCTTCGTCTAAACGGTTTGCCTTCGGGCATCTTGCCGGGGACCAAGAATTATCTCTTCTATAGAGCGAGTTGACTCCTCTTCGTCTAAACGGTTTGCCTTTGGGCATCTTGCCGGGGACCAAGACGGTATCCCTCGTTTCTATAGAAGGAGATGACACTCCTTTTTCGTCTAAACGGTTTGCCTCTATCTGGGCATCTTGCCGGGGACCAAGAAGTTGAAGTCATCTCTTATTTTCCTATAGAGCGGAATGAGTCTTACACATTGTTTGAAGTTCACTGATTATACAAGATTCCCAGTGCCCAATTGTCACAATGGGCACCAGTCTCTAGAACATCCACAGTATTGAACTATGGATTTCTGGTAGACCTAGAACTCAGAAATTAATTCTGCAGTTCAAAATGTGGGAGTTCTCCCTGGGCTTTGCACTAGATTTGGTGAAAAATCAGTGTGCAAGTTGGAGATCTTGGTTGGCTGCTCGAGTCTAAGATTCGCACCACAAGAGATGGTTTTGGTAGTTGGTAGATTGATAGTCATGTGGACTGGTTATCGATATAAATTAATTAATGCCAAATGATATTTTCGAAAAATAGTATAATGTGAATAAGTGAATAAGTGAATAATTGCTACCTGTCTAATATTGCCAAGTGACTGTTTAGCACAATTTCTGCTCAAGAGAATCAAGTATTCAGGCTAGTATGAAATTAGAACAGTCTTGTAGGGAGGTGTCGAATGGTTGCATAATATTTTATTAGTATAAAACAGGAAGTCTAAGTAAACGTCCCAGTTACGCAGGACGACAATTCATTTGCTTCCATATGTAGCACTACTTTTTGCCAATGCTTAGTCCGACAATAACTCTGATTGAGACTAACTATAGCTTGACAGATCTTACTTGGGTTAGCCTATTAGTTTCAAGGTGAACAGATATTTCCTTTGCGGCCTAATGGCTGGAGATAATAAAAAATGCAGAATTACTTCATCCCAGTACCATATATAGATTGCTCAACTATTCTGATAACATTGAACGGCTATGTAGGTCTTGATAACCAGAGCAAGCTTCAGTAAATTCTTGCACTGTCTTCGAAGTTTTTCAAGCCCTCCGCTGTCAATTGTATGGCTCATTCTTATTTTCCTTCTACCATAGATCTCTCTTCTATGGCCTGAATGTTATATCACCTGCTACCTTTTACGGCCTTGTTTTGATCTGTTCTCTTGCTTTCTCTTGGTAATCAACTCCACTCTTAAACGTTATCATCATCAACCCTATCCTGCTGACGTAACCATTTTGCTGTGCTTTCCTTCTTCTGGGCCTTCGTCTTCCTAACATTAAGCCATTCCTTTTCCTTTTCTAGAAACTGGACCTTGATAGAGGCCACACTACAATGAAGGCTGCTGTTTATCCTTAACCCTACATGCTCTGCTAACAACATTTACCTACGATTATTGTGTGACAAGATAGTAGCATGTTCCCGGTGAAAGCAGTATAGTGATAGGAGCAACTTTCTGACTCTAAACTTGGACCTACTTATGTAAGGTACCTCAATTAGGCACACACTGAAGTATATACTGTTATACTTGATTTCAAGGCTGAGGGGAGTAGACATAAGGTTAAGCTATTGAACATGCTACTTCCTGTCCGATAGTTATCTATTTTCGGACACAAAGCTACATTATGGCAGTGATATTATAGAAGCTACTATTGGGTACATTGCTTCTATTCCAGAATTTCAGAATACATACTGAGTAATATAAGTTGTAAGTAGAAGACCATAGCACGTGTTTTAAACTAACCCGAATTCGGATATCATGAATTAGGACCTCAACCTCGAAGGTGGCAAATTCATTAACTATAGTAAGAGTTTTTAGAAAAAGTCCTATAGCGTAGATATATAAAGATGTGATCCCCCCACTGGGTAGCATTTTTTCTCTATACGCATCATCAACTTCGACATTAAATTATCATCTTTATATTTCTTGCACAACTTGCGACTAGTTGTGATTATATCAACACCATCATACGAACTTGATCTTACCTTATCTTACTCAACCTATCTGAAGCTATTTCACCAATTATTTTCATAATGTCGACCCCGACAAATAACTGCCAGCAGACATCTGTCTTAGCCGGCACTCTTACCGCTGCTATTGAACAGTCGACTCGGAATGAGCAGGAAAAGTCAATGAAAGTCGGCCGCGGCCTAGTCCAGAAACTAAATGCCCTGATGACTTTGTTGATACTGTCTACTGTCAAATATCAGACATCAATTAAGGATGCGACTGACAGCGCTGAGAAGGCCAATGACGAGGCTACCCAGACGAACGCAGTTGATTTGAACAAGACTGAATCCGCTATGAACGAGGTAAATATCCCAAGCATCCACCCCCAGATAAGCTCAAGTTCTCTAACCATCTTTTCTGATAGCCCGGAAACACAGCACAACTGTCTCCCGGGGAACAGTTCCAGTTAGTGAAAGAAAAGGCTAGCTTCAAGGTAGATGCTTGGCTTGATGTGGTGTTCTGGATGCCCCAGGACCTTGAGCATCCTTGGTCTGATATTAAATCTACCACACGTTGTCCAACCAGGGAAGCGGATGGTCCCCAGGGACTTTGCTGGACTGGGGAGGAGGGAGGAGGGATCGCCTTCCGCAAGATGAGCAAGGAATACAGTCGCCGCTCAAAGCTGTCTGCTGTTGATGTCCAACAGCTAATCTGGCAAAAGCAGCAAAAAGCTAAGCCTTAGGACGTCCAAGATGATCCTTGAATAGACTGTCAAAAGACAGTCTGAGAATATTGCTGACAAGCGGTAACGATTGCCTGGGAAATATGGACTTGGGGCTCTAAATGCCTTTGGAAGATTTGGGTTTGGTATCTTGGGGCAGAGAGTGGCTATTTTCTTTGCCCACAGTTGTAGTTATTTAGAATAGTTATCTGTTAATTCTTAACGAAATGAAACAAAAGCACGAGAGTTTTTGAATGTTCAATGTGAATGTACTTTCAGTAGACAAACTTGAAACCATACATAACAGGAACTACTGTTGTGCTGTCCACCTACTAATCTTCAGATATACTCACTACCTGGACCTATCTTGGTCCCGGCTGCTCATAGTTTTTTTTTTTTTTAATTCATTTATCTTATGGAGCTATAGAGCTATGAAGATGGGCTGCTCATAGTAAAACGCAGCATCTTCAAAAGCCCTAACGTGTTCAATGTGAGCCACTTGATCTTTTTGGACATATAGTCCCAGCTGAAAGATTGCCGCACGGATAGCATTCCTGGCCCTCGGAATCATGACCAGGACGAAGGCAACAGGGTCAGCCGTTCGGGCCCCCTAAAACGCCACAGGGACCCCCACTTGGCACCTATCGATTGTAGTCTAATGACAGCCGGGGCTACCTCAAACTCGTCTTTTTGCTTTGTCCCCTCACTCTCTCTTCCCGACACTGTTCCCCCCACGATGGTAACACAGGGTCCAGTTTTAATTAAGCATGTGTGTACTACATAAGTTGTATCCCTTTTTATGTGACATGACACAACACTTGAGAACATTTAGTAGAATGTACGTAGATCGTATTGAGGTCATTATATGGAGAGCTCACCTTGATTGTGAATTTACACCATAATCTAGGTGTATGCGGTTGCAAGTGTTTGTTACGAAGGTAATTTCGTAAGATAGATTTATTTACATGTTCATTGTTGGCAGTGGAAATTGGAACAGATTGTCATATGTATCAACAAATTTGACATCACAGTTGCATTGTCTATAGTGGAACTGTAACGTCTCGAGTATATATAAATGAAGCATTATCCAATTGTTGCAGTTACACCGACTTGGCTAAATCAGAATAAGAAATACAAACATAAATAATTCTGATATCATGCAATGAAAGCTATTTCGATATAAACTTCATTTTCAAGTGAGGACTGGCGATGATGGAACTCAAAAAGGTGGGCTTTGGCCTTGTCACAACTGACAATATAAGAGCTGTGTTTGAGGTGTGTACACGGCAATATTGCCATCGATAACAGTAACTGCTGAGAATGGAGTTAAGAAAGCACTTATCAAGATAGCGTTATGTGCCTAATCTTGACGGTATACTAAGTTTACTTAATTGATCTATGAGAGCTAGTGGCACCACTAGTCACAATGCTTTCTTTTTGACAAAATGATACCTTCTGAAGCTATGTTTAAGTTACTTTGATACTAGTCTTATTCTTCATTATATCGACTGTGTTGCAAAACTAATTACATCACTTTCATAGACTACATGGCCATCCAGGCATCGTGAGTTTATCAAAGGACTATCGTAGCTTATCAATCTCCATCCCGATTAGGCAATTGCATTTCCCAGTTGGGAGTCCTATCTTCTGTTGATACTCCAGCGCGCTTTCACAATAACATTCAGGGCAGTTACTGTGCATCTCGGCATTCCGAGTCTGCTGAATCGTATACGAAGCTTCCCATAACAACACTGATAAACTGTAGGTTACCATCTAGGCTATAACCGCGTGTCCAGCCAACCGGAGCGCGTCACTTTTAGGACTTTCGGCTGAATCGGCTGATGGATTTCAAGTTGTTATTTAGGCTACTACCGCGTGTTTAGCCAACCAGGACGCGTTGGATATGGGCTTCTGCTGATTAAGACGAGGAAGCTTCCTATAAAAGCTGCCATACCACGACAGTGAAAATTTCTTTCCTTCTTCTTCTTCTTCTTTTTTTGCTCTTCATAGTGCTCCCGCCCAGCAATTACTACGTCTCGTTTCAACTACCAAAGATCGCAACTACTGCCAACTTCTTTTAATAAGAAAAATACCAACTTCATATTCACAATGCCTTCGGTATGACTTCTTGCCCTACGATCGAGATCTTTGAGCTCCTCTTGCCTAAAAGCCCCTCCACCGGAGTGAGGGCCTCATTTTCCACGCCGAGGAGTCGGTGGCGGAGCTGTGCCAAACTGCCTGCAGCAGGCTTTGGTACGGCTTCCCCCCGTGCTCTAAGCCATTGGAACTCGTTTTCATCTCGCCTGTTTGCATGCATGGCCAGACGATGACTTGCTTCAGTGATTTGCAAGGCTGTTGAAAATGGGGCTTCTTACTTTGTTTGGCTGGATTACAACTGTCTAATCTGACCCCGTCGGCAGACGTTGTAACTAGCGCTTTTGGGGATGGTGAGGAGCAGGAGTATCGCGATCCCCGCTCAGTCCAGTTTAACAGATGCTAACAGTTCTTTAGTACAACAACTTCTCTGCCGTCCCGTCCTTTGCCGACATTGTCGCTGGTCGTCGTCGCTCCGTCTCCGACTCTGCCGCCCAGAGCGGCCCTGTTCACGCCCCTGTTCGTCTCCAATCTGTCTCCAACAGTATCTTGATCGCACGGGCGGTCAAGGACCGCCGACGCCAGATCTCGGGCGGTTCGACCGGACCTTCGGTCTCTCCGGCTCAGTCGGTGTCATCTTCGCCCTCTGTGGCTATTGTTCCCCGCCCTGCGCCGCGTGTCTCTTCTGAGCGACCGACTCGGAGCGCTGCCAAGCTTCGCGACGCTGTTGCTATGCGTCCCCGCGTTTCCGAAGTCGCGCCGCTCAAATCGGCTTTGTCGCATCGTGACGCGTCTTCTTCAACCGTCAAGCCAAAGAAGACGGTCACCTGGGCCGCCGATGTGGTTGACCACTGCCGCATGGGCCGCCATAACCCGCGTGCTTTCCGGACGTCTCGTAACGGGAAGCCGCTGCGGAAGCGCCTAGCTTCAACCCCACGTGTTGCCGAGATTGCGCCGCTTAAACCGGCCCTCTCGCGTCGTAGCACGTGGCCTCTCCCGGCTGAAAAGCCGAAGAAGACGGTTACGTGGGCCGCCGATGTGGTCTACAAATGCCGCATGGGTCCCCATAACCCTCTTGCCTTCCTGTCGTTTCGGCACCACGAGCCCGAGGAAGAGCAGGCGGAAGTTGAGTTTTTTCCTTCTCCTTCTCCTTCCCCTCCTCCTCCTCCGGCTCCTGAGCCGATTGACGAGATGCCGCTGCCAATTACAATGCCGGCTCGTCGCGTCAGTTTCCTTCCCTCATCGGCGCCATTGATCATATCTCCGGCTTCTTCCATGCACATTCCGGTGCACGAAGAGCCGCGCTTACGATCGGCCCGGTGCTCTAACTACTCGGAGATTGATGAGGCGGTTCACTATGACCGTGTATCTACGTCTAGAGGCATCACATAGAATCGTGATGTCTCTTACACGGTTAGTCCTTCGTTGTCCTCGTCACCTCCCTCGCATCCTTGCTCTCCGCTGGCTTTAGCGCATGCGCCAAACTCAGCATTGAAACCTACTCCCATTTGTGCTTCAGCCGACAAGGCTTCCGGTCCCTCTGCGCCTTCGTTCGCAGTTGCTGCTGTTGACTACAGGAAGCTACCTCATAGCACTCTCTCCAGTGCCATCTTGGTCTTTGGTGCTTTGAGTGACGCACTTACAGATGTTCCTGCTGTGAAGGCAGCTTTATATGCCGCCTCCTCGATGAACAATGTTTGCTGGTCAGGCTTTTTGATTGTTCTTCTCTTGGCTCTAGTGGCCTCCCAGATCTTGGCTATCTGTATACAGCAAGCCGCCATGATGATGACCGGGATCTTTGGGTTGATGGCGCCCATAATGGCGCCTACTACACAGGATTCCAGACCTGGTGTTTTCCAAGCCATTGCTGCCATGGCTTTTTCAGTCTTGACTAGTAGCGTGCAGGTGCTTTCAAGGGTAATCTCTACTCTAGGCAATCTGACAGAGGCTTTGTTAGCTCTTTGGAATCTTTCCACCGCTCCCGCTGTCTCCGTTTCTGCTTCTGCTTCTGCTTCCGCCTCCGCATCGACTCCTTCCACCTGCACTTCCTCTCCGGCCCGCCAGAGAATCACCAACTTCATGATGGCCGGTTTGCAGCCGATGCCGGTTTCCTACCGCGGCCGTGTTAACTGTTCCTAAGTTCATGGCTTTCACATTTCTTCTTTGCTTCCTTTGTTATTTTTACATTTACAAAGCATTCTTACTTATTGTTTTTGCTTGTTGGTTTTTTGAGATTATCTCCCACCTATATTACTCTCCACCATCATCTTTCTCCCATTGTCTTTGAATCTTACTATCACTAACTTCTCACTTTGTTTTTGACTCTTCCACCCCGCTCTTCTTCAGATTGATAACTCATAGTCGTTGCCAGCAGCCGGCTTCATCTATAGCCCTGCATCCATTGTCGTTGTTATAACGTTTGCTCACCGGCCGACTAGTTATCTCTGGTACCTCTCTCTATCGCGGCCAGCAGCCGGCATTTCAACGCCCTGCATCCATTGTCGTTTCTATAACGTTCTCACCGGCCCGGTACGTTCCATAGGTTGTTTGCCTTTAGCTTTGATAGCTATGCAACGCCAGCAGCCGGCTTCTTCGGGAGCCCTGCATCCACGTTTTTTGCTTCTCACCGCGTGTTGTTGCAATCACCCACATGGAACATTCTCCTTCTTCGTCTAAACGGTTTGCCTTCGGGCATCTTGCCGGGGACCAAGAAGTTACCTCTTCTATAGAGCGAGTCGACTCCTCTTCGTCTAAACGGTTTGCCTTTGGGCATCTTGCCGGGGACCAAGACGGTATCCCTCGTTTCTATAGAAGGAGATGACACTCCTTTTTCGTCTAAACGGTTTGCCTCTATCTAGGCATCTTGCCGGGGACCAAGAAGTTGTAGTCATCTCTTATTTTCCTATAGAGCGGAATGAGTCTTACATATTGTTTGAAGTTCACTGATTATACAAGATTCTCAGTGCCCAATTGTCACAATGGGCATCTGTCTCTAGAAAACCCACAGTATGAAACTGTGGCATTTCTAGTGAACCTAGAACTGAGTCATGTATCCTACACATGCAGTTCATCATGGTAACTTTGGGAGTTCTCCTCAAGCTTTACACTTGATTTGATGAAAAATCAGTGCACATGCTGGAGATCTTGGTTGGATGCTTGAGTCTAAGATTCGCACCACAGGAAAAGGTATCGGTTGTTGAGAGATAGGTAGAGGGTTAATAGTTAGGTGGATTGGTCATCAATATATCAATATAATAAATGAACGTTAAATTCTATATATAAACAAATGGTTCTATTTGTGCATGAATATTATTAAACAATGTAGAAAAATAAGTATTTGAGTATCATATCTGCTTTGAACAGTGGAAACCTCATGTTGCCATGGTTATTACGAGAAAGTTAACACTATATAAGAATATTTCCTGTTAATGATAGCATTTAGTTTAATTAGTTACGGTTAAAACTATCTCTTTTTCCCTACCCCTTCACAACTTTCTATTACTTTACTATTGTTTTGATTAACCATCCCCCACACCTCCCTATACAAAAGTATGTTTGTATGATAAGCCCAAAGTTGAAATACAGACCCTTGTATTGCTAGTGTGTATGTATTACACGAAATCTGCGTTAACAACATGTACCTCTGGGTGCTAGTAGTACTTTGACTCCAAAAAAGCTTCAGAATTCCAATAGAAACTGGAGTTTTGTTGATGATCTATGAATCATATGTCACAGAACGGAGATGGAAACCTAAAAACGGCAAATGAGTGCTGGAGGATAGGATTGAGTAGACACTCATGTAAGAGATACGTGTATGGAAGTTCTCAAGTACCATGTGCACTGTCGTACAATAGAAATGCTGTTTATTGCGTTTGTCAATATGAAAGGTAGACCCTACAACTCCGTGCCATTGAAATATCGAGATACAATGAAAACTAGTCAAGGTAGTTTGACACGTTATTGAATCGTTTATGTAGCAACTTAGTCTGGATAAATCTCCTTATATAATGCCTCCACAAGGCTACTTCTATCAATATGTTTTCATGATGACTAATATCATGGTTCATTGTCCACGGCGACGAGAGGTCAATATGAGCAACTTATGTTCATTGGTGCGAAGAGGCTGCTCGTAACAGTACCGTCGAGCTATAACTACGGACTAAATATTGGGAACAAGCCCAGATCCAAGACTCTCGGGCCTTTGAAACTACTGTGGTTTTTTACAAGAGGGCTGACTCATCAAGGTCAGGATCAATAGCTAGTGATGGGAACATTTGAAGAGTAACAGGTGGCCCGTACTATCATAGTTCCTAGCCAATGGGAAATAAAATACATGGTAGTTTTTGCCTTATGGAACATCCCAATAATTGGCCATTCTGCGTCACGGAGCACTACGTATTGGTTGTATAATCATCAGATAACTAGCAATATTATCATTACTTCTTGCTCAACCGTTTCTCAAGACGGGAAGTAGCAACCAGCAATGACTATATTGGCATTGGCAAAATTGCTGCCTCGACACAGATAGATATTTCCATACCGTAGCAAGACTTTTGATAATGATAGTCTGATATTCAAGTGGATCGTGCAATGACACATGTCATGAATATCTACTTCTGTGATATGTTATCGGAACTGTAGAACATCTCAAAGTTGGTTGCTACAATAAACGACAAAGTCATGGCATCAACTCTACAGGAACTGTGCATAATGGATTACATAAGAACACTGACCTTGTTCATGGCAGTCACTCCTCATCGGGATATGCTGAAAGATCACGTTACCAGTCATCGAGACACGCTTAGGAAAAATGTGCTTGTTTACATAGATACTGCACAGTTGGTTCTGAACGGGGCAACCAGCTCACATACGTGACCTATCAAGTTCTCCCAAAGCAGCGCCGTGCTTTCGGCAACTACTCATGTTGAAGATGGCCAGCGCGTTCAACTGAGACGCGGTCCCATGAAAAGCTGCAGTTGCCTCTCTAGTATATAAACCGTCCCATGTCGCGAAAATTTTTCAAGCTCACTTTTTTTCTCTCTTCTAGTCATCTTTACTGAACTTGAAAACCTTTCTTTTACTTCTCTCTCATCTTTCACCTTCAACGCTACTTTCAAGCCACCATTGAACGATACCACAGCTACCGCTTCCAAGCAACGATTACATCACATTACAATACAACACGCTTCGCAGCAATAAGAACCAACTTCACAACTATCATAACCATCCACGATGACTACCTTCAGCGTAAGTTCCAGATGCCACGATCTAGCGCCATTCCCGATGACTAACCTCGTACAGATGTACGAATCTGACGCCGACTCGCGCGAGTGTACCCCCGATGCTATGGATTAGAAACCCACTGCTTCTTGGGAGATTACGATCTCGTCGCGCAAACGGCCCCGTCATCACGATGCTGAGTCTACTCTTGATACTAAGTCTACCCCCGATGCCATGGACTAGAAACCCACTGCCTCTTGGGAGACCAAAGTTCCTCCTACCAGCAAGAGAAGAAAGCTCGCTCTTGACGCCGAAGAAAGCAATCCTAATGGTCCACCCTTTCCGTTTGTGCTACCCTATTCTTCTCCTAACCTTCTGAAACGTCAACGCGAGGTTGCCCGCCAGTGGCGCAAGGAACGTCGCCAGGAAGATCTCAAAAAGAAGGCTGATGAAAAGGCCCTCGAAGAGAAGAAGAAGGCTGCCGAAGAAGCTATTAAGCAGAAAAGAAAGGACGAGTTCCAGGCGGCCCTGGATGCCCAATCTGCGGAGGATAGCAAACGGATACTTGCTCTCCTTGTTAAGGGCTGGGAAGCGCGCGCCGCTGACCGTGCTGCCTTTGCTAGATCCATGATTCCGAGAGCCGAGAAGGCTGCCCATGAAGCAGCTTTAAAATTGGAAGCACAACTGCGAAAGGAAGACGAGGCCCGTCTAGAGGAGGAGAAGGCCTTTGAGGCTGCCGCTGTCTTTTATGAGCAACTGGAGGACGATTTGGCCGCTCAGGACGAAATTAACGCCCAGATCATGGGTGAATATGAGGAGTGGCAGTTGACTGCTTCGACATCCCTTGAAAAGGTCACGGCCAATTCTGTTATCAATTCTCCTCTCCATTGTCCCGCCGATCCTCCCGTTGATTTTTCTCCTGGTTCTTCTTCTTCTGCTTCACCTTCTGCAGCTTCTCCTTCTCCTACTTCTCCTTCTCCTACTTCTCCTTCTCCTACTTCTCTTTCTTCTGCTTCTTCTTCTCCTCCTAATTCTCCCACTAGCTCCCAAAGTCAGCGCCGCCGCCGAGCAAAGTCGGCTGTCCCGCCCACTGGCTCTACTAAGCCTTGGGCTACCCGGCTACGCCCGCGGTGCATGTCGCATCTCGACTAAGCTTCACATACCAATATTCTTTGATTCTCCCACCACAAACCTTTTTGGTTTCACTTCTGGTTCCCTGTCCCATCTCTTCGACACAGGCATTTCCGATCTTGCAGCCTTCTCGGTCTTACAGCGTTCCGAGTCCCGTCTTAGGCCAAGAATCCCACATCGAACCGACGAGCAACATCGAAAGCACCAAGCTCAATACCTAACGTGAGATAGCTTGTTGACTGTTCCTGAGTCCGAGCTCCTATCCACATGCCTCCACTGGCTTTTGATTCTTTGATCTTAGCCGCAAGTCTCTAAGTTTCAAAGGTTGTTATATACTACCCGCCTGTCATCCTATGCGTCTTATTCTCGAGGATTCGCCATCTCCTTTGAGCACACCAGAGCGTAACTTAGCTCAGGTTCTACATCTTTCAGTTTTGGAAGGCTTTGCTCTCTATTTCAAAATCCTCTTTTGTTCTCACTACTAAGTTTTATTATCCTCTTTACCATCATTTTTATATCTTTTCTTTCCTCCATTATTACCTCCATTATTACCTTCATTATCACCTCCATTCTTACCTTCATTATTACTTCCATTATTACTTCCATTCATACTTCCATTCATACTTCCATTCTTACTTTCATTATTACCATCATTATTACCTCCATTATTACCTTTATTATCACCTCCATTATTACCTCCATTATTACTTCCATTATTACTTCCATTATTACTTCCATTACTACTTCCATTTTTACTTCCATTATTACTTCCATTCTTACCTCCATTCTTACTTCCATTCGTACATCCAACCGTACTCAGATTTCTTCACTTCTTTGTTTCATACGCTTTCATTATCCGCCACTTATTCCGTTATTCACATCATATGGTTGTTGACGGTGCGGACGGGCCCGTGACCTAGCGGGGCTAGGGATGACCGGGTTCGCCAGTCTCCGGACTCACTATCTGCGGATGGTGGGGTAGATGGAGGCTGAAGATCGGAGGTAACCTGACTTGGAGCGAGGCAAGGTTCCAAGGAAGACGGTTACCTTTCGATGGTAGGGGAGGAGGAGAGGAGGATGGGTTTGGGCTCTGACTTCACAAGGGCTACCGTACTCAGCTATTCCCGAGGGGATACCTGGGGTTGATGGGGCCCGGTGCACACATCAAGGGAGTGTGAAATGCACCTAGGCAGGGGCGGAGGAAGTGCTGACTACGGAGGTGGACAGTGGCATCACGGGTAGAGTCTATAGTTTCTCGCTTCCTCGGTTACTCAGTCCCTGAGTTCGAGCTTCTCGGCTTTCCGCGCTAATCCTACAGCAAGTAAGTATTACTCCCCTTCCAGAAGATAACTATGCATGATGCTAACTCCTCAATACTTGGATGACCGGACTTCATAAGCCAAGGTAAGTCCCCCCACCCCCTTATATATCTAACTTGATGGTCATAAAGAATACCTCTTCAGATAGATTCCTCTAGATAGACATTGGGGACGAGATGTTGAAATAGCAAAACGATCGAAAAATAGATCGAGGGCCAAAAATAGGCCACGGAGACGAAGATGAAAAGACAGGACCAAAAAAAAGGTCCGCTGGTCAAAAAGAGACCCTTTCAGGCGTGGCTAGGACGACGAATCGAAAGACCAAAAAATAGGTCACAGAGTATTAGGACATGAGGAGAAGATCAAAAAAAAGATCCATTGGTCAAAAAAGAGACCACCTCACATCGAGTTAAAGATGAGATATCAAAAGACCAAAAAATAGGTCACAGAGTATTAGGATATGAGGAGAGGATCAAAAAAAAGATCCATTGGTCAAAAAAGAGACCACCTCAGATTGAGTTGAAGATGATATATCAAAAGACCAAAAAATAGGTCACAGAGTATTAGGACATGAGGAGAGGATCAAAAAAAAGATCCACTGGTCAAAAAAGAGACCACCTCAGATCGAGTTGAAGATGATATATCAAAAGACCAAAAAATAGGTCACAGAGTATTAGGATATGAGGAGAAGATCAAAAAAAAGATCCATTGGTCAAAAAAGAGACCACCTCAGATTGAGTTGAAGATGATATATCAAAAGGCCAAAAAATAGGCCACAGGGGATGAAAGTACAGGATCAAAAAAAAGATCCACAAGTCAAAAAAGAGACTTATATCTTATTTCTTGTTTTTTTCAAATTCATGTTTTTCTTTTCTTTTGTTTTTTTTTTTCTATGGAGGTCTTTGGATTTTTTCCCCCAATAGGGGTTTTTTTGTTGTTTCTTTACTTTTTTCTGTTTTTCCCACTGGGTTTTAAGTTTTTACAAATACCATCAAATCTTCTTTCAAGTACTCCAATATGCTCTCACAGTGATTCTCAGTATCATAGTCAAACTGTCATACAACAAGTAGCATCACCTTACAAGTTGAATTGATGTCGTACAAAGTGGATCCCTGTATCATAAAAACACTTTCTTTAACTTCAGTAAGGAGTTCCTTCTAGATATTTAGAAATCTCTCCTGTAACTCCACCCAATATCAAGCAAGTCATCTTTATATTGGCTAGTAGCCATATCCAATTGTCAAGGCTAACAACAAGAACTTGTATTCATAGTATACATAGCGGAAGATTTTTAACGGGTAGGCTAGGTGCGTAACTCACCATTACCACATAGCCTTAGCACTATGATGTATCTTTATTTAAATATTGTTTAGGGGACTGAAATCATTCCATCTACCTTTCTCCGTTCGATGGCCTGAAGAGAATTACTCGTTGTCTAAAAATGCTTTTTTGTTTTATATTTTTAGACCAACTAGCGTATATCCAATCTATTCCAAATCCCTATCGTCACGATTTTTATTGATCTGTGTTACGTGCCATCATTTCAAAGACCCTGAACCCTAATGATTTCACGACGGTTAATTTAAGTGCTCACCCGTTCCCTCGCAAAAAGAGAATCGTGCAAAAAATGTAGTTATAGCCATGTCTAAAAGAGAAGATAGCATCAGCTAACTTATGACATTGATATGCCACCGTATTGCTAGGATCAAAATAGGTCGAAGTCAAAGATAAGAAGAACAAAAGATAGAAGCAAAGAATACCAAAATCTTAAGTAGTCAATAACTAAGAGTAAATCGGAATATCATCTATCACACATATATTCGCACACACAAATAATATACAAGCAAAGCTAATTACAAAAATACACAAATTTCCACGATTCATCTAGCTACATACATGATAAGAAATTAAACACGTGCGGGGAAAGCACAAATGAGATGTCAGAAAGAAAATTGATCCGTTTAAAGCGTGTTTGATATGTTAGTGAAAACAAACATTTCAAGTTCCGAGAAAAAACAACAAAGAAGAAAAAGAGAAAAAGGCCGAAGACATGTATATTTGAAATGGGCACGTGAGGCCTGGCCAACAACATAACAAGGCAAGAGAGAAATAAGAATTTATCTCAGTGATAGCTTCAAAGGAACAGGGGAGGGGGAATTAAAAGAAAACAAAAAGGGCGACGTAGAGGTAGAGTGAAGAATCATGAGTCGTAACCGAAAGAATATTCCATGATGTGATTCTCAGGAACGTGAATAGCGAGAAAATGATATCTATAGAGCAGATAGCGGAAACGTGTAGACAAATGGCGGAGATGATCTCAAAATCGAAAGCAAAAACAAGATAACAAATACAGCATGATGTTGCTATGAATCAAACAAGAAAGAGTAGTCAACCATCATTTGCATGCGACTTCACAAGCTCTCGGCATTGTGTTTGGCGTTGTTTCTGTCTCCATGTGTTGTCAATTATATTTTGACTGCGAGTCGGTCTTTAATTCGCCCCTGAAGACGAAGATGACGACTCGCTGATAGACGAGCCACTCTCGGTGCGGGCGCGACGTGTGGTGTGGATGAAGCGCCAGATACCGAAGCCGATAAGTACCAAGAAGAGGAAGATGATTATGACGATGACGGCGATGGCGTCATTGGGCTTCATGATGGGCGAGAATAGGAATAGATGGTTATAATATATGCGATGACGTCAAGCCGGATGTGTGGTATGTACGTATATGTGAATATATATTTTTTCGTGTTTAGGCGTTCAGGTCGGGATTCTAGGAATGAAGAGACGTTATAGAGAGGTCGTTATCTTAGTGTTTAGATGATAATATAGAAGAAAAAAGAGGCTATATATCCTCTGGAATTCTATTTATTGAAAAATGCAGTGACTGAAAGAAAGTAGACAAAGAATTAGAAACTAGAAAGACCGGAAAAAATAAAGCATAGATCGCGTTCCAAAATGCGCAGAATAGGGGAGGCAGAATAAGAAGTAATGTGGTGGGTACTTGTATCAATCGAGGTGGCTGAACACAATAATAAAAAAGAAAAAGAGAACTTACTACGCTTTGTCAGACCATAACACGATATTTTGGCAAAGAATTAGAAAAGAAAGAAGAATGTATTTTACTGCGAAATATAAATTAACAAAGCTCCCAGAGAATACAATATATAAGCAGCATCAGTCACAGTTTTCTAGATGTTATATATTTCTTGTTTTGTTTTTCTCCTCCTCGAAATACCAAATACGGCGCGGTTGCCACGCAACCATAACAAAGCTAAGCCTAACAAAATAAATCAGGAAAAAAAAACCCGCAAAGGTTGGGGGGTTTGGTAAGCTTTTGGAGCTTTGATTATCGATTCTCTTGCGGCGTTTTTTTAAGCCAGGGGTTTAATGCATCCAAGCGAAGTGAGGAAAAACTTGAAACAACATTGAAGAATATATTGTAAGTAGCCAGTCAATACCCACACATATTGAGAAATAAAATTTACCGTGCTGAAGTATCAATACGTAAAATAAAAAAGAAGACTTCAAGTTCGCATAGCCAAGCGATATCAAGATAATCTCAACTATTGATCTGGTCATTAGTTTTTTCGGTTTCAAACTTGAGTACAGCACTGCTTCTAGCCAGAATGTCCAAAGTCCTTTCATGTGAATATAGCTTCATGATCAATATATGAGAAACATCAAAAAGACACAGCTACTACAACAGCCAGAGTTATGAAGACAGCAAAAAGTAATGGTGACAAGACTGGGACTCGAACCCAGGCGGATTTCTCCATCAGGAAACTTGCGTTAAGGAACGACCTTAACCTGACGCCATAACCAACTCGGCCATCTTGCCAATACGAATCTTGACATTCTAGGTAACCACAGTCTCTATATGGGAATCGACTGCAGGCGGGATTGGCAGGCGAATGTCACAAACAAAACATACATATATAATCATGGCAGTGAAAGGAATACGGCAGAAATTTCTTGAACGTAAAGTGGTATTAGGTAATTCATGTAAAGAAAGGGACGGCATATCCCCGACGACTAAGGCATATATATATATAGATCAAGTGAGTCTTTCAAACTATATACTTGATATATATATGACAAAGACGTGGAGAAATTACAAGAAATATGTAGATGTCTCTCTATTTCGGCTCAATCTCATCGTCGCTATCCACATCGATAATCTTGATATGCTTCTCATAGAATTGAAGCATCTATACACACAAGGTTGTTAGTGATGACTTGAACATTGTTGAATGTGTGAAGGAAACTTTACCTTTTGAGGGGCTCTCTTATACACCACCTCGGTCGTATGCTTTGTCTTCTTTCCATTGTTCCAGGTTAGGAAGACCTGGAGCTGCATAGCTCCTCCCGGACCCGAAGGTTCGTGGCAGACGGCAATGCTTTCAATATCATCTTCCCATAGGCCGCTAGGTGGACACCATGGTTGGTTCTCCGTTCGGGACTTTGTCGTTGCGGCGGTAGCTGCAGTGTTGGATTTTAATGATAAAGAATGTCTTGTTGCTGGGACAGGCGATGGTGAGCTTTCAACGGAATATCCCGTACGGACTCTCTTTGAAGCTGGCTCGGGTTTAGAAGTGTCGTTGTCTCCTTCCCTCTCGTCATCTTCGTCTTCTCGTTGCTGTTTTTGCCGTTCTTTGTTGGGTTTTTTGTCCTTCGCTACAGCTGATGCAGTTGATCTTCTGTCGGATTTCTGTCTGCGTTTCTTAGAATTATTGCCTTCCTTGGCGGAGTTGAAGATGCCCTCTAAGCCTCCAACTTTTTCGAGATACGCTTCAAGGATAGACTCCGCGCCTTCTCTATACTACCGTATTAGCAAGACGATTTTCATCGTAGAACTGGATATGAGGTGGGGTACGTACCTCAATGATTCTTCTGGCTCCCAGGTGTTGTCTATCGGGTTATCATAGCCTTCCCATTTGACCTGGAATTTGACAGTTTTTCCTGTCACTACATGACTCAAGATATTTTCGACAATATATCTACACACAACCAAAATGAAATATTGCCATTGATTAGCCTACTTGGTTTCTGATGGTTTTCTTTGACAGGTCTATGGTCTTATAGACATACTCATCTTCTCCGAGCTCGATATCCTGATTCACATCGTTTGCTGGAGGTGGTTTAGCCACTGCCTTGCTCGTCGGTTTGTTCCCCTTGTCAGAGACTGTATTGCCACTGTCAATGTTCATCGCGTCGGGATCGTCGGTAGAAGGACTAGGCTTTGAAGAAGTTTGTTGTTCGACACCGGTCATGGAAGCCACGAAGCTAGGCCCAGATTCGGATTCGTCGTCGTCAATTGCTACACCTAGATATTGTGAGAGTAGAAGTAAGCAACTAGTATGTTATTGAGCTGGCTACAAAAGAACAACGGAAATCCGATTTTCATGTCTCTTGCAGCTCGTTATGACTTTGCCTTCGCGTATCGGATCGATTTTGATTGTGTGCCTATAGAGTCAAGTCCAGACTCTGCTCATAGATTTTTTCCAATATTCTCATCTACCTGGACATAATCCTTGCGATTTGGTGTTCCGCGCGCTAGGTCTCAATTGTCGCGATACTTGGATCATCGAATGCTTCAGGCGCAAAGGCCATGGCAAGCCACATTCAAATATGATGCGCGACTTGAGATCCGAGCCGGAGTTACCAATATCGGCAAGCAAGATTACTTCATAACAGATTCAAGATCGATGGCTATAGGTCGTTGATTGTAGAGATACAGGAGAAAAGGATGATGAATTCGAGGAAAGGAGGAAAACGTACCAAAGGCCATTTCAAGGCGAGCGTGTTCTTGAATAATGAATGCGCAAGAGGCGAGATATCAAAAAACAATGAATTGAGTATGATCAAACAGAAAAATTCTTCGACGTTACTAGTCGCTGAAATGTGCCGAGAAAGAAGACTCAATATTTAGTGACAAGAGCAATTAGAGGAAGCACTGTGCCATATTTTGTTCAATTTAGTTTATCGTATTTGAACGACGCGCGCGTGGACCCACTTATCCTATTCAGGAAGTTTCGTTGACAAAGCGCGTGAGGTGGGCTAATGAAATTTACTAACAAGGCTACCATTCCTGTTAGAACAATGCCGCATGGTGCTAAACTACCCAGCAACAAGCAAAAAAAAAAACAGACCCTAATAACCCTACACGTTAGACGACTAGGATCATGACTGGAAAAAAAAAAGATTCATCAACATTCAAAAAGAACAATGTGATAAATTTGAGTCAAGATGCACAAGTCAGTGATTGTATCACTAGTAACTCTACTACAACTCACGGCAAAAAGTGAACCGAGGCGGACTTGAACCGCCGACCTTTTGTGTCCATTCATTCGAAATGAAGTGTTAGACAAACGTGATAACCAACTACACCATCGGTCCTTTGCCGATATCGATGATAGTACTTCGAAAGCTAAGAAGCAAAACTTCGGCCAATTTTCGGAGGTATGGACCACTAGTTCTTCGGGGCTAGGGGACGGTGTCGTCCCGCACATACAAAGCTATCGAGTTTGTCGAGCGGAGGTCGGACTTGGGGAATCAAGACGAGGACGATTTCGCGGATTGTGAGGGGGGCTTCCTGGCCTGAGGAGCATGTGAATGATGTTTTGATTGGGTGCTGCTTTCTTTTGATGATTCTACAGCTGTGACAAGGTTTTTTCCGCTCTTCTTGTTTCCTCTATATTGTTTTTACTGCTTCTTTCTACTATTTTCTTCTACTATTACCTTTCTTTGCTTTGCACTTATCGCTACATTTCAACCTAGTCTTTACACTTTAAAATTGCCAAAACAACTTTAATATACAGGCACAACTTTAAATATCTGTCCGGTCCAATCCGGCGTCGTATGATCTTAGTGATTTAGGTAGACGTTAAATATACTCAAATCAATCAAATACGAGTGGATTTTCGAGACCGGCCGAGCCGATTTTTCTGTCTCCGGATTTTCTGTCTCCTCCGCCCGTATCACTTCAGGGTCCAGCTCTGCCCTCTCGGGTGTCCATAGGACGTCATCCGTAGATACCCCCGTGGCGAGCTTGTTGTTATTGTTGTTGTTGTTGTGTTGTTGCTGTGTTGTTGTTGTTATATTTATCAGTACGACGCTGTAACCAACTGAGCCAAGACTATTGAATTCATGATATATGTCTATCTATCACTAGAGAAGTTGCTTTGAAAGAGTTTTGGTTGCTGATGTAGACGAAGCTGTTCTATACTAAATGAAACTTTACTGCACCATTTGATACTATGATTATTGGCATGTAGGAACGACAGACTTGCAAAAAGTACAAAACTGAGAGATTTTTTGCAATTTGCTTGATCTTAGACACTGAATACAATCGTTCTCAAGGAAATCTCTATCTGCTTGCGTAAAAAACCGGCACAAGGCCAAACTATTGCATGATAGACCTTTGAGATAGGCATACTTCCGTTCGACAAAAACGTAATATAGCTATTAAGGATTTTCACTAATACACACTCATAGAACTTTTTCTTGCTAGTTAGAAATTCATGAAGCTGTTATAGGCTGACACATGGTAAGTTGAGCAATGACTATATGTTTCCCCTTTGCTCAATTCTTATAGGACTTTTTCTTAGGACTTTTCTTAGAATTCTTTGAGTATAAGAAGACGGGCTTTCTCCCCATTTCTCCTTTCTCAAACTTCTTCCTCAACATCAACTTTTGGTTCACTTGGCTAATACCATAAACAATTAACATAACTACCTTCACACTACTTCTTAAGTATTATTAAAAGCTTCTTATAGTGAGTATTTGAATTCCCTTTCATAATCTATTATCTTCTATCATCACTACCTTGTATAATGGTACTTCATTCGATCCCTTCTTATCATCATCTATCATGAATACCTCCCATCACCCTATCTACCATCATAACATCACCAATCATTTGCCCTTTCCATCACCTTTTTATTTATTCATATTAAAGCACTGTTGTTAACAATTCGTAGCCTCATCTACAATCTTTCTATAGCAGTTGCAATGCACGTTAGAGCTCTAATAGTGGCAACAGTTGCCTGGACACTATTTGTCCAGGCATTTGTTGCATCTGCCACAAATGGCACCTACACTTGGGCTTCTACCCACTCACTCAATGAGGCTTCAGCCTCTTTGCTTTGGAGCTCGAGTTCCACTACTTTGGCGCTCCCCCTGTCAACTATGGAGCCTGTGTTTGCCCAGAAGGCTACAAACTCCTCGTCCTCCATGGCCTCTCCAGCAGCAAATGACTCCACGGTTGTGCAGTGGTTTACGTTTATGCCGCACGTGTCTTTACATGACCGTACTGGCAAAAACGCTTTTAATGTCCACTCCGCGGACGTATTTGCCTACGGATCCGAAGACTCTGTAGTGTCTCTTTTTGCGTACTCCGGTACGCCACTCATTAACCTTGACCAGGTTTCTGAGCACCTACTTGCCATCAGCTTCGATGGAGCTGATAAACTCGCCATTGAGTTCACTACCATTGATGCTGCCACCACCGCTCTGGATGTGTGGGCATCTGCCTTGGATTCCGCCTCTCAGGGTAGCGTCATGGCGATGACACCAATTGGTTCTGTTGACTCACAGAACCATGGATGGTTCGGCGTCTCGGGCAACACTGCCCGAGGAGATACTAGCACAACAGTGGGATCACTTACAGTGATTCCCATCTGGATTCGGGCCTCAAGTGCTCATCTTGTGCCGTATCTGGAGCCATTGGTTTCAGCTACCGGGCTGGCCATGCTGGAGATTTTAAGATCTCTACCAAGGGTGTAGTTGCCCAGACTTTGTTGAGACTTTATGTCACTGGACATGCAGTCCAGGGTCTTACAGGCTCTCAGCAACTACTGGCCTTACCGCCAGTGTCCTTCCAGGTGCCGGATATTGGCTCCGTATCGCTATCCCTCAGTGATAGTATTGGCTACGCGGTATCCAATATCCAGGCATACGCTCGCCTAGACTTTGGAGGCAAGATGACGGTCTCCGATGAGAATCGTCTCCTAGCCCACGCTGAGCGACACGTCTGGAAGAGTCGTGTTAGTGCGAACATCGAGGCGCCTGTCTCGCACTATACAAGTCCACAGTGTCTGGTGGTTTGTATGGTGAAGTGTCCGTCTACCATGCAATCCATGCTGATGTGACATTCGAATCACTATTCATTGATGCCTCTGTATCCGCTACTATGGACTGGAAGTTCCCCCAGTTCCATCTAACGGCTGCAGCTTCATATGATGATGCTTGTGGATTGTGTGGTGGGGGGAAGTTTGGCCTTGTTGGAGATCTTGACTTGGAGAGTATCATGACTGTCGGCCTCAAGCCAAGAATATTTGGTATGGACCTATCTTGGCTGTCATTCACCCAGTCTACTACGACCAAGGTGATTGTCCTGTTGGACTTCTGTGTAGCATCCGATCCTGAGTGCAAGAGTAGATGGTTTGACCTCAACCCTAGTCACTCAAGATCCTTCCTTAAAAGGGATGCTCACAAGCTGTTCCGAGACTCCGACTTGACGGTAACCCACGACGTCTAGTTGCCTTTTGAGGCCGAGGATATGCCTTCGGATGTTGCGGATGATCTCTTCGACATGCTGGAAGATGATCGGACCAAATGGTCTAAGGCGTCCTCGGGTGCCATGGTCGGCCGTCTAGTCGACATGGTCGCCAAGCGGGAGTGGCTCCGCGGCACAGTCAAGGATGACTGGACACTGTCCACTTCCCAGAAGGCCGAGATGCTGCGCCAGCACCCGGAGTATGAGGAGGAATTCGATGAATGGGAGCTTGAGTAAGCTCGCCCCAGTTAGTCATTGGATTCAATACAGTGGAAAGGCGTCTAGAGCTTGGGCTTGCTCGCTTTAACATATCTATCAACTGTTTTCCTTTTTTATTTAGTGTTTTCATTATAGTAGTTAGTTAAAATACATATCTTTCAATTTCAACAATTTGCTTTTCTCTGGCGTTTTAGGTGATATTTGCTACTGATAGCACATTGTACAATGTGTATCGGTAAATAGTTATGGTTTTAAGAGTTGTGCCTGTATATTAAAGTTGTTTTGGCATTTTTAAAGTGTAAAGACTAAATTGGAATGTGGCGATAGAATGTAAAGCAAAGGTAATGTAGAATCATCAAAAGAAAACAAAAAACAAAAACAACAAACAATCAAAACATCATTCATATGCTCCTCAGGCCAGGAAGCCCCTCTGACAATCTGCAAAAGCGTTCTCGTTTTGATTTTCCAAGTCTAAGGGACAGACTGGGAGTGTTGCACCATCACCCATGCTCTTCTTGAGCCACACCTCGGGCCACCCAATGGGCCTCAACTCTTAACTAACCGGGCCGGGTTTTGATTACGGAAGTTTTGGCGACGATGACGATTCTTGAATCTTGCCGAATAACCCTAACCCTAGATGATCCTGTTGTATGATCTTAGTGATTTAGGTAGACGTTGAATATAATCAAATCAAATAGCCGGAAGCTATGACCTTGGCACCCGTAAGATCAAGGGATCTTCCAAGTAAAAGAATACAACTTCGTTTGTTACCTACGACGTCAAGGATGTCTTTGACGTCGTGAAGCGTGGGTTCGTTGTCCAAGCACAGAGGAGGAAAGGTCAAGTGTTAGTAAGAGGAGGGGGTTGATTTCTTTTATGTTTGGCCGTACTTTGTACAAAAAGAACTGGCTGGATAGCTCGAAAGAGGGAGCGACAAAACTCAGAGAAAACTAGGATAAGAACTTCTTGTACACACCATTTCTAAAGTCATGAATACGTATTAATACTTGTAAAACATAAACAATAACGATGGCATGGCAAACAATTACAATAATGCGGAACCATATGATACATGCCACTTTAGTCGCTCATGAATGAGATGTAAGTAGCAAAAAAAAACGAAGATATGACATGTTAGAAAGCTAGATGAGTTAGACTGTATGACCAACGGGATAGTATAACTACTAGAAGCACTCTATACATCTTCATAGCTCTATAATTCCATAAGATAAAAGAAAAAAAGAAAAAAAAGAAAAGCACTCTATTCAATCTGTGTCGTGTAACGTCATTAACAAAGCATGGCCTTGGTACAGGGATAAAATTTATGACGACTGGTACTACACTAATAGTATCCCTTGTTTATGTCAATTTACACAAGACTTGAGATGATTGAAAATAATTCATGTGAAGTATAATGTAGTGTCTCATAGATACAGCGTTGGTCTGAACTTTACGTTTATCTCAACGTCTAGGTGCGCCTTTGCCATCATCGCAGCTGTTTATTAACTGAGACTCTTGACCTGATTACTGGTAAACAATATTACAGAATCATATAGAAATCCATAGTAGCGAAATCTATCCATAAAGCCAGTAGAAAATTGCAAGGTTGCATTACCTAATTTATAGATGAATTGTGATAGCTTAGATGAATGTCGATGGGAAGTATTTCATTCTATGCATGAAAATGTCAGCCACATGCTATCAATATTCCGGTGGTACAAGACAAATTACAAGATGACATAGTTTTGATTTCAATTAGTTAAGAAGTTCAGTATATAATGACTCATCCAAGAGCTGGCTCAGATGATAACTGAAATTGGCAGAATGGAGTTCTGCTCTACGGACGCCGGCAAAGCAAAGCCTATATTTCAACTTTTCAACACATTATGAAGAATAAAAACGACCGCTTGAAGAATGATTTACAAGATATTCCTTAGCACGAGTTTAACCTGATCGAGTTAACAAGTACCATCAACCGCGGTTGAGATAATAGTTAGTGGCATGAGTCACTATGCTCTCCCTCCGACACAGCAAAATCTCTTGGAGCCAAGGACACAATATTATGACTCTACAGTCACTCTGATTGAATGCATGAGAAGCTTAGTTGAATCACTGCCATTATTAACATAGGTATCTGATCATTATTAGGCTGTAGAATGCCTTTGATGACTTTTTCGTCTCTATCTCAATTAGGTAGTTGCATTTCCCTAATTGGAGCCGTACCTTCCGCTGAAGCCTCAGCGCGTTATTCCATGTTTATGACAACACTCTGGGCTATTACGACGTGTTTACCAACCAGAACGCGTTGGATATAGGCTTCTGCTGATTAAGGCAAGGAAGTTTCCTATAAAAGGTATGATAACTACCAAGTGAAAAAATTTCCTTTCTTCTTCTTCTTCTTCTTTTTTTGCTCTTCATAGTGCTCCCGCCCAGCAATTACCACGTCTCGTTACAACTGCCAAAGATCGCAACTACTGCCAACTTCTTTACTATAAGAACAAATACCAACCTGATATTCACAATGCCTTCGGTATGATTTCTTGCCCCCTCTACGACCGATGAAGATCTTTGAGCCCCCGCCCCGAAAGCCCCTCAATCGCAATGAGGGCCCCATCTTTTACGCCGTAGAGGCGGTAGGCGAAGCTATTCCAAACTGTCCGCGGCAGGTCTTGGAATGGCTTCCGGCCTGCCGTACTCTAAGCGGCTATCGGAACTCCTCGTTGCCTCGCCTGTTTTCATGCACGGCCAGACGATGAGGAGCTCCGGTGGTTCGCAACGGCGTTGGGAGTGGGGCCTTTGCTTCGTTTGATGGGGTTCATCGTTGTCTCTCCGATATCTCAGAGAGACGCGTCGTGGTGGCACGGGGCACAAGTATCGCGTATGGCCCAGTATAGCAGAAGCTAACCTCAGTTTTAGCACACCAACTTTTCCACCATTCCGTCGTTTGCCGAGATCGTCGCCGGCCGTCGTCGCACCGTCGACCCTGCCGTCCAGAACGGCCCTGTCGTCAAGCCTGTCCGTCTCATGGCTGTCTCGGACAGCATCCTAGCCGCACGGGCTGTTCTGAACCGCAGAGGTCAGATGTCGAGCGGCTCGTCGGAGGTTTCGTTCTCTCCGTCCCAGTCGGTGGCTTCCTCGCCCTCTTCGTGGGCCAACGCGCAGTGGGTTGAGCCCCCTCGTGGCTTGCCCGCTGCAGCCATTATTTCTCGTCCTGCTCGCCGTTCTTCCGGTGGGCCGACTCGGAGCGCAACCGCACTTCCCAATGCTGTTCTGCTGCCTACTTGCGCGGAGCCAATTCCGGAAGTCGCGCCGCTGAAGCCGGCTCTGTCGCGTCGCAACACGTGGCCTCTCTCGGCTATTAAGCCGAAGAAGACGGTCACCTGGGCCGCCGATGTGGTTGACCACTGCCGCATGGGCCGCCATAACCCGCGTGCTTTCCGGACGTCTCGTGACGGCAAGCCGCTGCGGAAGCGCGTAGCTTCAACTCCACGTGTTGCCGAGATTGCGCCGCTTAAACCGGCCCTCTCGCGTCGTAACACGTGGCCTCTCCCGGCTGTTAAGCCGAAGAAGTCGGTTCGCTGGGCCCCCGATGTGGTCTACAAATGCCGCATGGGTCCGCATAACCCTCTTGCTTTCCTGTCGTCCCGGAACGACAAGCCTGAGGAAGAAGAGGCGGAAGTCGAGTTTTCTCCTTCCCCTCCTCCTCCCCCGGCTCCCACTCCGGCTGTCGAGGCGCCTCTCCCAATCCCACCCTGGATGACGGCCCCTCGTGTCTCCTTTGTTCCCCTGTCGAGAGACGGAGGCAATCCCCTGCCTTCCAAGCGCTCTGCTTGTGCTTCGCAAGGTATCACTTAGAACCGTGGTGCCTCTAGCACAGTCGATCGTTCGGCGGCCTCGTCTTTCCGCCCTCTCGTCCCCTCCCCGCTGTCTTTGGTGCATACGCCAAGCTCGGTGTCCCGCCGTGCTCGTTTTTGCGAGTACACTCCCACCCCCGTCTCCGCCTCCGCCCCTGTTGTCTCTTCTTCTGCTGCTTCTCCATTCGCAGTTGCTGCTTTTGACCGCAGCGTTGGCCCTCGGTCCTCTCTTCCCAGCACCAAGGAAGGTGCTGAGAATGGGGCGCTTGCAGACAGTTATCTTGTGCAGGCAGCTTTACGTGCTGCCTCCAGCTTTAGCAATGTCTGCTGGGTAGGCTTCTCGGTTGTTCTGTTTTTGGCTCTGGTGATCATCCAGATCTCTGCTGTCTCTATGCAGCAAACGGCCACAGGAGTGACCGAGATTCTTGCTGTGATCGCGCCGATCATGGCACCTACTACCGGGGAGGACTCCAGACCTGGGGCTCTCCAAGCCATTTTTGTGATGGCTTGCTCGACCTTGGCAAGTGGTGTGCAGGTGCTTTCAAGAGTAGTTTCTACTCTAAGCAATTTGATAGACGCGGTGGTTTGTATGTGGATGCTTCCATCTACCTCCGTCGTTTCCGTCTCTGCTTCCGTCTCTGCCCCCGTCTCCTCCGCCACCGCCTCGTTTTCGTCCGTTTCGGCTTCCTCTCCGGCCAAGCAAAGAGTCACCAACTTCATGATGGCCAGTTTGCAGCCGATGCCGGTGGCTTACCCTTACCGCAGTCGCCACCTTTAGGTCCGTGACTCTGGTATCACATTCTTATCACATTCTTATCACTATCTTTTCGTCCATTCTTACCTTTCTTTATATCATGTATTTTTTTCGTTTCCATTGTTTATCTTGTTTTTACATCATGTCAAGATCTTTTCTACTCTCCACCAAGTCCTTTCTCCCACAATCTTCTGAATCTTACTATCACTGACTTCTCACTTTGTTTTTGACTCTTCCACCCCGCTCTTCTTCAGATTGATAACCCATTGTCGTTGCCAGCAGCCGGCTTCATCTATAGCCCTGCATCCACTGTCGTTGTTATAACGATCTCACCGGCCGACTAGTTATCTCTGGTACCTCTCTCTATCGCGGCCAGCAGCCGGCATTTCAACGCCCTGCATCCATTGTCGTTTCTATAACGTTCTCACCGGCCCGGTACGTTCCATGGGTTGATTTTGCCTTTAGCTTTCGTAGCTATGCAACGCCAGCAGCCGGCTTCTTCGGGAGCCCTGCATCCACGTTTTTTGCTTCTCACCGCGCGTTGTTGCAATCACCCACATGGAACATTCTCCTTCTTCGTCTAAACGGTTTGCCTTCGGGCATCTTGCCGGGGACCAAGAATTATCTCTTCTATAGAGCGAGTTGACTCCTCTTCGTCTAAACGGTTTGCCTTTGGGCATCTTGCCGGGGACCAAGACGGTATCCCTCGTTTCTATAGAAGGAGATGACACTCCTTTTTCGTCTAAACGGTTTGCCTCTATCTGGGCATCTTGCCGGGGACCAAGAAGTTGTAGTCATCTCTTATTTCCATATAGAGCGGAATGAGTCTTACACATTGTTTGAAGTTCACTGGTTATACAAGATTCCCAGTGCCCAATTGTCACAATGGGCACCAGTCTCTAGAACATCCACAGTATTGAACTATGGATTTCTGGTAGACCTAGAACTCAGAAATTAATTCTGCAGTTCAAATATGGGAGTTCTCCTTGGGCTTTGCACTAGATTTGGTGAAAAATCTGTGTGCAAGTTGGAGATCTTGGTTGGCTGCTCGAGTCTCAAGATTCGCACTACAAGAAAAGGTTACTTGGTGGCTGAGAGATAGATAGACGGCAATTAGCGGTGGACTGGTCGTTGATATAGATTAATCAAAGTCAAATAATATGTCACAAAATGTGTTTTATATATGTGAATGTTTCTCGTTGGGTTCGTAAGACTAATACTTAGATGGGTGAGAATAATCGAGCGTTTTGGCTTGTGTCTCTTGCAAGATAAAATCAAATGTTGATACAGGATAATATATGATGCTCAGTTGTGAATGTAAGACACATCGAAAGGTCTTAAAAATACATAACAAACCATGGTCGTTGGGAGCACCTCGTAACCTTCGTCATACACAAAGTTCCATCGCTGTAGTCCACCATGACACATTCATCATCCCCGCATATGTCACACGAAATTCCCAAGCCATCACTCACTACATCCCATCAGTTTCAAAATCGCCTGCCCAGCTTGATTTGATTTGATTATATTTAACGTCTACCTAAATCACTAAGATCATACGACGCCGGATTGGATACCGGACAGATATTTAACGTCTTCCGCTTGACAAACTCAATAGCTTTGTATGTGCGGGACGAGCCCCGGCTTTGATTTGATTTGATTTGATTTGATTTGATTATATTTAACGTCTACCTAAATCACTAAGATCATACGACGCCGGATTGGCTACCGGACAGATATTTAACGTCCTCCGCTCGACAAGCTCGATAGCTTTGTATGTGCGGGACGAGACCGTCCCCTAGCCCCGAAGAACTAGTGGTCCATACCTCCACTATGAGCAGCAAAAACAAATACAAAAAAAAAAACAAAAAAAAAAAAACCAAACCAGTGCATCCACAAAACTATTCCCCAAAAGACAGATCCACAAAACCAACTCCTAAGTGGAGCTACCATCCCCACTATTCAGTGAGCCTCCAAGAGGCTGGTGATCGTGGCCGTAAGAATGTAAAAATTTGGCGTAATCGAGTCGGGTGCTATGGATGAAGCAACAGCGACAAGATTCCCGCGCCGCGGGGTCGGGCATCCGGAACCTTCAAAAGGCTGCCCGCCGTGTGTGAGTGTGGCTCCCTGAGGTGAGTGGATAGACTCGGGAGACCAACGATCGAAAAGGTGCGGGGTCGGTCGCTGGTGAGAACGTCCCTCGAGAGGGGAAATCGGGCTCAAGGCCTCACGAAACGGTGCTTCAAAGTCGACAAATGTCGAAAAAGAAAACGAGAATGGACAGCAGCATTGGGGATATGTGCTGGTCGCTCTTAAAACCCACGACGAAGGGGAAAAATTCGTCTTTGGACGGAGGGGGAGGTACTCGAACTCAAAGGTACCCCCCCCGAGGGTTGTAGGAGGGAAGGTTGGAGACCCGGCCTCGGGCTCCGGAATTAAGATCCTTGGTTACCGATAACACCGGCATCATCAGCGAACATTCACTAGCGTAATTGGTGTAGTGGTAACATTAATCGTTGCCATCAAAAGCAATGATTTCGATTAGCCCTGGGTTCGATTCCCAGATTACGCAGTCCTCTCATCTTCCCATCTCCGTGGATTTGGACATGAAAAGCCTGTGTCCATCATAGCTTTCTTTTTTGCCTTTGAAACTGGAGACTGGAGTTTGTAAGAGACTAAGTAAGGCCTGATAAGAAAGAAATATATACAAGTAAACCAACGATTTAATGACGAGTAAGGCCTGATAGTACCAGCCAAGGCATGCCTTGTCTGATTTGATTTGATTATATTTAAGGGCATGCCTTGTCGCTACTAGGATGTGACTATAAATAGGTCTCAACTTATTTAGACCAATACGACATCTTTTTTCACAATCCTCGTATCTCTCACATTTTGAGACCGATAACTTTCATTGTTTTAATTTTTTAGTCCAAGGCCAGATTCCTTTGTTTGCGTTTATTTTTATTTTTATTTTTTTTTATTTTTTTCCGAGCCTGATTGCTCATCCTCTCGTCCAGACCTTATTTGTCTGTTATTTTGCTATCCCAAGCCAGACCGCTTGTACCCCGCCACCATGCTGTCCGCGTTCCTCGCCATGCTGATCAATCAGCTGGAATGGCTACTGTTCGCCGTTATCCCCATCGTCATATTCGGCATCCCCACTTATCTAAAGATACGTACCGAATTTCACTTGCGCCTTAACCAGCTGCGCGTGAACTTGCTATTGCCCGAGCAGGAGCCCGCCGAAGGCTATACCTTCTCATCCTTGGACCTTCCTAACAAACGCCCTTGGAGTACGCCTGGCTGGTGCTACCTTGCCTTATTCAAACGCAAGGAACGCGCCCGCATCGCTGCCACCCTCGGTTTCTGCCCCGCCTCTCGCGACATCCTCGACCACAGCCAACACTTCCACAGTCACCTGGGCCACCTCGCCTTCACCAGCGGTTTCGTTGGCCATGTCACTATCGGACATCGTAACACTGAGGAAATCCGCGCTCACACAGCCCTTCGTCCCACGCTCCTTGCAGCACGTTTCATGGGTATCCGGCGCTCACCGGTCACCCGTTCACAAGCCCCTGGAACCACTGAGAAGATTACGGCCAGCGAACCTATACACTCACGCACCCTCAGCCGAGTCACGACGGTGCGCGAGCCTATGCCCAGGGAAGATAATGATGACGAAGAAGTCAGCGATAGTCCTTCTGAGACTTCTGACATTGCCCGCCGTGCTGAAACCATGAACCTAGCTCGTCCTTCGTCACCTATTCCAGTCCGGGGCCGTCAACCCTCTCCCGAGACAAACCCTATGGACGCTGTTAATGCACGAATGGACGAAATGCAAAGAGACATGCAAAGTATGATGGAACGAATGAAAAAAATGCTATTCGACAAAGAACAAGCTGAACAGCGTTCTAAGCCAGAGTCCTCTCGTCCCGTACCAGCACTCCTCCCTGCCCCCGTCGCCACGCCTCACCAGTCTCTGCCTCGCCAGGTTCTGCCCCTCCTCGAAGAATTCAGCGGCCTACACGCCGACTACGAGAACTGGCGCACACTGGCCATGCTGAAATTGAGAGTCGACGGGGGAGCCCTTGGTGACGAAATCTCCCACGCAATTTACCTCTTTGGCCGTCTAGGCGCTACCACCCGGTCTAAGTTCAACACATACTTCGAGGACATCAGCCAGCGTCCCGGAGCGTACCAACTCCTCGTTGAAAAGCTAGACCTGATGTTCCGCAGCCGCGACCGTCATGACCTTGCCCTTACCGCCTTCTACTACACCGCTCAAGGTCCCACTGAGCCCTTCAGAGTCTTCTTTAACCGCTTTGAGGCCTTAGCCATGGAAGCGCGAGTAAGCGACGAAAACATGCTTATTAACAGACTACGTAAGGCCATCCGGAAAGATCTGCGCTCCGAGACCAGCTATGTGTGGGGCAACGGGTCCTACCAGGTGATTTCCGAGAAGTTGCTCGTACACTTCGACTTCCGTGAATTTGAGAGTATACAACGATGGTGAAAAAAGGTATCGTATTGGTCTAAAGAAGTTGAGACCGATGAAGAGGAAAGGAAAACTAAGACTAATATTGATCTAGAGGGAGTCTCTTACAGTGAAGACCATGCGCGTGCTGCAGATCCTACCAAGAAGACTGCCCGACCTACCAACCGCTCCGACACAACCAACTGGAGGTCACGCTCTGACCAGCGTGCGCCCAACGAACCACGCACCCAGCCGGCCCACCGTTCAGATAGACCGAGACTTTCCAACGCCGACCGCCACCGTATGATGCGTGAAGGAGTTTGCTTCGTGTGCTCACAGCAGGGACATGTAGCCACTCAGTGCCCGCAACGTAGGTCTACGCAGGGACCCCGCAACGATCAACTATCGATCAATACCGTCTGTTGCCTGCACCCCCGACCAACACGATCACGACTGTAGCGAAGGTAGACACGGAGTTTCACGATGCCGTCGAAGTCCTCGTATACTCTCACAGAGTTAACTGGGGGAGATGATATCAGCCTGTTGCTTCCGCCCGGGACATGCCGTCGTATTGCTGCGAAATAGCAGTAGGTAGACGTAAAATAGTAATAAATAAATAAGTGAGTAACCACAGTGTCGTAGTAGCTTTAGAATTGTAAGGAGTAGAAGCTGTAGCTGCGTAATTGCCTGCCCCGCTCTTTCCTCAATTCGTTTTGCCTGATAAGCGACTCCATAATAGAGACATGATAAATCCGAGAAATTATTATTTTTAATTTGCATTTTCTCAAGTATCGAGTATAGGAGCTGCGATTGGGACATTTGAAGTCTCTGTCCCTCCTTTTTTTCACTCTGATATCAAGAGAAGAGACTTTCCATAAAATACAAGTCAAGGTAAAAAATATATATATATATAGTTATAGTTATAATCAACTTCTACGACCGACGCGGCACCGAACAACGTATGTTTGATATCAAAGCCTGGTAACTATCAGTCCTCTAGATTTCCTGGAGAAGAAGCAATCAAGTGGTTTGTAAGCACATGAGCTTTATGTGAGAAGAACAAACATCCTGATACATAGTTATCGTACTGGAAGTTACGCATATTCCAAGTGGTACCAGCGTTGAGGGGGCCTAAGGACAAGCTACAACAGCGCAGACTTAAGCACTGTTCATAGCACCATCGAAGTACATTTCTAGTTGCTTAAGTGGAATAAAAGTGACTGATTCTGATAATATCAATCGAGACGTAGACCGCACACACACCGACTGCTCGTCGCCTATCTAAAAGATTGTCTGGTTGTGTGCGCTGCCTTGTACTCTGATATTTATGCTTCCAACCTAGCGAAGATGCAGCGAACAGACTCGGTATCAACGTTGCAGTATCTCCAATAGCTTGCAGCTTATGCTTTGCTTGTGTGTCTTGATATGTTTGGGAGAACAGACTCTATATTATCTGGATGGGTATCTCTTTCTTTATCCTTCTCTCGCTCTGATATACTCCCTGAATATTTTGCGAGCACATCAGCTACCTCATTCGTGTATATCCATAGGGGGGAGGTTTCCTTGTAGCTTAGAAGAGCCCCCACCACCACGTTTTCTCTTTGCCATTGACTGCAAGATTACTAGCGGGTGTTTGTGGAACCAAGAAGCCTTTTCATAAGTCCATTTCTCGAGAATAGTAGGGAAGGAGTACCAGTATGTCTAGAATGAGAGGGGAATGGCTGGACTGGCCTACTACAGTGGACATGAAAACTGCCTTGAACACTTGGACAGTTAGCTCATGTTTGTACCCTTTGAGAATCTGTAGTTCGTTAAATGACCTTATAAGTTGGGCTATCTCATTTGTGTGATATCAGATCCGGTTACTTTTTCAAACTAAACAGACACCTAGTCACCTTAGAGTGACTTTGGCTGGTGTTTCTTTTCTATCTACAGGTCTAGGGAGATGCTTTACTGTTAACGTTTATCAGACTAGTCTTCTTATGATACAGCATTCAAGTCACCTAATATACAGATTTCTATTACACAGAAACATACATCTGCCAATCTGGATATAATGTGGCTAAAGAAACGCACCATACTACAAATATATCGGACTTTCGCGTTTCAGCTAGAAATCCAGGCTGTTATTTCCTGGCCTGCTGTTGTTAGTAAGTGCAACTATCTATGACCAGATAATGAGTGAATACTATGAAATTATTACAGAAAATCAAGTTTATATTTATATCGATACTACCAGCTCTTCTATGATAAAATGTTTCTCCTCTGCTCATTTCATATGTAAACTTTCATTTGAATTCAAACAAGATACATATGTAGTAATTATTGGAGGGCTCCGCTTACAACATCAACTAGTTAAATTCAAAAGATCGTGGAACTCCACCAACACATAAGTTGTAATATGTTATATTGACACCAGAAAGGTTGGAACATAGGGCCCAGTATAGATTTGACAATTATCTGAGTCTTTCTCGGTATTTCAATTAATACTACCACGATATCAACCAATATCAAGCGAAACCAAATTTGCTTTGTTGTTAAAACTTCAAATCTTAGGACTTTTTCACCCAAACCGGAACTTGCTTTCCAAGACTTCAAAATAAAGGACTTTTTGCAGCCCATAGAATCTTTCTTCCTATAAAAAGGTGGTCATTCTCCCTGTCTGGGAGATTTAATTTTTCCTAACTTCCTCATCACTTTCTCATCAGTTTGTCAAAGCCAAACGGACATCATCACTATTTATCTTGTATTTTCTAAAGCTGTCTATAGTGAGTATTCAAATTCTCTCTCATCTCCTATCATCTATCATCACTTGCCTCTATGATATTTGCTACTTTCCATCATTGTCTTGCATCTGCTCCTTCTGATCATCATCTATCATAATCATAACTACCTTTCATCATCACTACTATCCTGTCACTACTATCCTATCACTACTGTCCTGTCACTACTGTCCTGTCACTACTATCTATTATCACCACTACCCTCTTATCATCTACAACTTAGGCTGTCGCTTATTCCTTCTTTCCACATGCTCACAGCATAAACATTTCTTCCCATAACACAATGACAACGTGAAAACATCAGTACAATTGTACTTGTTTTCGCCACAAACTATCAATGTCCTTCTTTCCCGAATTGTATTCTCTTAAATATTGGTACACTGTTGCTAACAATTCATAGCTTCTATTTTATTTTATATTTTTGACATCAGCAATACCGTCTAACAATCTTCCGACAGTGAGTATTCAAATCCCTTTGCACTATCTATCATCATCACTTCCTTCTTACCATCTACAATTATTGCCCATCCATCGATTCTTTCCACTCTTTCACAACATGGATTCCTTCATAAAGGCAATTGTAACTACTGTTCATCGTAGTGTACAAACTATCTAACGTCACATGGATACTAATAGTTTTTAAGTAGTTCTCTTTCTCAGGATTGTAGCTACCATGAACTTTCAAGCTCTAGTATATGCAATGATTGCCTGGGCACTATTTGTCCCGGCAGTCATTGCCTCTACCATTGGCTCCCCCAATGATACTTCGTCTGGGCTTCGGCCTCTTCCCCACTCCAGCCCGTGGAGTCTGTGCTCGCTGAGGAGGCTTCCAACATCTCGTCTTGGATTTCTACATCTGGAATGACCGTTCCGTCAGCTAACGGCTCCATGGTCATGAAAGAGTTCGTTTACTTGCCACATGTTTCTCTCCATGACCGTGTTGGTGACAACGCCTTTACTGTCCATTCTGCAGACGTCTTTGCATATGGACTTGAAGACTCGGTGGCTTCGCTATTTGCGTACTCAGGCACGCCACTTATCAACTTGGACCAGGTTTCTGAGCAATTGCTCGCCATCAGCTACGATGGATCTGGTGAACTGGCTCTGGAGTTCACCACATCTACTGCTGCTGCCACTGCTCTGAAAACGTGGTCATCTGCCCTAGCTTCGCAGGGTGGCGTCATGGCAATGACGCCCATTGATTCTGTGGATCCACAGAACCATGGATGGTTTGGTGTCTTGGGCATAACTGCCCAAGGAAGCATGAGGGTAGTGTTGAATGTTAAACCCAACACTATAAACGACTTAGAGGGCTGGAGTGTCATGACTGACACTGCAGATGGCTTCCAAAATGCCACTAACCCTTTAATGGTTCAGTTGCTTGCGGCTAATCGATGGGACTACGCCATGGAAGTCAAAGTACATGTTCTTTGACTTCCAGCACAACAGTGGAATCACGTACAGTGATTCCCATCTCGATTTGGGCCTCAAGTGCTCATCGTGTGATGTGTCTAGGGCCATCGGCTTCAGCTACCGGGCTGGAAAGCGCCATGGTGGAGATTTCAATATCTCTACCAAGGGTGTAGTTGCCCAGACGTTGCTGAGACTTTATGTCACTGGACACGCTGTCCAGGGTCTTACAGGCTCTCAGCAACTACTGGCCTTACCACCAGTGTCCTTCCAGGTGCCGGATATTGGCTCCGTATCGCTATCCCTCAGTGATAGTATTGGCTACGCGGTATCCAATATCCAGGCATACGCTCGCCTAGACTTTGGAGGCAAGATGACGGTCTCTGACCCCAGTTCCATCTAACGGCTGCAGCTTCATATGATGATGCTTGTGGATTGTGTGGTGGGGGGAAGTTTGGTCTTTCTGGAGATCTTGACTTGGAAAGTGTCATGACTGTCGGTCTCAAGCCAAGCATCTTTGGTATGGACCTATCTTGGCTGTCATTCACCCAGTCTACTACGACCAAGGTGGTTGATCTGTTGGACTTTTGTGTACCGGTCCTGAGTGCAAGAGTAGATGGTTTGACCTCAACCCTAGTCACTCAAGATCCTTCCTTAAAAAGGATGCTCACAAGCTGTTCCGAGACTTCCACTTGACGATAACTCATGACATTGAGTTGCCTTTTGAGGCCGAGGACATGCCTTCGGATGTTGCGGATGATCTCTTCGACATGCTGGAAGATGATCGGACCAATGGTCCAAGACGTCCTCGGGTGCCATGGTCGGCCGTCTGGTCGACATGGTCGCCAAGCGGGAGTGGCTCCGCGGCACGGTCAAGGAGCCTTTTAACCCAGTCAAGGATGACTGGACATTGTCAACTTCCCAGAACGCCGAGATGCTCCGCCAGCACCCGGAGTATGAGGAGGAATTCGATGAATGGGAGCTTGAGTAAGCCCTCGTTTTCGTGTTCAAAAAGTTGGCATTTGGAGCTTGAGCTTGCTCGCTCTAGATGGTAACATATCGTTTAGCCCTTTCCTTGTTTTTCTTTTCTTTTTTGTCGTTTGAGTTGATCAAATTTAATCATGGGATATCAGGTTCTAATAGAGTGGTTTAATGTTTGTTATACCTGTTCGATTCCCTATGTTTGTTGTGGCTTTATTTAGCTTTATTCTTTCGCTATATTGATATTTTAATGATGTATTCTCTAAAAGTTCCCTTATACTACTATGTGATTATTGAATGAATGAACAGCCTTTTAAATGTGATGCTATATAAAGCCAAAGCTACACTTTCTTCCAATATCTCGTTTTTTCAAAATCAATGGCCGATAAATGGACACCATATATTAAGTACCAAAAAAGGCCGTAAATATACCAAGTCCTCCCCATACTATGCCGTGATACTCCGGTGAAAAGTCTATTGTTCATGATAAAGAGGATCGTTCTCCCTCAACCCACATACAAATCATCACTCCATTCTCCCTATATTATGTACATACAACTCGAGTAGCACAGAGATCGAAGCTACTATTGAAATTCGCTCACAGGGCTGTACTGCCGGTATAAAACAGCACAACCCTTGTTCATTACACATCTTCTCTTTGAAGGGATAATCTATGAAAACACTTGAAACACAATGTAGATGCTCTATCGTGTCAATTCTCTACCTCTAGTATAGAGAGTGGGGAAATCAGCCAAAGGTGAGTGAGTGTAGTTTTCCACATTCACACAATTTCTCTACGTTGAAGTAGATTGGGTCATTTTCTTTTTCACGTCAACTTCTGTTCAGTTTTGGTTTTGGTTTTCTATCTAGTCACCAAACCAGCACCGGGTAGAGTGTTGCACAACGAATCTCCAATAGGGCTGGTAAGAATGGAACCTTTCAAGAGGCTGTCAACAAAAATCCGAAGCTTACTCCATGAGTGGAAAGGAGGCACTGAGCGTGTAGAACTAGCATTCGGTGGCATCAGATGGGTCCCAGGACCACACCAATGTTCCAGGCAACGAGCTAGTTGACAAGTTGGCGAAACAAGGGTGTACAAGCAATACTAAGCTTGTGTACCTCGACCGCGATCATATGTCCCCTTGCTTCCGCCCACAGCTAAATGCAGACTTCACGGCGTGGATAGCGGAGTGCGAGCCGAGAAAGCACCGTAGGGTTCGCTTTGAAACAAAGACAGTCTACAAGGTGGACTGGTTCAAAGACCAGCATAGGTCTACAGTGGGACGGATCCTAACTGCCCGGGCAGGTGAAATGGCGGCACTACAGAGCCCCCATGCGGCCTAGAGAAGAAGCCCCATCAGCGGGCCAGACAAGTACAGTTGACCAAGAAAATGGCAGCTCAGCTATATGGAACTAGGTCTACGCCAGACTTCCTGCCCTTTTGTATCTTCTTGTACCAATGTCCGTTCCTCTTTTGGCCTTATTGGATAAACATTTAACATTTACACAAGGTGTTCATGCTAGTAATTTGTTAATTTAGTCCGTACCATGTTTGTATGAGCATATAGTACCAGCTGCTTCAATTGCCTTTCATCACACATAACAACTCTCTCGTTTTCAGTTATCTCTCATTTTGTCTCGCTCCCTTTTTTCTCATGAGTATTATATCAACGTAACCTATCCTAAGCCTCCCAATACATTCAACATTACATCAACCCTTCATGTGACAGAACCCTTGTGCCAACCCAATAACCCTAACCCATCATGATACCACACAACATGCTGCCCCCCCTCTACTCCGCGTATGCTGCATCTTAAGCCTACCGGGTCCAGTATGCGTCGTACGCTTGAAAAGCGCTGCATTTTTTTGAGATCCGCCGCCCGCCTTGCTCTTCCGTCTTATCGGAACTCGGATCCGGGATGTACTCATCTGCCGACCGCGACTCCGACCCCGCAACAGACTCCGGCTCCGACCATGCCGCCGCCGATGCCGACTCGGTGATTGGTGGTCTTCGTTTTCAAAGTATCGCTCTTGGTTTTGACGCCGGTGGCGCGACTGCTGCTGCTGTCGTTGTTCGTTCTTGCGCTGCTTTTGCTGGTATTGCTGTTGGGCTGCTTGGCTTTTGCTACTGCTTCTCGCTTGTCGGCTGCTGGAGGCTTGCCGTGCGGAATCATTGGTACTAGTGGCTCTAGAATGCCCAGTAGGGATAGCAGACCGCGACTGTTTTCTAGGACGTGAGCGATGAGACATGTGTGCAGAGCAAAATATAACCCAGGATAGCACAGGAAGAGAGACACTCGGGTCTATTCGGCGACAATAGAGTAAATAAAGTTACAGTAGCTTGTTTCAATATCGGCATCACTCTGTAGATCGATGATATATAACAAATGAGCCCTGGAAAGTAGGATTATGTAATGAAGATATAATTGGAGATAGCCTGGAAAGGTGCACAGTATCAGAGTATGAGGCGTCTTGGGAATAGATTCAATTGAATCGCAATGTCATAAATAGATACGATGAATGAAATACTCTCCAAGATTATGGAATATTAAAGTTTGACGTCCAAGGCATATCAGACAGGGGAAAAATGACGAAAAGAAAAAGGAACAAAAAACCCAAGGCTGACCAAGAGAGGGGAAAGAATCCTGTTCTTCACTTTGTTTCGTCTCTTGTTCAGGTAGGAAAAAGAAGGCGACATGACGTGTAAGATTGATGCATAAGAAGATGGAAAGGCTAATCTACAGTATTTCCCCTAATATTCTCTTCTTTTCAAAGAAAAAAAAAGTAGGAAGAGAGACGAAGCGGTAGTCTCGCTACGACGTCACTTTTTTGGCGAAGTAGAGATAAACTCCCATGAAGATGATTGGTAGCCATTGAAATATGATGCGATGATATGACTCCCATTACGGTAAGGAAAAATGAAATGTAAATAAAAAAACACAAAAAGAGCTGTCTTGTGTGCCAACAGCTGAGATCCCACCCGAATAAACGCCCTGCTTGATCAAAAAAGAGACACAAAAAGATAACATAAAAAAGAAAAGGCATAGTGTGGAATAGAAGACGAAAAAACCAGATACATGGAAATAATTAACTGGAACATGAATGACGAACGAAACAAAAAAACCAGATACACGTAGACAAACTGTCGTTCTCTCAGGCAATAGCAGCACCGTTCTTCTTCTTTTCTGAAGCCATTCCGTCGCCTTGGCCCGGAGCAGCTCCAGTCTCGGGCCCGCCTGGACGCATAGCCAGGCCCGCTGGTACTGTCGAGATCTCCGCGATAGGGGTCGATGCAGCCACTGCTGGTGCTGTCGGGTTCCGGATCTTGAAATGGTGGTAGTAGCTGTACCCAGGGTCAACCGTTACGTCAACAATCTGCTCTTCGGGAATCATTTCGTGTTTAAAACTCGACCAACGCAATCTGCGCGCTAGCTCAGCGACTACCACGTCACAATCGCCGAGAAGCACAATGTCAAAGTTAATGTGCTCGATCGGATCACGACTAATGTATATCTGTGGCACATGTGACGGCAATACGGAGCTGATCTCCGATACCGGCTTAACCTTGAGTGAGGTGCCGATAACGATCACCAAGTCAGCCTTGTCGTGGTCATGGTTGGTGAGCCGATCGTGGAACTTGTCTGGTAGCGATTCACCAAAGAATGTGATATCGGGCTTCATGATAGCCAGGTTCGATCCACCGCCCGCTGCGTCATCATCGTCCGTTTCGTCGTCAAATGAGGACCCGCGACTATTACCGTTGCGCCGCTTGTTGCGCTTGTGGTGATCACCAGACGCCCGTTTGCGCTTCGAGTTTTGCTCTGTCTCGAGACAGCGCTTGCAGTCAGGGATCTTTCCAGCCTTGATATCATCAAAAACCTCGTCACCAGCCACCTTGTAGCCACAAGTGAAGCAGGTGGCAGTAGAAAAAGATCCGTGACACTGTACCAAACGCGCCTGCGAGATACCTGCTGATGATTCCAAGTTGTCGATATTCTGCGTGTAGTTGGTCAAGAGCTTATCGCGGCATTCCAGCTCAGCAATGAAAGCGTGCGTAGGTGTGAAGCGCTTTGTTGAAGGCAGGATATCCTTGGCGACTGAGTAAAAAAGCGAAGGGTCTTCACGGAAGATCTCAATGTCAAATACGTCCGTTGGGTCCGAGTAGCCTTTGGCTGCTAGCTGAGAGTACAAACCTGTGCCCTTGGATCGGAAGTCAGGAATACCTAGGGATGTAGAGATTCCGGCACCGGTCACGACAACAATGTTCCGTGACTTGCTGATGAGCTCGGCTACGTCATCAACAGTATTGTAGGCTGTCAGCTTGGCGCGGCGCGTGAGTTCACGACTAATACCAGCTGTGAGCAGATGGATTATGGCTCTGGTGTAGGTTTCTCCATCAAGTTCAGAAATGAAAGCTGGTATATTGATACCAAGAGCGTTGATCACAAGCTCCGCTGTATAAGGTCCATCCTCTATCATTTGCTGAATGAAGCGGTTGGGCCCCAACTGATGCAACCGTTGCCGGATTATCGCGGCCTCAGGCGCAGAGAGCGCGGCACTTCCTACAGAGTTGGTTAGTTTGAGATCTCCAACGCCATACTGGACGGCTAAGCAACGGTGGATATAATTGGCAACTTGCCTGGCGCTGGCTTTGTGTCTTCTTCATCAGATGACATATTGTCTTGTTGGTAGATGTAATCGCCTAGGATCTCGCCCAAGGGAAAGTCGTCATCTTCATCGTCACCCTCATGCGATCCATCCGAGCCACTATCTAAGCCAGCTTCTTGATCATCACGAGCTGAGTGGGCGTGGCGGCCGTGCTCATAGCTATGATCGTGAGCGTTATCGTGCAACCCCGGCGCGGGGGCGTCACTGAAGCCCTCAAAATCGGAGTGCTCGGCTTCACGGTCCGACATTGCGATTGCGAAAATCAACGGCAAAAGCGACGACCGCAGCTATAATGACAGTAGTAGCGGTAGCGATTGAGACGGCGCGGCAGTGATTGCAGGCGTAGAGGCACGGGCTTTTCAGCGGGTTTATGAGATGTTGCTCACAACAGGATAAGTAGCCGCTTCTGCAGCTGCGCGTTGCGGATCCCGACGTTCTCGCCTAGGGTAGACTGGCTACTAGACTGTTGGGTTTGGCTGCTGAATTAGGCCTGCGTCTGCGTCTGCTACTACTGCCGCCTCTACGGTATGTGCTACTATGCTAACGCTGATACGCTAGATAGGTGGTATGCAGATTTGGCGGGGCAGAACACAGAATTGATGGGGCGATGTGTCAAAGGCACTAAAGTACATATATAGAGACAACAAGCCAAAAAGCCAAGCAGGGCCTGGGTTAGAGAGTGTCAGGAACGACGCCTAGCCTGGAAGCAATAATGGAACAGATATGCTGCTAATGTGCTGTTAGGTGCTTTTTCTCCTCGGTTAGCGGGGAAAAGAGGATGTAGAAGAACAAGGAGCCTTAGGAAGGAACCTCAAAAGGAGAATAAAAGCCAGACTATAAACAAAAACCATGCAAAAAGCCTAATCAATTCTTACTATTCAAGTAAATGATTTGGGCGGCAAAGACAACGATTAAAAGATAAGGGAAAAATAAATCAATATGGCTTAAGCGCAATTTACATCAAGATCATAACGTTTGATGTCTAATTGACGATAACAACAATGATGATGATTAATGATAAACGGCCTTTTTCTGATGATGACGATAGAAAAAAAAAATTCAAGGAGATCAACCGAAAATGAGCACCATTGAAATTTATATTGTCTTAGTCAGCCGTTGAATTGAAACTTTGCTTCGAAAGTGCAGGAACGACTTCGCGATTGCCTCAGAAAGTGTAACGCAACAAGATAATATGTTTTTGTTTTCTTGTTTGGGTTACCACTTATAATGAACAAAGTATTTATAAGAGTAGCCAAGAAAGAGGCAATTCTATGTATATTGAGGGTTAGGGTTTGTAAACAACAGATCGATAGTGATAGAGAAATGTATATGTAGGAAGATAGAAGTTGTAAATACTGTTGGACATGATTAAATTTATGTTTGACCACGGTAAAGCCTCGCTGTTGTATTCTCTTCGTTTCTCTACCTGACCTTGTTTGAGATGCCGCCTTGACGCCATCTTGGCTCTTTTTTTTCTTCTTTTTTTTTCTTTCTTTTTTTCTATGCGCGGTTAATACTGGCAGCTGGCGATTAGTCACTTACAGTTGGCACATGCAGGTAAACTTACATCAACAACTCCAGACTGACTTACATGATACTTGCGACAATTTTATATTAGTTTCCAAGTCAAATTATAGAGATTTTTTTAAATATCAGGCACTATATAACATTGAAATAAATTCACATCGAGATCAAGAATTATTTTGAGTTTGAAATTTGTTTGTATTTTTAAAAAATAAAAATAAATTAGAATAAACCAAGCAGGAGGGACATGGGGCTTAGCGGTCCTTAGGCACTCCGCTTTCCCTCTGACAACAATGCTCACCTAAGAGATCAAGAGATCGGACAGAAACTGGCAAGCTCCCACGAACAGCCGAAAAAAACAAATCCCCGGGGCCCGTGAAATACTTGTGTGTTCCCGGATCTCGGTCATGACTTAGGTGTAATAGGTATCAAGTTCTACTTTAATAGTAATATCGAACTCTGATACATCCATATCCATTTCGTTGTCATCTGTAACATCCAGCTTGACATCCACAGGCCGTCTGGAGTGGTAGTCAGCCCAGAAAGCCTGATTGTGCGGATCGATATGTTTCCGGGCCTGGATCCGATCCCAGCCTACCAAGCTACGGTGTACAGATAGAGGCTTCGCCTTGCGCAAACGCTCTTCCTCGGGCGTGCGAGACAGAAAAGGGTTCGAGGGCTCGGGACAATCGGGATTCACCGTCATGAAGCGCACAAACGGGTTCGCGGAGTTGTCGAGCGCATGGCAGCAGGCAACGTACGCGTCCGGATCAAACTTGCCCCAAATAGTATCTTGTAGCGCAGCCTTTAGAGGGTTTCCAGAACGAAGATAGGGGATCTCGAAGTCAGATGGGTCGACCGAGTAAAATTGTTCGGGAGTACCCGCCGTGCGTTCGTTGAACTTCCGCAACTCGGCCTGGAGAACGGCTTCGGCAATCTTAGCTATGATGGCCTGTTGGTCCGTAGAGCCAGTTCTGATGTATTCAATGGTCGCAAAATGCTCATACAGAACTCCACAGAACATGGCATCTGCGTCAGAGCCAGTGACATTGGGCTTTGATTCATTAAGGCCAGAGTCACCGTAGTCCATGCGGCAGCGAATGAAGCCCTCAAGATAGGTGATATCATGGCAAGGCTCGATGTTTTCCATTGTGACGGTTGCGAATGAAGTTGCTTCTAAGTGTCTATGTCCACACGTTAGCCATAATTCATCAGTACCAGTCGTCGATTGTCATCGGACACACTGTTTGTTCTTGAATATGGACGTTGGTATAGAAGTTGATTAAGTTGGTAGATTTGCTATGGTTGGCAAAGATATTGTGGTAAAGTCACAAGAAAAGTGTGCACGTAGGAGGAAGGAAATCAAAGTCAAAATTTGCATCTTGGGAGAAAAGTCCTAATTAGATAGGCAGGTCTATAGGGCTTTTTTGCCTCATCTTCCACCGGAATTGGACTCAGCCTCACACAAGATAGTCGGCTAATCTTGGGGTGGACAGTAGCAAGATGAAGTAAGATAGATGGTGGCAATCAAGGCCAGGCCGGAAACGGATAGTGATATTCGGGAACTCGTTTAATTCGCTCGTCACTTTCAAACTTTAGTCGAGGCCGTGGTTATTTCGGGATACGTCATGGACTGACTTGTCACGCTGAGGAAACGCTTCATGTCTGGAAGAAAGGTGTGTATATTGTAAAAGAGTAGGTTAGATGACGTAGAAAGATTGAAGGTGAAACCATAAAAGTTGTGAATTTCAAAAGAAACGGCGGTTGGTAGTTCAACATATAGATATACAAATACAAAAAGAAAGTTTCAAGTACATTTGTAAAATACAGAGGTCAAAATGAACAGAATATAACAGATCCGTAGAGCAAAAGAAGCGGATATGTAGCTCCTTTTTATATCCGTCGGAAGACGCACAAACTACTCATGTGGTGGAAATATTACGTGGGCTGTTCTGTCCGATTGCAGGTGAATTCCTCGTTTGCCCGCTAGGTTAGACCAAGTTTGAATGTCGTATGGCTACGTCATAAAGAAGACAAAAAAGACTCCTAGAAACGACAGTTCCGATATCCGCTTGAGTAGATATCGAGGCGCTGTGTCGGATACGTGGCTGATCTTGCGTAGTCACGGAACATGTATGACAAGTCGATAGGTAGTTAGAAAATCACTTGAGGCTCTGTGGCTAGTCCAGTTTTTCTATCGTGGCTTTTGTCATCTCTTTATTATTTTAAAGTTTGCTTTTTATCAGAGCTATTCATCCCCCATTCTCTCAATACGACCCCAAACACGACATGCCAAGTTGTAAGAGCCAACTATACGAACGTCAAAAAGCCACTTCAAAGCCATACGATCTTATTGCATCCATTAATTGCTTCACGCTCTAGCAAAACCGCAGTTCCAAAATACTGCAAGTCAACTATCTACGCTGTGTAAACAGACGTCACACTTCCTAAGCTAATCATATGACTTCTCCGTTTGTTTACAATTGCGGAAAAAAGTGGAGGTTCGACTGGTACAAGTCTTCTATACTAACTAGTGCTGTGTGGTTGTCGCAATTGCCATTTTTGCTACTTGTGCTTATCTCTAAATGATTGCAATTGAGTGAGTTATAGCTGCCTGAGGCTGTCGTTTTGGCCTGACAGTCTCACGATACAAGATAGCTTGAAAGTGACGATACTTGTCGTGGTTGGAGAATCATCATCATGAATGGAAATGAGCATCTATATCATTTTGGTTTCACAGGCTGTGGGTTCACGTGTTACAAAATTACTTGGGAAATATATTGCAAGAGTACAAATATTATTAGAATGAAAAGAAAATGAAGATCAAGAAGATCTAGATGTCGATGCTGAAAAAGCTTCAACTTATGCATTAATATACTTTAAAAAGTAAAAACAAGTAAATGAATATGATAACGCAAAACTCGAAAACTCGAGCTCGTGCTGCGAAATATGCCTAAAGAGCGCTGAGTCAGTAAGAGTGGCAGAAAGACCGGTAATCACAGGGGAGATATTATGGCACTCACAGGACAGAATGACAAAAAACAATACCAAACAGACAGTCTCCCACAAGACGAGATGAAACCCCCCAATGTCAGGCCGATCCAGTATCGAGCCTCACTTCGCATCGCCCGTTGCAAGCTGCAACAAAGCAAAGGCGGCATCCCAGAACCGCGAATCTTGGCGAGGCTCGGTAATCGGAGTTCCAAACGATGGCAACTCGAGCTTGTTACGCGGAGTGCGCCGAGACGTCGGAATCAGGCACTGGCGACTCCGAGCGGCGTTGACGCGCATTTTATGCGCGGCCAGGCCTACTAAGCCGTCCTTAGTGACTCCAGGCTCGCGCCACTTCGGAGCAGCAGTCGCAGTGCGACGACGCTTGGGGGTGCTATCAGCTACCTCGCCGTCAGTAGTAGCAATGGCGGCAGCGGGACGCTTCTTGCTTCCAGTGCCCTTCGACTGCGGGCACTGGCCTGCCTCGCCCTTGGGGCTGTAGATCAACCGTAGCTTGATAGGCTTCTTAGCGGTGTGATCGCCAGCGCCAGAGGCTGCCGTGGCAATAGCGGCAGATTGGGCATCAAGAGCGGGAGTTCTAGGAACATCGTTAGAACTCGAAGGCGTGACTGGCGTGATCACGACGCCCTTGGAGAGGAATATTATGCGCTTTTTAGGCGGCACGGCATTCACTCCAGCTAGGGAATCGACCACAGAACAAGCCCTCTGCGGAGTTACGGCCTCCAGACTCTTGCGGGGAGACGGCCCTGTGGAGGGGGGCGGGTTGGTGAAGACAGTCATCTTGCCAGGTTAAATATGTCGAGAAATGACTGATGGGTGAGCAAGACAACGAGTACTTGGCCCAAAGGAAAGAGTACAGAAATGGATAAATGAAAAGAATGAAAAATGAAGATGAAGAAAGCCTGCCAAATTGAAAGACTAGATAATCGAAGCAATAGATGTGTGCTAGCAGTCAGACAACTTCGACGCAATGAGGGGAAAAATGATGGATGAGAACAAGAAGATGGAAAAGAAACAGGAGGTGGGCAGTGGATAGAAGAAGTAGTATGAGCGTTGACGAAAAAAACCATTCGAAGGCAATATTCCAAGACGGAAGTAGCAGTCCAGTTGGCCTTTAACCAGCAAATAGGCGCCTGTTTCTATGAGGCAGAAACTCCAAGATAACAGCCAATCTTTAGGACTTTTTCCTTCTCCTTAGGTCCAGACTCCGAAGAAGGAACCCGCGGAAAGATAATCCCTCCTCCCCTCTTCTAACCCAAGCCTTCGAGGAAGCCGGAGCAACACGGTACTTGCTAATGCCAAACCGAACGCCGCCATTCTTGATGGACACGTCTGACCAGCCCATGTTTTGACAAGCTTGTTCCCGCCCAAGTTTCCCACCCCCAAGTGTATTCTCAGTAGCAGTGACCTTATCTCAGTGTGTGCTGTAGGCTCGATAGACTATGGGAGGGAGAGCACGCTCAGTGTCCGGTTTCCCATATTGACAAATTGGCCCGATTTCGTCCGACCAGAAACACAACATCCATCTTTAGCATTGAGAGGAGACACATATCAGAGAGAAACGACGCCTTGGCGTTTTTGCTCAGTGTTTATCTTGAGTCTTCGATCCGAGCCCAGCTCAAGCTGAAGCGATGACGATTACCAGCTCGTCATATTCAGATTTTGTCTATTTGCCTATGCTATGTGATGTTTTGCTTTCTTTTTTTGACAGCCGAATTGGCCATCATTATTGGTCCTTCTAGTGACGCTCAGCACATCATCTCGAAACGAGGTTTGTTTTTTTTGTTTTTTTTTCTGGTCATCGTCAACATCTAATTACCAAATACAAAATTAAAGCGTCCTGGAACTCCCCGATTTAGCGGCCTCATGCGCCAAAAAATAGAACGCGTTATACATTCGAAGCTTTAAAATTCTATATAATATATCATGAACATGTGAAATCAGCCAGAATGTCACTATTTCTCGATTTTGATGATGCTTCATCTTGGAATATCGTACAAAAGTGTATCTCCTACAGTGCATTTTCTCTCAGACCCAGTGGCGACCCACTGTGTATACACTGTGTGGGTAGCATCCAATTGTCACGATATCTTTCCACCAACTCGAAAAAGAATGAATACTAACCAGAAGCCCCTTGAACAAAAAGAAAAGAAAAACCAAAGTAAGAAGTAGAAGTTTTGCAAACCACCCACATAATTAGGTCGTCAGATTCTTTTATACCCTTCAGTTCCCAACCTTATCCCGTGTCTTCTGGTAAAGGGATTTTCCAACAACAAAGCCAGCACAATCAAAACAAAAAAACCCAGTCCCGCAACACAACCCAAAAGTATAAAAACACACGAGAGCAACATAAAAAGGTCGAAAATACAAAAAACTTAATAACCGTGCTCATCGATCAAAAAAACATCAAATTCCAAAACATAAAGCGTAGAGACTCAATACAACTCTCATCAAGTTGATGATATCATTTTTGGTGTTTCTATGTTTTCCCTCGCACCGACAATTACATTATTGCAGACTATTTATCAATCAATCTATCTCTCCCTTGAGCATTACACTGCATGCTTTTCCCAAGGCAAACACAATGTTTCGGATATCTCGGCACATCGATATCACTTTTTCCATTGTTCAACGAGCATCTCGCTTCTTTTAGTCTTTTTTTCTTGTCTCCTCCGCTCAAGTCTATCTTCATCAAGGAAGTCGCATTCACCATATTTGCCGATTTATCCGGCCTAGTGTGACAACCTCTCCTTCTCTTCTCACCAATATCAGACTGTATTCCATCATATCTATACCAGTACCCAGCATTCCGGCTCGCTTTGATTTAGAGTACAGTATATTTATTCTCTTCACCCCTCCACACCTCCCCTGTCTCTCTGTTCGTCATTGATTTCTTTCGCCATCTGTTACGCAAGGTCGAATCGAGATCTAGACGCTGATAATTCCCTTCTTATAGATCATCTTATAGCCCGTAGCGAGCTCGATTTGCATGGTTCCTGCAGAGACTTGTTCAAACCTTATTTCAACCTATCTCGAAACATTTGTATTTCTTGGATTTTCCAAAGTACAATCAATTTCTATATTCGCAGAATCCACCAAATCGTGCACTGTCATTTCTTGTCTAGTAAAATTGTATGCCAATTCAATAAAAACACACATGGTATATATATAATAAAATAAAAAGCAAGTGAATACTATAAAACTCCAAAGCCTTTAACGCAATAAATATCGTAAACCGACAAATAAGACACTCAGAAAAAAAAACAAAAAAACCCAAATAATAAAGTTGTAGTTATAGTAAAAACATTAAGCCTTATCGTCAAGACCGTTACATCCCAGACATGAGATTTGCCCCCCCAAAAAAATAAGAACAAAAAAACACAAAAAAGAAACCACCAGGCCAAATTTATCTCTGTCTGTCTGCCACTTCTACCCTGCCTTGCCGTAATAAAATCTAGAACGTGTAATTTTTATAAAGCACTAAACAACATCTTCGATCTCTTAATTCGAAGGAGGCGTCAACTCATCCTCTTCTCTCTTCTCGACGGGGCTCCAAGAAGCAGCCACGCCGGCAGCAATAATGCCAGCCATGACTGTTGGAGCTCCGAGAGCCGAGTTGGCTCTGGACCGAGTCGACTTGTGTCGCTTGGGAGTAGAAGGAATGTGGTCAGGCACAGTGTCCTTCTCCGCGTTGTTCACAGCAGCGATAGAGTCTGGCGTTGGCGACGCGTTGGCCGACGACCGAGAGTATGAAGAGCTGCGGGAGTGGGTGAAGCGCTGGCGAGGATGCTGAATGGCAAACTTGAGGTTGGTCAAACGGCCACCCTTGACCTTCTTGATAAACTCAAGCTCGTCACGGACCTCCTGGTAAGCAGGAGGGTACTGCTGGAAAGACTCCTCATCGGTAAGAGTCAGGCCAGGCACGCGAGAAGCGCGAGTCTTCAGGAACGACGGAATGATGTTCTCAACCAGAGAATCAGGGATCAGGCGGATAATCATGCCGAATGGAATCGACAGTGCACCAAGGACGATAGCAATGGCCCACAAGGCACCGCCCTGGGGATCACTTCCGTTACCGGCACGAGGGTCATTGATTTGGAAGACGGGGCCGGCAACAAAGATAATGAGAACCTGCAGACCACACATGGTAAAGTTGATAGCCAGGAAGAGGGGGTTCTTGGTGATACCCTCGAAGATGTTCCAGCCATTGTCCAGGCGACGGTTGTTCCACTGGTTAAAGATCTGCATCCAGACGAAAGTGTTGAAAACCAGAGTGGCAACCTCTTCGTGAGAGTAAGCGGGAGTGGCGTTGGGCAGGACGTTGTTGCGACCAAAGTATAGGATAAGAGTGACAACCAGCTGGTAGACGGCCTGGCCCAGAATCATCTTCCACATAGTAAGTGAGATAATGAAGGCACCACGAGGCTCGGGCTTACGGTCAAGGATGCTGTCGTGAGGAGGATCGGTAGCCAGGGCTAGAGCAGCCAGAGTATCCATGATTAGGTTAACCCACAGCAGCTGGACGGCAGTTAGAACTGAAGACTCGTCGTCGCTGGCACAAGCAGAAATGAAAGTTAGGAGCACGGCGGTGACGTTGACAGTCAGCTGGAACTGGAGGAAACGCTTGACGGCATCGTTAACGGCACGACCCCACTTGAGCGCGTTGATTATGGAGGTGAAGTTGTCGTCCATCAGAATGATAGCAGAAGCCTCCTTGGCGACTTCAGTGCCAGCAATACCCATAGAGAAACCAACATCGGCAGTCTTCAGAGCAGGAGCATCGTTGGTACCGTCACCAGTAACGGCAACGATTTCACCCTTCTCCTTGAGACGCTTAACGAGAACACGCTTGTCTTCGGGGCTGGAACGAGCCAGGACACACAGCTTAGGGATGATGTTGTTTTGCTCGGTCTTGCTCAGGTTGCGGAACTCAGGACCTTCCATGACGAGACCACCTTCGAGCAGAATTCCACACTCAGCGGCAATGGCACGGGCAGTAATCTTGTTGTCACCAGTAACCATACGGACAGTAACACCGGCCTTCTGGCACAGAGCAACAGCTTCAGGGACACCGTGACGCAGGGGATCCTGGATGCCAACAACGGAAATGAAAGTCATATCGTGGAACATGTCATCGAAGAGAACCTCGTTGCCATCCTCGGTGCGGCGGAGACCCTTGGCAGGCCACTTGTCAAAGTCGCGGAAAGCAATACCAATGGTACGAAGAGAGCGGTTGGCGTAGCGGTCAATCAGATCGAGAATGGCGCTGTTGTTGGCACCAGACATGGCAGTAATTTCGTTGCTGTTGGCAGGGTCGGCAAGAATATGTTTGCACTGACCCAGGACAATCTCGGAAGCACCCTTGACAAGAAGACGAGCGCCACCAGAAGGAGTCTGGATGACGACACCCATGCACTTGCGGCCGGAATCGAAGGGGATGATCTGGAGGATGTTGGAGTTGGCCCTTTCCTCGGCGACTGGCTTCATACCCAAGAAGTCACGAGCAAGCATCAGCATAGCAGTCTCGGTCTTGGAACCAATGAATCCAGGCTTGCCCTCAACCTCGCCCTCGAAGGCAGTAGAGTTGAGAGCGACAGACTCGACCAGCAACTTCTTGACATCGGGGCTCAGCATCTTGGCAAACTCCTCGGGGGTCACATCGGAGTCTTCACCCTTGCCGAAGCGGTGAGAGGTACCAACAGTGGCAGCAACGACCTGCATCTTGTTCTGGGTGAGAGTACCTGTCTTATCGGAGCAGATAGCAGTGGCATTACCCATAACTTCGCAGGCCTTCAGGTGACGAACAAGGTTGTTGTCCTTCAACATGCGAGTAGTGGCGAAGGCAAGAGCGAGAGTCACGGCCAGAGGAAGACCCTCGGGAACAGCGACGACAATGACAGTGACGACAACAATGAAGATATCCAGGAAGTTCTGGGCCTTCTCAGACGGGGTATCGTCGTTCTTGGGCAGGTGGGCCAGGAACTTGATGAACAACACGATGAACAGAAGCAGACCAGCAGCACCACCAATCTTTGCGATGTAGGTAGCGATGACGTTGAGCTTGCCCTGCAGGGGAGTCATCTCGACCTCTTCGTCCAGAGACATCATGGTACGGCCATACGAGGAGTTGACACCAGTGGAAGTGCAGACAAAAGTACCGACACCCTCCATGATGCGAGCGCCAGACTGGATGAACGGATCCATCTTCTTGAGGTCGGCGTTGTTCTCGATGGCGTCAAACACCTGCTGGCCAGAGGTCTTCTTGATGATATCGGATTCACCAGTAGCTTGGGACTCGTCACACTTGACATTGAAGCCCTCGATCAGGATACCATCAACAGGAACCATATCACCGGGCTCGAGGTGGACAACTTCACCGACGAGGACATCGTAGACGGATAATTCAATCATACGGCCACCGCGCACCACTTTGACGAGGCGATCGCTCTTCTTGCGGTTGAGCTTGGCGAATTGGCGTTCCTTTTGGAAATCGTTGAGTGAACCAACAACGACGACGATGGCAATAGCAGCAATAATGGCAACACCTTCAACCCACTCGATTCCGGGCTCGCCGTCGGCGTGTGATTGGCCGAAAGTCTCGTACAACCCAATTGCTAACGAGACAATGGCAGCAATTGTAAGCAAAATGAGGACTTTATCATTGTACGTAATCCACATAATTTGCCATAAAGACTTTCCTTTCTTTTCTGGCAGACGGTTGTCCGAATAAATGCGTACACGGTCATCAAATTTACCAGTGAGTGTAGGCTGGTGAGGCGTGTATCCTGCAGGTGCAGGGCCGGGGGCAGTCTTGTCTGGTTTAACGAGGTTGTGGGAGGTGGCGTCCTCATAGGTGACCGTGCCATCGAGGGTGTTCTCATCGGGACTAAGACCAGCCTTGAGATCGGTACGAAGACCTTTAGCCAGGCCTCTTATACCGCCGAGAGCGTAATACGCAGACAAGCTCTTAGGGTCGAACATTTTGTTCAGCTCGCCTGGGGCGAAACCAAATCGGTTGTCCTCGACATGGAATTCGCCCTCTTTCCCAGCATCGGGTTTCAGAGCAGTAGAATCCGTTCTGATTTCGTGGTTGGTGAGATGACCGTACTTCTTGGTGGAAGTTTCCGACGCGCCTGAAGGCACAATGGTAGTGTCGCCTTGGGAAGAGATATCATCGTCTACTGAGCTCTGGCGTGACTTGTGTGGGTGCTCGGGGACAGAAAGAAACGCTTTGCCTACTGGAGTTGTGACGTTATGCGGACTGGTAGGTCTGGTCTCTCTCTCGCCAGGAGCCTCGGTGCTAGGCTCCGAAGCCATGTTGTTTTGCGTTTTGTTGAGGGAGGTGTCGATTGTGATGGTAGGACTGTAGCTTGTTGTGTTAGAATGCACAAGGTAAAACGGTAGTGTTGGGTGTAGGGATGGTATAGCAAATAGAGGAAATGATAAACCAGGAGCATATGTGCATATATAGCACAAGGTGGTTTTGCTATGCTACTGCCTCCCGAAGTTCTCCACAATGATACATGCACTAGGTGGTTTAGTGAAGCTCTACTAGTAGGTAGCCTCAAGGCAGAAGTGAGGGCGAGGCTATGTGATAGATGAGGCAAGATATCGGTGTCACTCACGCTCTCTCCCTCTTCGGGGAGTCTCCGTTAGTTGATGGAGTTGTGTTTGGGATCGGGTCGCTCATTATGGCTATAAGGCTAAGATAGTGCCACACAGTAGTGCGTATTGAGGCACTTTAGATGGCAAGAAGCATCCAAATAGCAGCCTTGAAGAGTTTAGCAAAGAAAGGTTGAGTTATTGAAGAACCTGGAAAACAAGAGACAAGTGAGTTAGTAAAAAGGGAATGTTGAGGTAATAAACGAAATAAATGTACCGCTATAAATTACAATTAATTGTATAATATGTATGGGGGCAGTGCCTGATGATAGAGTTTGGGGGCCCCCTGTTTTTTTTTATAATATATATCAGTAGTACAACTAACTATACTTTTAAATGCAAGGAAAATGTATAGCTTACAATTGTATGTATTTCGATTTTCGAATCCGAGATAAATAAAGGGCTGAGCGTTGTGTTAGACGCGTTGCAAAAAAAGAGAGAGAACAACAAAATAAACGGCTAGTTGAAGGAATAGAGCGGAAGGCTCAATGACAACAACCGTACTGATTTTATTTCGTTTTTTTTCTTCTTCTTCGGCTGAGTACATGTGTAAGTATGACAATAATGCAAGGGAAATTTATGGTGAAAAGAAAGAGCGAACGCAGGGCAACGCAAACACAGGAGACGGACAAGACTGGGCGCCCTAAGAAGAGGGAGTCAACACTGCGTTACAGTCGTATTCGAAGTGAAAGAAGTCGATTATTCGATTCTGCAATACAAAGAGATAGAAAGAGGCCAATGGCTATGTAAATCGTCCTATCAATCGACGAAATGATCGAAATTAACGACGGGGGTTGGCACGGAGCCTTCGAACAACGTTGGACTTTGACCTTCTGTTATTTCAGATTAAGAGACGCTAGCCATGACCAGTTCAAAACCGGGAGGTCGTGAGTTGAGGAAAGTTGTTGTTCTCTCTTGTTATTGTTATTGTTTGTTTTGTCTTGGCTCTGGCTGGCTGGTTAGTTGGTTGGTTGGTATGTTCTTGTTCGTGCTGTGACGAGAGAGGACGCTTAATTAAATGAAGCACATACAATGTTTAATTCTTTGGACGCCAAGTGGTTCGCTCTAATTACTAGAGTCTTGGGCTTTTTCTTAGCTTAAAGCAAAGCGCTAGAGCAAAAAAATCAGGAGGTGCAGTGCTAGACCTACATAGAGGAAGATAGGCTCTAGTGTGCAGATGTATGTATACGTGTAGATAATCTCCTGAGGCTGGTTCCAAGCGTTTCATAAATGGCAATCCAGCTTGTGGTGTGTTTCTGGAGGCGGCAGAGATGATGAATATGGCGAGGATGATGATTCTGGTGATGGTTGAAAGACCTGTATTGAAAATAGTGATGCATTTTTTTAAGAACTAAAAAGAAATCTGATCTTTCTTGCCTTTCTTCTCTACTAGAAAATCTTCTGATTTCTACAACTACATACAGGTAATAACCGTACTGGCGGACTCAAGACAACTAGTGAGGCTGTGCAAGCTTGGTATTTGTCTTATCTAGATGTACCATGTAAGTATATATTTGCAGTAGCTCCACCTTACATTCATAGCGGCTCTACTTGCTAGGTACATCGCATGGATAGGCTACTGTATCACATCATCAACAACCCTAATGTTGTGGAGAAAATCTAGTACACCTACAACACCTAGCTTTCAACCAAGCGGCCATCATGAGTTCAGTTTTAGCGACAGTTAGACTCAGCAGCTGAGGCAAAGATCTCCAGACACTTGTCGATTTACCGAGCTCACTATGTGTAGAAGCCCTAGAGGCGAAACAGCGCTCACTACACACATCAGATGACTTTGCTCATCATCAGTTTCACGTCTGGAATATAATACATCACCTTTAAGTAACTAGCTAGTTATATTTATATTACAAAAAATTGTTCGTTTGGGTCTGTTCGTCCATTTGTTTGCTGGCAATGCAAATCGACGCCCAATTTACAAACAATATATATGTACATGCATACATGTCATCGACCACATGTATTTTTTGGTTGGTTCATGGATCTCACACGTCACAAAGTCAAGGAACTTGACTGGATATCTGCGGTGTTGTCAGATATACATGACATGTACTAAAAGATAAAAGTTTTTAAAAAATACATATATCTCTATTTTTCAATTCACTAATCTTATCGAGCTATAAAGATGTTTTTGGTCTTTGTTTTGTCCGGATTTCCTTTTTTTCTTTTGTCTCCTGAAAAAGAAGACGCATCGGCATCTTCACAGGCCTTTTTGGATACTCTTTATCTCACTCATACCATCCTAGACACGGCCTGTACCAATGCCAAGATATAGGCTTTTGCTCTAACAATCCTGTCCATGTTCGAAGAAGGAAGCTGATACAAGAGTTCACCAGCCTCTGATCACATACGGCGGCCCTGGCTTATCGGCGCCAAAGGCTCGCTGGATAAGCCTTGTTGTCGGCTGGCTTGGGAAGAAGAGGACAGGCAGATGATCCTGCTATCTTTTTTTTTCCCTTCACTCTTCAGCAACAGAGTATCGCGATCAAACATAGAAAAGAAAACTAACTTTCAAGACGTCACGGTCGTAGTGAGCTGAACCCGAAGGTTGATCTGTAATTGTTTGTAAACATCAATGTGCCTCGGGGAGGTCAACCAACTAACCCTATGCATCAACATGTGACTGTTTCAAAGGGCAAGAAACTAACTACATCTAGAGTATGTATACATAGCCACTTTACCAAGAGGCTAATCGTCGATATAAAGGAACATATATTTGCCCCTCCCAACAAGTGTTTATCTACATACAGCTAGTCTGCCCATATGTATCTTGGCTTTCATGTGTACAGAGGTATAAGCCCCGAACAGGCAATGCAATGGACACATCGCGAGCCCCGTCGATGCTAAGAAAGAGCATCTTGACAGCCTAGCTTGGGGATTTTTTGACAAGTTCTGCGCCCCAAACGTGCCCAGTTTTCTGGGTCTGTATGCTTATAGTTGGTTTAAGATCTCAGCGGCAGGTGGTGAGATACTGTATCATAGTGGCTGAGATCGGCCTCGTTGCCTTTTGTGTTTAGTTTTACCGCCACGAGGTTTTAGTGAGGAATCCAGGAATCCAATAGTGTCAAGGCATATTTCTTTCTGGGCAGTGGCGGAACTTGCATACAATCGGACTCCGTTTTGTTCTAGGGCACCGCCATGTTTTCATGTCAAGGCAAAACAACACGTACCAAAACTCAAATGTCGGACAGTGTCTGAACACCATACAGATATATCACTATCTCACTAAGCAGAAAGTAATCATGATTACTGGTGAGAAACAAGACCACGGGAGCCTCGAGACCAAAACTGGAACCGGGAATACAACGATCCAGTGCCAGTATTGCTACAGACTCTATATCACCACCATGACTATGTCACGGCAAGCTATCTAGAATTGTTGTCGTGAGACGGGAGCACTGCCGAAGATCGCCGATGACCTGTCGTTTAAACGTCAAGTTCCGGAGTGACATTGGCCAGAGATATTATTGCTACTTATTAAGGAACCTGGGACTTGGTTGGTTAACTAATAGGTCTTGAGTAACCAATGCAAAGTCAAGCTTTTTTTTTTTCACTTGGTCAAGATGCCGACTTTTCCGTGAAGCTCTCGTAAGGCTTTGGGGATATGACATCTCACAGCGATATAACCCTTGTCGTAGTATTTTGGGCTTACTATGTTCTGTACCTGACTAAGAGTTCCTTGAAACATGCGTCTGTTTTTTTCTCTCTTTTCTTGTATCTGAATTAGCATCTAGAAGCACAATTACAGACGCCCCGATAAACGCAGGAGACAGCCTCGAAGAGACTAGGAACGCCAGAAACGTCATCATACTGTACTTAGCAACAACACGAGCCATATCATGCCCCGATTCAAGTATCGTAAGCGATGTCTTTATGTGCCAACTAGGAAAACGCAATAGGGAAATAGTAAATTCCGAAAGAAAAAAACCCACAAAGCTGAAGATTCGAGCAGCAGAAACCCAACCACTCGAGCTGCATAGCGGCCCTTGCTTTTCCATTGACCTTCTTTTCATCCTTCGTCTTTCTTGTTGCTTGCTGATTGTCTAGGTTCAAGGGCATTCTCCCCCTTTACTGTGCCATTTGAGGAACGTCCAGGCTTTTTCCCTCTTCTTTTGTCATGATAACTCGGTATCTGCCCTTCTAAATGTGTGTATGTATACTTGGGGTTTTAAGAAACTCGAAAAAAGGACTACAGGATACGACGGAAGAACTGCGAACTATAGTCGCCGTGCTTGAGTGAATCCTTCGATTGTTGTCGACCCAGCGGCTAATGATATTGCAAAGTGTATCACATTGTACCGATCATTAAATGAGAATCCTGGCCCTTTCTTTGGCCCCTACAACTATGCAACTATGCATGTACAGCTGTAGTACTAATGCACCAATCCGTAATTTGAGGTAGTTATGAAAACAATATGAACGGTGTACAATTGCCTTGGCAGGATATCCGCTTAGTTGCATAGTGCAATATCGGCACGATGCCACGATATGCAAGCAAACATCATGTACTCAACGTTGTAGGAAATTAGACAGGACGGCAGCATATCTGTACGAGATAGTACACAAAACAGCCAGACTTTATGTAGGCGTTATGGTGGCTTTTTTCGTGATCCTATTGGGCTCTTCCGTCTTACTTTACTAGGGTTCTCGCAACCATTGCAACGCTAACAAGATGACATACTGGGTAGTTGTAGGGTTCGTTGCTGTTGTTTTGTTTATTTACACTAATTTTCCAAGTAGATCTGTTTGTGTTGCGCTCACTTCCGTCGTTGCTGAGAAGCCGCCGATCATTCAAGCAACCTCCAGGGCCAAATTTTATTTCGGCTGTATCGCTGGATTGATATATTAGATTAGGTATTAGGCAATATGCCGGAGACAAGGCCATCGGGCAGGAAGTTGTGTGGTGGACTTTGGTGACATCGTTGTAACAGACCGACGGCCACAAGATCACTAGAATATGCCTAACCCTTTTGTGTCGTTGGGGCTCTAGTACGTGTACAGCATAATTCCCTTTTCCTCTTGTTGCATTGGCAACTCCAGCTTCTGCGTTATGCAAACACAGCCCGGAGATGGGAGGCAGCACATAGTAAATAAAATAAACAGGGAGAAAAGAGGGAAACCCACGGCCTCAGGCTACCCACAGCTCCTGGAGCTATTACCAAATGCGCAAATGCAGGGCAAACAATAGAATGGCTCGTTGTCCACATGTCTGTATAAAACCGACGCTGAGATCCCTTCCATTCCTGGAATTGCAGTCACGTTCCCTTCACATTCACATCAGCACTTGATCGCTGGCTGGCAACTGCGCATTTATGGTTACAAGATTTGACAATCTTCTGTACGTTGATTGATAGCCAGCTTGTCGGCGCTTGCCGAAACTTGATCTCTTTCTTGTTGCAGGCGGCTAGCAAGTATGTGCAAGTCCGCAGTGTTTCGTTGCATGCTTGGATAATGACTAGTATTGTTTTTCTTTCTTTTTGCTGTTCCTTTTTCTTCTTGGTGGTGATACCTTCCATTTCAGGTCATCGCTGTGAATCAAGATAGTTGCTAAGCCTACACAAAACAGACTTGGATCCTGTTGATGCAGCTGACATGGGAGCGGCTTAGTCGATCTGGCACAGCCTCATCAAACGGCGAAAAAAGGATTATATACCGGTTTTATTGAATATTCTGGCGGTAAGCTAGGCTATGGAAAATCCATTTTTTATTCTAGTGCCAGCTAGTAGTTTGAGTTAGCATAGCTTTATCGGAATGTTTCGTTCGTATGTATATCACGATTCAGAGAATCATAAGGCCGCAAGATATAATCGAAGGCAGTCGTGGCAGTAACTACCACGACTTGCTCTGGTGGCAAAAAGAAAGTATTGCAGCCTTCGTCTGGTATATCGTGAATGGGGGGATATGGCTCCTTTTTGGCTGAGACAACATCTGGGCATTGCCGTCTCCGATTGACGTCTTTCCGAGACACGAGTGTGAAAGTGCGATATTTGTCAACTAACCATTGCATTTTGGTTTCTGGATTGACATACTCAGTCTATTGGATTGCTGGATGACGATGTTGAATGTGCAATGTACATATATAAGAGTGCAGAATCGTACTTTCTTGCTCCGAAACCATTGTTGGCATGATATATGCACATATAATTGCACATATAATTGCGATATGCTGTTCCGGCTAATCGACGGTTAAGCAATTTCAAAGTGACATTTGACATCAATTGCTGCTAACTGAACCGAATCGGGCGTTATACATCTGTACATTGACAGGATGAGAGAAAGCACCCCAGCTATTGCATGCTGTTTTCATTGATATCTGTATATTGCCCGAGTAAACGATCGTTCTAATCAATAAAGGCTATCTGGGTACCATGATACGCATGTCCAGATCTTTGCTTCGTAATGGAGAAAAGGCCCTGTTTCTTTCCTCTTGACCGCCGCTTCGCTTGAAGACGGACATGGGAGTCTTTCGGCAATCCGTATCATACATATGTACTGGCAAGGTATTTCTCCATACTTGAATTTTCATATACATGTACGAAGTGAAAAACAAAGAGGAAGATTAGAGGACGAATAGGTGCAGTTCTAGGAAACTGTCCCAGCTTGTAATTCCATTACTCACTGCTGGTTGTATTTTGCCTACTTTTTGGTATTGAGAGAGAAATACGTGCTGTGGATGTGATCAATGTTGCCATCTATATGATGAGAGTGCAAAACCAGTAACTACAACTAGTTGTTTTATTTTTAATATTTATTTTTTATCAAAATGGAGCTTTGATAGATGTAGTTGTTTTCTTAGTCGAGCAAAAACGACCTGCATGTCAAACATGCATACAACTATGAGACTGCCGATTTGTCCTTCGGCGCCCCTATAATAAAGTAACTATCAACCCCCAAAAGAAGCAAAAAAGGTCGAGAAAGCCCCTCGTATGTACATGAAAAGAACGAGTCAAAGATCTAGACATAGGAAGGAGGTACATAGAATGAAAGCAGGGGGCACAGTATGTATCTTGGCAATTTGTCAAAACTATTAGCAAGAGACTCGATGAATGACCGGCGGCAAACGAATCTTGGGCCGAGATGCATTACATTGCTTTTTTGTTTATGGGGGTTACAAATGGCACGTCTTGGCCTAGACTACAAAAGATCCTGTTCTAAGGGTCCAGATAGCTTTCTTTGGTTGCCGATTTTGAATAAAGAAAAATGTACTAACTACTGCGTATACAGAGGATTCTTTTCCATCTTTACGGCTCCTACAATTGCTATATCTACCTTATCCTAAGAATGGCAGGTGATTTGTTTACAATCGTTAGCGCGAAAAAGAGACAAGAGAATCCATTCTTGCAAATGAGGAGCCAAAAGATAGAACGGCAAGTTCCTGTTGGCTATGAACCAAGAAAAAGAAGGCGTAGGCCCTAGTTCCGTAGTCTTCAGACATGGCCCAACATAGTTATTGTCTGCTGTAAATTCCGCGATGTATAAGCAGAGAATCGGTGCTACGGAACTACAGCAAACAGTTACACCAGTGCAGAGTCCCTAGCATCAAGTAACAGCATATGGCTAGGTGCATGAGCCATGACAATACCTTGGAGGTTAGCTTTGACAATAGCTTCTTGTGGGGTTACACCACATCCTCAGAAAACAGGAACTTCATCATCGTCATTGAATTGTGACCCGAGAGGTTTCCCATCGAGCGTCAACGGGCTATCTCCCCACTGCATATCATCGATGCTTGCTATTCCCAGTGCTTCGAGGGCTTCCCAGCCCCATGCTATAGGCTCGCCATGAGTGGCACCATAGCGAGTAGTTCTTTCCCGTACACGGGGTATATCACGCTTCCTGTAGGGTCTCATGGAGACTACATATGTGCCTCCGGTGAAAACACCAGCTGGACAGAGCGGTATCGCAGTGCGGTACATGGCAACGTTCCGTCCCAACACAACATGACGGGGCTGGTAATCCCACTGCCGCCAGTTCTGTCTCGAAACTATATGAACAGCCAATCAAGAATGCCACATGATCAGTAGTCCATTCGTCAACTATACATGATGTACGTTCCTTGATCAAACGTCCATCTTGATAGATCCTGTACCGCGGGCAGTCCTTGCGGATATCCAATATATAAGAGGGTGATATCAGAACGTCACTGGATATAGTATCGATGGTGGATTTGGCAGAGTCAAAGCCCCCTTTGTAAGCCGACTCGGCTAGAAGAGGGCATGGAACTGGGTTCCGGAGACAGAGATTGTGAAAGTCGGCAGCATAACGAGATGGGAGGACGATGAGATTTGCTTGGAGATATCCTGGCGCAGTTCCACAAGTATTGCCAGACAGCTTGTTTTCACGAGCCGCTTTGCGTACATCGTGACCCGATGCTAGATTGCTGTACAAGTCAACATCTAATATAGCCGTCGGTTGATCATCCATGGTTAGTATGAGGATTCTGAAATAGGTGATGGTGATTTGGTAGAAGGTATGCGTAAAGGATGATATCCGACTGTCATAGACAATAGTGAATTATGGCATATATGTATGATAGCTGGCAAGATCAACAAAACCTCATGTAAAATATAGACAAGTCACTGGCAATATAAAAACGACGTTATCTTATTGTTTCGGCAGATTGAGATTATATCTCGGGGAGAAGACATATCGGTTTTGCTATTCGGAAATCGCCCGCCGTGTCATTTTCCTATTTAAATTATGTACATATCTAGGGTCTATAGATAAGTATAACTTGGAGTGAACCTAAGGATATCATCACCATATCGCCATTTATGTACTGTTTCTAGTATTGAATGGTGTAGAGATACATCAGTAGACGACTATATGGATATTCCAAATGAAACAGTTCGTATGTTATTAGATGATTGACATTAAGATTGCATGATGGTGTTTGAGAACGTCTTGGTACCTTGTTTTGCCAGTTAACCAAGTAATCATTGCAACCTTCCTGGCTTCGACAACATTAATTGGCGGACTTGTGCTGCCGATGATGAGCCAACCAATCAGAAATGAGGCGTCTATTTCCCGCCTAAACATTAGTGCGGGGAAGGACGGATGTCATCCCGAAAGTTATTCAGGACCTCGAAAGCTAATGAAGAGCTCACAAACTCAATTTGAGGTGCAAGTGAGGCGAAAATAGCTCTGTTTACTTGTCAAAATGCTGTAGTTAACATCAAGAATTAGGACAATAGAATCAATGCCGACTATTGAGATGGCGGATACGTGAACCCTAATGGCGAATAACCCCAAGGACGACTTGTAGAATTATACCGTAAGTATCTTTTCTGATTTATCAGCAGTAACCTTCCGAATGCCAACTTAGTTTACATAAAGACAACCATTCGCCCATCTAGGCCAAAAATAGGACTTCTAGACGTTCATCTCTCTCAATATTTACTTGTTAATCCTTTTCATATGCCCGTCTACTGACTGAATACGATACATGCCTCCCAATATCACAAGTAATACTAGCAGCCATGCTAAAGGCATCTGTATCTCTATTGACCGCGGGGGTACCTTCACAGATGTCCATGCTTCCATTCCTGGCCATGACGACATTATACTGAAGCTGCTATCAGTCGATCCCGCAAACTACAAAGATGCGCCAACTGAGGGGATCCGTCGAATCATCGAGCAAGTCTCGGGAGTCCCTCTCCCACGTGGCAAACCGCTAGATCTTAGCTCTATTGAACGTATACGCATGGGAACTACTGTTGGAACCAATGCTCTTCTGGAACGGAGAGGTGCCCGAAGTGCCTTGTTCATCACCAAAGGGTTCAAGGATCTTTTACGAATTGGCACACAATCAAGACCCAAAATCTTCGACTTGACAGTGAAGTTACCGGAACTGCTGTATCAGTCAGTCATTGAAGTCGATGAACGAGTAACACTAGAAGGATATACCGAAGATCCATATTCGTCATCCATAGATGTGGCTTCCGACACGCAGCTGATTCAAGGCCAAACGGGCGAATTTGTGCGCATTCTGAAGACTCCTGATATAGAAGCTGTGATTCAAGACCTGCAGCGAGTTTGGGATGAAGGATACCGGTCAATCTCTATTGTTCTCCTCCATTCTTACATCTACCCAGCCCATGAACAGGCGGTAGGCGACGTTGCACGCAAGATGGGATTTCTTGTTATCGAAAGTGCTGCTCTCCAGCCCATGATCAAAGTAGTCCCTCGCGGAATGTCGGCAACCGCAGACGCCTACTTGACACCTATCATCAAGTCATACATCGATTCTATCTCAGAGAGCTTTGTTGGTGGACTGGGCTCATCGGGCTCAAGGTGTGAATTTATGCAGTCCGACGGAGGCCTGGTTGACTTCCGTAACTTTGGTGGTCTGAAAAGTGTTCTATCTGGCCCGGCAGGTGGTGTTGTTGGTTACGCTCAGACTACTTTTGATGCGGACGAGAATAAGCCGGTCATCGGCTTCGACATGGGCGGCACATCAACGGATTGCTCGCGGTTTGCCGGCACTTATGAGCATGTCTTCGAAAAGACAATAGCTGGAGTCTCTATCCAAAGCCCCCAGCTTGACATCAACACGTAAGCACACTATCTATATTCCCAAGGCATTACCTTTTTTCTATTACTAACCAGTCTCTTCTCAACTTGTAGCGTTGCTGCTGGCGGTGGTTCTATGCTTTTCTGGCGCGATGGCCTCTTTGTCGTCGGCCCTGAATCAGCTGGTGCCCATCCCGGCCCAACATGCTATCGCAAAGGCGGACCTCTCACCATCACTGATGCCAACGTATTCTTAGGCCGTATTCAGCCACAATACTTTCCGCAGATATTCGGGCCTAATGAGAACGAGCCCCTCGGAGTCGAGCTGACCAGACTTGCGTTTGAAAAGCTCACGCTTGAAATCAATGCCGATAATGAACAGGAAGGAAAGCCTCCTCTTACAGCCGATGAGGTGGCACTAGGCTTTTTGCGAGTCGCCGATGAAGTCATGGCACGGCCGATCAGAGCCTTGACAGAAGCTCGTGGCTACGATACGTCAACACATATCTTGGCTTGTTTTGGAGGTGCGGGAGGTCAACATGCATGCTCTCTAGCCACTGCTCTATCAATTTCCAGAGTTGTTGTGCACAAATACGCATCTATCCTCTCCGCATATGGGCTATCACGTGCTAATCTAGTACACGAGGTTCAACGCCCAACTGCCTTGGAATATACTGAATCCAACATGTCCATTATACAAGGCAATCTGCTTAAGCTTGTAGCCGAAGCCACTGAACGCCTTGTTGATCAGGGAATGTTGGAAAGCCAGGTCCACCACGAGGTGTATCTGAACATGCGCTACAAGGGCTCAACAACGTCTTTTATGATTATCCGCGAGACTAGCGACGGTACTGATATCAGCTTGGACTTCAAACGCACCTTTGAAGAACGTCATCGCCGTGAATTTGGCTTCAACTTCCCCGGGAAGCCCATCTTGATTGACGACTTTCGTGTTCGTGGCATCGCCTCTTCCTCTAGTACCAAACATGCGAGTCCGTTCCGGCAACTACAACGCTTAGCATCAACCATGGCATTTGTCGAGCCATGTGCGTCACGAGAGTCAGCAAGGGTGTGCTTCTCTAGTACTTCGGGGAGAGTCGATACTCCAGTCTACATCCTTGAAGACATATCACCTGGCTCGAAGATAAGAGGCCCTGCTTTGATCCTTGACAAGACTCTTACTGTCCTTGTATCCCCTGACAACATCGCTTCTATACTTGACTCGTGCGTCGTTATCGACTCGGTAGTGCCGTCTTCTCCACCCCCATCAGCAGCTGAGACAACCGTTGTCGATAGTGCTATCAGTCCGATTCAGCTTTCAATTTTTGGTCACCGTTTCATGTCGATTGCCGAGCAAATGGGACGCAGTCTACAGAAAACTGCAGTTTCTACCAATATCAAGGAACGTCTTGACTTTTCCTGTGCTCTCTTTTCTCCTGATGGCGGTCTTGTAGCAAATGCGCCTCACGTCCCAGTTCATCTTGGATCAATGCAATTTGCAGTCAAATATCAGCACGAGAAATGGAAAGGAAAGCTCCAAGATGGCGATGTCCTTGTATCGAATCATCCCTCATGTGGTGGTACTCATCTACCCGACATCACTGTCATCAGTCCCGTATTCGAAAACGGAGAGATTGTGTTTTATGTTGCTTCACGCGGCCATCATGCTGATATCGGTGGTATTCTGCCAGGTTCCATGCCCCCAAATTCGAAATATCTTTACGAAGAAGGCGCTGCTATTGAGGCCGAGAAACTTGTTAGTGCGGGCGTTTTCAATGAGGAACGAATCACCGAGCTTCTTCTCCACGAGCCTGCGAAACACCCGGGCTGCTCTGGTACGCGTTGCTTGAAAGACAACTTATCTGATCTCAAGGCTCAAGTGGCCGCCAACAATAAAGGCGTACAGTTGATCCAGGGTTTAGTCCTCGAAAGCGGGCTTCATGAGGTACAGAAATATATGTATGCTATCCAAGCTACTGCCGAGCGTGCTGTGAGAGATCTACTACGCGGGTTCCACCAGAAAGCCAACGGCAAACCTCTCTCGGCTATTGACTACATGGACGATGGAACTCCAATTAGCCTCAAAGTCACCATCAACGGTGTCACAGGTTCTGCCGTCTTTGATTTCGAGGGTACAGGTGCTGAAGTGTACGGTAACATCAATGCACCAGTAGCCATCACGCATAGTGCGATTATCTACTGCCTGCGATCATTGGTAGCCTCCGAGATTCCGCTGAATCAAGGTTGCCTTGAGCCCATCACCGTTCAGATACCCGAGTCATCGCTACTATCCCCTTCCAAGGCCGCTAGTGTCGTAGGTGGAAATGTGCAGACATCACAACGAATCACAGATGTCGTTCTCAAGGCATTCAACGCCTGTGCCGATTCTCAAGGCTGCATGAATAATCTCACATTCGGAGTTGGCGGTACGGACCCCGTAACTGGCCAGCATATGGATGGTTTCGGATATTACGAGACCATCGGAGGCGGTGCCGGTGCCGGTCCTTCATGGGCTGGATCGAGCGGCGTCCACACCCACATGACAAACACACGAATCACAGATCCAGAGGTCTTTGAGAAGCGCTATCCGTGCGTTCTTCGCCAGTTTAGTATCCGCCAAGGATCCGGTGGACATGGAAAGTTCCCTGGTGGTGATGGTATCGTCCGGGAAATCGAGTTTACTGTGCCGGTTCAAGTTAGCATAATCTCGGAGAGACGCACTCGTGCTCCTCATGGTATGGAAGGAGGAGAAGATGGCAAGATGGGCGTCAACTACTGGCTTCAGAAGGAAAGCGGACGGAAGGTGAGTCTTGGAGGCAAAGCAACGGCTAAATTCTCAAGCGGTGATCGGGTCTTGATAGAAACGCCGGGCGGTGGAGCTTGGGGTGTAGCAGTTGGTGATGAATGATCGGTACACATCAAATATTATAAAATCAATGCTGACTAAAGTTTCTTACGTGCCACGGAATTTATCTTCTACTATCATGTTACTTTAGGGTTGTTCTAAGGGTTAAATAGAGTGACATCGGATTATCGAGTCTCACATAGTTATCAGTTGCGGATTTATTACCACTGTAAAAGTCTTGAAACAACGCAAAGACCTTCTCCATACCTTGTTAAAAGTTTTTTTGTCTATGTCTACACATTTCTCGATCTTGCTATCTCAATATTTCATTCTGCTGGGCCTCTTGCATCAAAATCTCGTATTCGACGTGAAAGGCCAAAAGCGCTTCAGTACAATACAATCCAATATTCTTTCGTTGTAACACCCTTTGCCAATACTCATACAGCAGCATGTCGACTAACAAAGAAAACGACGACTCCTCGACCGACTCAACCCCCACCTTCAACAATTGGAGACCAGCCCTACATATCACTCCGCAGCAAGGATGGCTAAACGACCCTTGTGCACCCGGATATATCGCCTCTCTCAAACTATATCACGTTGGTTTCCAATGGGCACCCGAGAGAGTCTCATGGGGTGATATTGCCTGGGGAGCTGCAGTATCTGGTGATTTGCTTACGTGGAAAGTGCATCCTAGCCCGAGCATTGCCCCTCAGGCCACCGTTGAGTACGATAACAAAGGTATATTCACCGGATGCTTTGTTCCACAGGGGCCTAAAGGCGAAGCTCGTAAGGCTACTGCGGTTTATACCTCGGTAAGCCGACTTCCGCTACACTTTTCCGAGGACTACCATCGCGGAGCGGAAACCGTGAGTCTAGCAACGACAGAGGATGGTTCGACTTGGACTAGAGATCCTGGAAACCCGATCAAGCTGCAGCCTCCGGATGGCGTTGATGTGACAGGCTGGCGCGACCCTTACATCGCTGAGTGGCCTGCTGCAGCTCGCTGTATATACGGGGTTGAGGATTCCAAGAAACGGCTCTTTGGAATCTTATCTGGCGGCATCCGAGGAGTAACCCCTACCTCATTTCTGTATGAGGTGGCGGCAGACGATCTCTCTAGGTGGGAATATCTAGGTCCCCTGGCTACTCCCGGCCTCAACTGCGCGCCCTGTTCTAGAGGGAAATGGGCTCGTGATCTCGGAGTTAACTGGGAAGTTACAAACTTCCTTACAGCTAGCGCTAAGATAGGCGACAAAGAGCTGTCACGTGAGGTTATTGTGTGTGGAGTTGAGGGGCTCATAGCGGATGCTCGCGATAAAGAGCTTCGTGGAGAGTTTCGTGCCACTCATGCCCAGACATGGTTGTTAGGGAATGTCGAAAAATCCGGAGATCGATCCGTCAAGGTGAACCACGTTGCTGCCGGAGAACTTGATTATGGCGCGTACTATGCGGCCAACTCGTTCTGGGACCCTAACACAAGCAGTCAGGTGATTTTCGGATGGGTTCTTGAAGATGATTTGCCGGAACCACATCGCCAGCAGCAGAAACGGGCTGGCTGTCTATCACTTCCTCGCCGTTTGGTGCTTTGGTGGGAAAAAGACGTGGTTGCCGCTCTAGTTTCGCCCTTGAGTGACATCAAGAACATCGAAGTACTTGGGGCTGATCAGCCTCTGAAGACAATCGTTGGTTTTGCAGCCCAGCTAGACCCAAGAGTCGAGTTGCTACGCAAAGACCCCATACCTAATCTGGGAGCTCCCTCATACAAGCAAGCCATCGATGGCATCAAGCTCGAGGAACCTCTGGAGGCGGTCGAGATCCTACTATCCATTGTCGTAAAGAATAAAAACTCGCGACCTTCGGGACTTGTGCTACAGCACGGAAACGGTATGTCGATCATGTTCAATGCCATATCTTGTTTGCGCCTAAGCCTGCCACACATCACTAACGCTATGCTCTTCCTCTACTGTCATTCATTGTAGGTGAAAAAACTAAGATTATATTCATGCCAAGTGATGAAGAATTGGTAATCGATCGATCTAAATCTACCTTCCAGAGCGGGATCAAGACATACCCAGAAAAGGCACCGCATACCCTCTTCCAGTTCGTCAATGGCTTCTCCGAAATGCTTGATTTGCGCATTATATTTGACCACAGCGTACTGGAGGTTTTTGCTGGAGGGAGAACAGCCTTGACGACTCGCATTTATCCATCATCCTGCGCGGTGATTGGCGTTAAGCTGCTGGCAGATGACGATACCGTATCTGCATTTGATGTCTGGCGTCTCGCGCCGCCCGTTTAGAAGTAGCAGTCATATACTCTTGAACCATTATCATAGTATATTGAAAATACGCTCCCCTTCATGGCGAACTATCTCGAAGTGAGAGCACGGATGTCGTCGTCCCGTGAATGCTCACTTTTCGAGTCGAATACTGTCTCGAAAGTGTTCATCTCGAGTCCAGACGGCCGACCCTCGTTTCCCACAAAGCTTTCTCTGCTTTCACTTCTGACGTTGACAGTGCGAGTCTGCATGATTCCGCCGCCATTCTTGGTGTCCGTGGTACGAAGCTTGCTCGAGGCTCCATAACCTCCATACGCCGAAGGTTTCCCACTGGTACCATACTCCTTTGTAGTTCCATAACGGCTGAACATGTTGGGAAAGGCACGCTGAAGCAGGGGACGAAGGGTGGGCAGATTCGAGCAGACTAGGGCACAGGTGATCTCGGCAAACGACCAGATGGCAACTTGAGCATAGGACCATGTCTCGTCGGCCTCCTTGCGCAGGTAAAACAGGCGGATAATAGAGATAGCAACCGTGCTGCAGTTGATAAAAGGGTATATGTTAGTCACAATTTTCGTCCGCTTCTTCAAGAGGCCCATGCCAAAGGGACTGTAAACAGGAGGATGTGTCGTGCCTAAACTTACCAGAATCCAAGACTGAAGATGCCAATCAGCATCATCTTCTGCTTGAAGGGAAGCTTGAGCTTTCTCAAAGCCGGCATTGGCAGGAGAACAACGATGAGATCCGTGATGATGTTGCCCGCGCCATTGCTGAAATAAACAGGCACGTGAGGCAAGCACTTCCGTTCTGTTATGCGAGGGTCCCAGTAGGACTTGATGGGATTGCAGCAAAAGGCAACGACAAAAACCTGGGACACACTCCAGCAAAAGGTGACGACGATGGCCACGATATACCGCCACCGGTCGGCGGTGATGCCGAATACCCTGTAGTATTGGAACAGGATGGTCATCTTGACGAATAGAATGCAGATGGTGTACAGCAATAGGGTGACATAGAACCACTGTTACATACAAGATATGAGGTTAGCCAGATCTTCGACGACGGCGTAGAGCTGTAGCAAGAATACATACCTTCCAACCTTCTACCAATCTGTCTATGTCGAGCTGGACAACTTGTTGGTGCTCGCCGAGACCGTGCCTCGTGCCAACACTCGTTGTTATGCAGCCGATAACGACGAATCCCCATGCACATACTGCTAGCCAGTCATCACAGCCCATGTGTTGGATGATGCCAGCACGCACATATATTCTGGCAGCTGTCACACAGGTAGTGATCAAAGTCAAGCCGATGATGCAGCCCATGGTGAGGTTTGAGTGTGAGACGTACATCTCGGCCGTGATGACGTCCGGCTCTTCGATTAGAGACGGCATTTTGGCTTGCTGCTTCGCTATGATACAAAAGGGATGGTGCTGGGAAGTTCAAGGCCGTAAAGGGTACAGACAGAACAGTCAGTCCCGCGATTTTGCGTAGTTGCTGATATTTGTCGATTCTGAAGCTGGCGTAGTGGACGTTCGAATGATAAGTTTATACACACACACAAGTGCTTTATTATACGCCCATCAAGTTTCGTTGGCTCGGGTTTGTCGTAGTCTGTGATGAGGATGGGGTGGCGTATGCCGTCCAATGCCTGTGAATATACCACGGAAGCTGTTTGATAAGCCGGCTGATATGTGGATATGAAGGACAAACGACGCTGAGCCAAGACAAAGATAAAGTCAATTAGTCTGTCGTAGGAGACGCCGCGGGATAGTTCGGTAAGAGATCGTAAGAGAGAATGACGGAGTGGAAGAGAAGAGGCCAAACTTGATTAAAGAAGAAGAAAAGAAGAAGAAAAGAAAAAAAGAAGTCTCCAATGTAGTTTCACTCACTTTCTCGCCATGTACTCTGTGTATATCTCCAAAAGAAAGAAAAAAGAAAAAAAAGAAATGGAAGAATTACAAGAGACAAGTCAGAAAGGAGTGGTGGTGACGTGAAGAAAAAAAGAAACAAAAAAGAAGGATAAGTAGTGAACTTGAGGAGATCTAGTATGAAAACATATATATATAAATATATATAAAAACAAAGAGAGGGCAGCAAACAAGGTTGAACCAATAGATTGTATGTATACATGTATATTAGTAGGCAAGTTAGTATGCAAGTCCTATATTAGAGTAGCACTGGCAATGTCAGCACATCAGTTATCGTGGTAGCAAACACAGGCTTTGCTCCGGTTTCTGCATGGCGGTTACGTGCCCTGGAATAAAATCAAGCTTGCTTCTTCCAACGGGCAAACATGGAGGATGATTCCTTTTACACCCCCCCCCCTTCTTTCTCTTTTCCCCTTCCTCCTTCCAATGTATCCTCCCCTGCCGTGTCTACCACTCTTCCTGTTAGCCAGTAACGGCAGCAAGCCACAGTTCCCCTTAGTATCTGCTGCTACTGCTGCTGGCTTCGACTACTGCCGTTACAGTTGCTTTGACATCAGTCAAGACTTGATCTGTGGGTGGGCATTGCTATGTGAATCTCTGCAGAGTTACAGCTACTTGGTTGGACTGGCGGAACTCGGCTATAATACTACATGTATGCAATAGTGATGATAGGGCTCTGTCGTGTTGTATCATGTACCTATATTTGCAGTTTATATGTGCTTACAGCAAGCACGTGTGTCTGTATAATGTCAAATAGCCGAAATTCACGCTACCACATAGCCGTCGAATACTCGGCCAGTTATTTAGAAAGGCGTGTAGATATTAGGACGATATTATACAAACAAACACATCAGTATGTACCCCAAAAAAGAAAAAAGAAAAAAAGAAAAAGAAAAAGAAAAAAAAGTCAAGCAACTATCATTTCTAACCTTAACAGCTGCAGCCCGAATTAACGGTAGCAAGAAAAGAAAAGAACAGAAAATAAAATAAAAATTGCTCTGTGCGTTTGTGCTATAATAGAATAGTTCTTTAGTTCTGCAGAATATCATTTCCACCCCTTGGGCTGGCAAACAGGAAACCCACTAGGAAATCCTTATTATAGTGATCCTCGCTCTGCCCAACCTATCAAGGTTTCCCCAAATCCTGTAGCTTTAGTTGACGGTATAAGAAATTTTTTCTAGTAGCTGGCTCTGGAACAAACCAGCCGTTTTTGGTCGTGCCGATGGCTGGCCACTTTGAACGCTCTAGTTGGCAATATATGGGATATATCAGTATATGTGGTATAGTCTACTGATACAGATATGTATACACTATAGTCAATAGTCCGGGTTCAGCTCCGTGCCACTAGCAAGCACGTTGGTGCTAGGCGATGCTACATCGTGACCCCGTCGATAATTGCCGTCCAGGCCGAATTGTCCTCCGTCTTGACTCTTCTCTCTTTTTTTTCCAATTTGAAGAGGGGGGGGGGGGGGGGTTACAAAAAGTAAGGACAGAGAATTAAAACCTCACGTACGCCTCCGCGTAATGCCAAAGTCGCTATCAGGATGTCGAAAGGATGATTTGATGCACAAAGCAGTAGTTCTCGAAAGGGGGCTGAATCCTCATGGTGGTGAGTAGCAAGACTAAGACTGTCTGTAGAGCCACGGGTTGTTCCTCAAGGCCACAGTTGATGGGGACTAGCAGATCCAGGCACGCTTGTCGACATCTTGGCTTCTCTCATCCGTATCTATCGGCATATGTACTGGTTAGCGGCATCGATGGCTCGGTATTCCCATAAAGGGGAGATAGAGCGTGAACGAGCAAAAGGACTCCTCCTTTTCTGTCCTCGTCTTGGTCACTCCATATCCAATTTGCTTTAGTGATGTCCAGCTGCTGATGTCGAGAAACCACACGTGATTCTTTCTGCCCCATGGAATGCACATCTGTCGCCTTCTCTTCGGATCCTCAAACACTGCCGCATCGGTCTTGAAGAAATGCCTCTTTGGTCACTACCGGCAGTGTGGTTTGTTCGTTCCATGTGGCATAGCAATATCTAATGAGCCCTGAAACATCTGGAATAAGTCATGCCTGGGGGGGGGGGGGGTTGTCGGACAATTCTCAAAGCCCAGTCTGTGGACTTGCTCTTTTATTCCCTCGTGGAATAAAAGACACTAACATCCCACCGAGTTATCTTGCGCGGACAGGCCTAAGTCTATTCTCCGAAAACACAATCGGATCGGATAGGGAAGAAACATATGTACAAAACATAAGTATATCGTACGTACAATGTGTTCTTGGTACACACATACCGCTAATCATGACTAGAATCGGAATATCAGACCGCAGTCTTGATAGCTGCCAACTTCCATGGTGTGCCCAGCCATGGTTCTGGATCTTCTTTATTCCGTAAAAGAATGCCGAAGCTATAAGTACATATATACTCGGCTCACAGAGGCCTTGGTTCCTAAGCGCCATGTCAGGCTTGCCTTGCTCGACATGGACAACTCTGTCTCCTTTGGTTCATCGTGCATGTTCGACACGTGCTTGTCATATCGCCACCAACAACGTGACGGGTCTTTGCTTTCTTTTTCTGCTCACTTTTCTTTTTCCCGGGTCTGTTCTCCAAGCAGCAGCAGCACTACGCACGATGTATTTCTTGGCTTTGGCTTTGTGTGTTTGCTTCTGTTTTGTCCTCGTCTTCGGCTTGTTCGAGATCTCAGGCCTCACCATTGTCGTAGGACCTTCAACAGTCTTCCTTGCACGACTGCACATACCCTTTCATATCAGCTATTGCAGGCTTCTGACACAGCCGGCAGTATCACAAGTGGTTTGCATCGGAATAATAAAAGCAGAGGAAAAAAGCGGCCATGCCAGTAGTATCTAGTAGTCTTCCCGGCTTAACCAGTGCCTCAGAGAAGTGCCTAAGAGAATGCAGATACACATGTAGTAGGGATGTGCAACTACAACTAACTCAGTGTACAGTAGAGACCAAGTTATCAGTGCCCGGTCTTGTTTGATCCCGCCCCCAGACTTGCAATCACGCTCTTCTCTTCTCTGCGACATGACCCAACGCTACGACTATAACGACGCATCTGATCGTGTCCTGGCCTCGAGAATTCCTACGGAACCCCTTCTCAGACGCCAAAGCCAACACAAACAGCACCAGCCAGAACATAGAAAATTATATAAAAAACGTGGTATGGGCCCGTGCGAAGCTACCCTGAGAGCTCTCAAGAGAAAGAAACCCTACATATATTGTCCAGAGTACAGATAAATAGCCGTCGCTTTCATACTGCCATAGCTTCTTTAATGTCCAGCCATACAGTTGCCCTATCGCCAACCTGAGATACCGTCGTGCCGGTCTTCTTCTACCACTCCGATGCTGGCCAAGTCCTGTTTAGATCTTACTTGTTCTTTTACTTCTCATAGCAACCTACCGCAAAGCATAGAATATATGACATCACATATGCAAGAATACGCGACGGTGATGTACTGTCACTTGGCTTTACTTGGCCTGCTACCGGTGATACACGGCACGTGCGCAGGACAGCGTATGGAATAAACCCTTCCACAAGCAGTCGAGATACAGTGACTTGAGTTCCCTGGCCAACAGTTCATCTATCTTCTTTCGTTGCGTAACCGCGACTTGCCTCTTCATCTGGCTAGACTAGACTGTGCCTGCGATAGCACTATTGCCTATAGCCTTTCAACTCAACTGCTCCGGCACGCCTCTTCCTGGGCGTAACGGGAGTCGGCTGGATTCGAGCCATCTACTAGTCGCGCATTGACTTTCCAGCATTCAACAGCTCCTGAAGCTCTGTGCACATCAGCCTGCAGAGTTCAAGGAAATAGTGCATGCTATGCCTGGCACATATAGTATTATGGGACTCTCTCACTATCTGTATTATATTTCATCATGGCATGTTCTCTGTGCTCGATAGGCAAAAACATAATAAGCCTGTTGCCGGGTCTGGAAACTCAACACCCAACCGTGGCCATAATCACATGTCAAACAATGTACCACCGGAATCTGACTGCGGCTATCCATGTAGAGGCATACGTACGTCTCTTAGTTGCATCACTAACAGCTGCTTGGTTGGCTCTACCCAGTCAACGCTCAAAAAAGCCGTGATCTGCATCGAAGGAGACGGGATTTGCAATCTTTCGGACCGACAAAGACCATAGGCCTATTCCAAGACGTTTAAGGCTGTAGATTGTATCTCTTTAGCTCTTTAAATTTGATCTTCATTTCCCGCGGCCATGTATTGTAAGGGTTACCAACAACCCTGAGGTGAAAGAAAGCTTTTTGTCTCTCGGCCTTGAGTTATAGATAGCTATATCTGCATTGGATCTAAATTCCCCGCAAAAGAGAGCTAGTAGACTGAATATTAACTCATGCGTTTAGGGTTGTGCTAGGGTTTAATATCAGAGCCCCGTATTGCAATTCGTCATACTTTGCGTAGAAAAGATCTAGACTTCACCCTCGATCATCATCATATGAGTACGAGTATAAGCTCCTCGTCTCGTCTCGTTTTACAAGTGGGCTATGATGACATTTGCCATACTAACTGCCATGGCCCACGTGGCTAAAAAGAGAGAGATAATATGTACAGAATATATTCAGCAATTGCATGCAGCGCTGCTTATACTGATAGTAGGCAAAGTGATGACTAGTCTATTTTCACTAGCAAATTCTGATTTTTTTTGCCCCTCCAAATGATACTAGTAGCAGGAGAGTAAAAAAAAAAATTTAACAAAGGAAGAAAAAAATCCGTCACGGCCAACCATAACAATTGGTGCCGCTCTGGTTTAGTTTTTTTCCTCTTTCTGATCCTGTTCACCAAAACGACATGAATCTGCAATCGTGATTTCGTTACTTGCGCTTCTCATAGCAAGACCCCAAGTCCAGTACAATCGCAGTGTGTATCGCTACTGTATTCAGGTATGTCCACTCTCTATCAGCTGAGGTCACTCCTCGTCTATTCCGCAGTCTTGTCTGCCAGTGCCCATGACTCAATGGGGGAACAAGCGCAGGCATTGCTGCAGAATCTCCTCCGCCGGATACCGCACCGTTCTCCGGGCTGCTGAGACCTTGAAGGCTATCCTGACACTCCGCCGTCGATCTAGATTGCCAGACTGCCTGCTGCCTGTGGCGTTTGTGCTACCCCGCCGTTCCATCGCACATACGTTGTACACGTCACTCAAACAACGCAGCCCTACATATCGACGTCGTCCGAGTTCCGATCCCCATCATGTGTGGTGTCCTTGCTCTCATTCTGGGCCAGGTGGCCCAAGACCCCAGCTTCCCGTGCCATGCTGCCGCCACCCTCCATGAGGCGCTGTACTATCTCCAGCACCGTGGCCAAGATGCCTGTGGCGTAGCTACCTGCTCGGCCGGGGGTCGCATCTACCAGTGCAAGGGCAATGGCATGGCTGCCAAGGTGCGTCAGCGACACGCCGATCAATGCTGCCGTTTGGGGGGCTCCAAGCTGACCTGTATCCCGTCCGCTAATGTGCAATAGGTCTTCGACGAGGGCAGACGTGTGCAGGACCTGTAAGTAGCGCCCTCTCCCACCGTCTATATCCCGACAACCCAAGAGCAAGAGACCAGGACAACCCGTGCTGACCACACTTGCTTCTGCTAGGCCCGGCTTCATGGGCATCGGCCACCTGCGTTACCCTACTGCCGGAACCAGTGCTTCTGCCGAAGCGCAGCCCTTCTACGTCAACTCGCCATACGGCATCACTCTGGCGCACAACGGCAACCTCATCAACGCCCCGGAACTGCGCCGCTTCCTCGACCAGGAGGCCCACCGCCACATCAACACCGGCAGCGACTCGGAGCTCATGCTGAACATCTTCGCCAACGAGCTGAACGACACCGGCAAGGCCCGTGTGAACCAGGAAGACATCTTCCGAGCCTTGCGTCGCATGTACGAGATAATCGAGGGCGGCTGGGCCTGTACCGCCATGATTGCGGGCTTTGGTATGTATCCAGCAAAAAAGCAAACAAAACAAAACAAAACAAAAACAAATGGGCCCCTCCGTCAAGCTGTCGATTCAGTGGTGTCGCTAACACGGCGTTTTCCCTTCCCTTGCAGGTCTCCTTGCCTTCCGCGACCCTCACGGAATCCGTCCCCTCGCCATGGGAGAGCGTCCTTCCGAAACCAACCCCGGCGCCATGGACTACATGTGCGCCTCTGAAAGCGTTGCCCTGCGCCAACTCGGCTTCCGCAACATCCGCGATATCTTGCCCGGCCAGGCCGTTTTCTTCGGCAAGAACAGCAAGCCTGTCTTCCACCAGGTCGTTCCTGCCAAGAGCTACACTCCCGACATCTTCGAGTATGTGTACTTTGCTCGTCCCGATACCGTCATCGATGGCATCGGCGTCTATGCCAGCCGCCAGCGTATGGGCATCAAACTGGCCCACAAGATCAAGGAACTTCTCGGTGAACACGGTATCAAGGAGATTGACGCCATTATCCCCGTCCCCGAGACTGCCAAGGTGTCCGCGGCTAGTGTTGCCGAGAGCCTGGGAATCTCGTATGCCGAGGGCTTCGTCAAGAACCGCTACGTCTTCCGCACCTTCATCATGCCCAGCCAGGCCACAAGACAGAAGTCTGTCAGACGGAAACTCAGCACCGTGGACGAGGAGTTCCACGGTAAATGCGTGCTCCTAGTCGACGACAGCATCGTCCGTGGAACTACCAGCAAGGAAATCGCAAGTTAATCCCTGTCTTGGAAAAGAGAATACAAATGTCAGATATACCGAGACTAACCGCATCCGTGTCTTATAGGTCGCCATGGCTCGCGAAGCCGGTGCTCGCAAGGTCATCTTTGCTTCGTGCGCTCCTCCCATCTCCAACCCGCACATCTACGGTATCGATCTTGCCTCTCCCAAAGAGCTAGTGGCCACCAACAAGGACCGCTTCGCTATCGCCGAGACTATCGGTGCCGACGAGGTCATCTACCAAGACCTGCAGGATCTTTGCGATGCCTGCGCCGAGGCATCTCCCGAAGACGGCCCCAAGAAGTTTGAAGTCGGTGTCTTCAACGGACAGTATGTCACGGATATTCCAGCTGGTTACTTTGAGCGTCTAGAGGAGGCTCGTGGCGAGATTGTGGCTGCCAAGATTGCAGCAAACGGCGCCCAAGCCACGTCAGGCTCGCCTAACGGTGCCAACGCCAGTGGCTACAACACTACAGACGTTAGCAGTGCGGTGCAAACTCCAGCCTCGCTCCACTCAGAAGCGGCTGGTGTTCGAGATCGTGATGATATCAGTTTGTTCAACCTGGCTACGAGTGGCCGGTAAAATCGTACAAACACACATATAGATAAAAGAAGGAGTGTTTTAGGGTTTTTTTTCTTCTTTTTTTTCTTTTGGTTCTGGCTTTGATTTTTATTGGTTATTCTTTTTTTATATCATCCTCCTTCACTTTATTTTCACTATAACTTGTAACATGACTGTTTGTATGAGTATTTCGTCTTTTTTTTTTCTTTCTAAATTCTTTACTTTGGTCTTGTATACTTAATCTCACAATGGTTTTTGGACATTGCCACTTTATATAAAGCATAGATGATTATCATGTCACTTGGAATAAGAAACAGTGCTGAATGAAGATGATGAATTTAAATGAAAACTATGAAAGAAAAAGAAAAGAAAAAAAGCAAGTTCCTCTCCACTGCCTTGGGATCAAGATTCCTGTTCTTGACACTTCGCTATACTAAAAGAAAACAAACAACCAGAAGAAAGGAAGACACAACATAGCCAAAACGGCTCTCCTTGCCCATACATCACAAAGAACAAGGACCGGCCTAAGCCAGAGGCTCGACGCTCGACAGAGTGGGAGTGACGACCTGGAAGTGGCCGCCCTCGCTGAGCTCGAGCTTGTCAATGGTGACCTCGCGGTTAGTTCCGTCACCGCCAGGAACGATCCAGCGGTGGTAAGCCATGTACCAATCATCGGTATTGGGGATGTTGATGATGGAGTTGTGGCCAGTGGCGTAGATCTGGCTATCGCTGTCCTTCTGCATGATGACGCCGCGGTACTGCCAGGGACCGGCAACGCTGTTGGAAACGGCGTATCCAATGCGGTAGTTCTCGGAGCCGGTGTCGTCGATGGAGTAGGTCATGTGGTAGCGCCCGCTGCGGTAGTTCATGAAGATGCCCTCGCGGAAGTCGGTCAGGCCGTCAATGGCCTTTAGAGTGTCGCTCTTGATGGACAGCATGTCGTCGGACAGCTCGGCGTAGACGGGCGAGCCGTTGCCCCAGAAGAGGTAGTACTTGCCGGTCTGGGGATCCAAGAACGCAGCAGGGTCGATGGCCTGGCCGCTAATGACGGCCTCGTTGTTCAGGATCATGGCAGACTGCTGGGCGGTGAAGGGGCCCTCGGGAGAGTCGGCCACAGCAACGCCGATGGTCTTGCGGTTGACCGACGGGTTGTTGCCGGAGAAGTAGAAGTAGTACTTGCCATCGCGGTCGATGATGGTGGGGGCCCAGGCGTTGCCAGAGGCCCACGGAACAGTGCTGCTGGCGCCTCCCAGCGTCAGGATGGGCTCGGCAGACTGGGTCCAGTCGACCAGGTTGGTGCTCTTCCACACGTAGAAAGAGTCGGCGCCCCAGCCGGCAATGCCGTCCGAGGTCGGGTACATGTAGTAGATTCCGTTGAACACGGCAATGTTGGGGTCGGCATTGGCGCCGGTCAGCACGGGAGAGCGCATCTCGACGGCACTGACGATCCAGACGGCAGTGGCCTGGCCCGAAGTCGTGTCGGTGATGGTGTAGTAGACCGGGCCCTTGGAGAAGTCGACGGCCTCGCCAGAGTCGGGGATCACGGTGCACTCGCTGGAGATGTTGAAGGTGGGCTTCAGGGCAGTCAGGTCGGTTCCGGGCTTGACGGGGAAGATGACGGTAGAGTTGTCGTAGTTGACCAGGGCGGCGATCTTGAGGCTGTCCTGCTGCTGCAGGCTGACGCCGAGCAGCTTGGTCTTGTCCATGCCCTTGCCGGCCACCTCGTCGGCGCTCAGAGCGCGGCTGTAGACCTTGAACTGGCGCACCTGGCCGTTCAGAAGGGCGTCGGAGTCGTAGACGCTCTTGCCGAGGTAGTTGGCCGAGGTGTAGCCAGCACCGATGTTGGCGGGCGTCGTAGTCAGGCCGGTGGAACGGCCGACCTCGACGCCGTCGATGTAGACGATGGCAGTGCCGCCGCTCAGGGTGTAGAAGATGTGGAGCCAGGTGTTGCGGGCCAGGTCGGCGTTGCTGGAGGCGGCCTGCTCGGTAGAGAAGTCGCCGGTAGCGATAGCGGCACGGAAGGGAGTGCCGGTGGCGTACATGTAGCCGTTGCCGATGCCGTTCTCGCTGTTGCCGAGGCCGTAGATGAAGAAGGGGGTCTTTTGCTCGCTGTTGATGAACAGCTCAAGCTCGACGGACACCTCCTCGACGTTCTGCAGGATGTTGTCGGGCAGTTTGACGTAGTCGTCGACGCCGTCAAAGGTCATGGCGCCGCCAGCCACGACGGGGCTGCCGACCAGCTCGCCGTCCCGGCCATTGCCCGAAGAGTCGGCGATGCGGCCGTTCGTGACGCCGACCGAGAAGTCGTAGTCGACGACGACATCGCTGTCGGCTCTGCGGACCTTGCTGTTCAGGGTGTTGAGGCTGGCCAGCTCGGCGGCAGTCAGGGAAAGCACCGTGCCGTGGCGGGGGTGGGTGGGCAGCTGGTAGTTGGCGCTGACTTTCCAGTCGGGGCTCTCGATGTCGGCAGTCTCGAGGGGGATGTAGCCGCGGCCGCCGTACTCGTCGACGAACAGGTAGAACTTGTCGCCGTTGACATCGCCGGGGTTGCTCTTGAAGACGGTCGGGCCCTCGACGGCTTTGGCGCCAGCCTTGTTGCCGATGCAGGAGTCGATGACAGACCAGCGGTCGATCTGGCCCAGCATGTCGGTCGAGCGCTCCTGGATGATGTCCGAGCACCCGGTAGTGCCGCCGCCCTCGTCCTTGGTGAAGCGGTGGAAGTAGCCGGTGGCCGCGTTCTTGACCATGGTGGTGTCGATGCGCGAGTCCTTGGCGTCCTGCCAGACCAGGGCCGGCGAGAAGCTGACAAAGTCGCGCGTGGTCGAGTACATCATGCGGTGGTAGCTGGTGGTGGTGTGGCCGGGGTCGCTCTCGGGGTACAGCATCGACGCCCAGTACACGACGTACTCGCCCAGCTCCTCGCTGTAGAAGGCCTCCGGGGCCCACGTGTTGCCGGCCGTCGGGGGAGAGACCTGGACATGGCGCTGGCTGCCCCAGCTCTTGAGGTCGGTCGACTCCCAGATCTCCAGGTACAGCGAGCCGGTGCGGACGCTGTCGCCCCAGGAGGTGCCGGAGCCGATGCTCAGATCGGTAGCGAGCAGGAAGAAACGGTCGCCCTCGTGCGATCTCATGATGAACGGGTCGCGCAGGCCCTTGGTGCCGAACGTGCTGGACAGGACGGGCTCGTTGTTGTTCAGCTCCTGCCACTTGAGCGCGTCGTTGCCGATGGACGAGGCAAAGAAGATGTTCTCGCCGGCAGTCGAGTCGCCGGTGAAGAAGGCAAAGCCGTAGCCGGCCATGGCGTCAAGCGTGAAGTTCTTGATGACGTGGGCGCTGAACTCGCGCGTGTACGTCGCGCTGCCGTCGGTGGCCGTGGCAGTCAGGACAACGTCGGTGTCGGCCTGCTGGCGGTTGACGATGCCGTCGGCCGAGACAACGCCGGAGTTGGCCGAGGCCCACGTGATGTTGGAGCCGTCGGGCGCCGTCGGGGGCAGATGGAGGTTGCCGCGCACGTTGGCAATGTTGGTGACCGTGACAGCAGTCAGGGTGTTCTGGCTGAGACCTGCAGAGCAGGACGCCAGGGCGAGCATAGAAATGAAGTAGCGAGACATGGCTGCTGGGCTGTATCGACAGTATCAGATCAAGGCGGTAGTGGGACAGAGAGAAAGACAAACGGGGAAGACAAGAGCGAAGAAGAAGAAAAACCGTCAGAGACCTGTCCCGACGTGAAAGTACAAGTGAAGAGAAAGATGCTCTGAAGGCTAGCCAGCTAATGGTGGCACGATGCAAGAATGAGATGCAAGACGGCGGTGTGTATCAGACACAGCAGGATGGAGAAGATATGAAGGACAGATGGGTTGCCCGGTATGCAGCAATGGGGCTGAAAGAACGAAGGTGGGATGCGGTGCTCTCGAAGAGAGTAGAAGTGAATGAGTGGCCTAGACTCGCGAGGGTCTATCAAAGATGAAGATGCGGAAGAAAAGAAAGGAACGGTAAATCAAAGAAAGAATGTGCGTGAAGAGCCGAAGCAAAAGGAAAGCAAACGCAAGAGTGAGTGCGTGGTTCTCAAAAGGAAAGACAAGGACGTCATTGGTGCGGGTGCCTCTTCTTCTTATACCGCTCGGGTCACACTGGATGACGCCATCTTCAGATCTGGCCGACGCTACCATCGACGCTACCATCGTTCCAGAGACGGCTAAATCGGGACCAGGCAGCCAGCAATAGCTCCTGCTCTCCTCTCTTTGCTGGGCCAGATCTGACACAGCATCCTGATCGTCGTCGTCCCAAGTCCCTCCACAGACAGCCGGCTACCTTATTTCGGCTAACCATAGGCGTGCCATAGCCCCGGTGGCACTGGCACAATAGCTGCTCAGATATGCCGTATGCCAGCACACCACTTTCTCTGTCCAGCCTCCCCTCCATCTCCTGCCTCATCTCCTGCTTCGTCCGCACTGCCTTTGCGGTCTTGGCTCCCACGGTCCCGGACTGCCCAAACGAGAAGCTTCCATTCCATCGTGCGACATGTGCCTGTTTCGCCCGTTTTGAGACGAAGGCGTAGATCAATCTGATGATCGTGCAGTCTCTCCTCACGAACCTCCGACAACGATACAGATACATATATACATGTACACATGGGCTTCGTACTTGTTCCTTCTTTTCTCCATTCTCGGAATTCCAGATCTGCGTCGTAGCATTGACCCTTATGATGAGCTCCACGGATATAAATAGCATATAACACAAAACCCGGGGATTTCTGGTTCCCCTGCTACCTTGATAATTTAACCTTTTTATGCTAGAGCGATCCTACTTTGTGTACCTGTAATAGCCTATGAAGTAGAACGCGCACCAATTGTATCGAGTTGCGAGTTGGAGTCATGGTGCCAGTAATGTCCTTTCCCTCGGTGTCCTATCACAGACCAACTGTCAGTTATCGCCGTAAAACAATCAAGATAGAGGACGCCATGTACACACTGTATCATATGGTACGGTGTTTGTGAGGCCATCAGACGACGCTGGTTCTCAAAGGCACAATCGACCCCAACTCGTGAGACGATAGCCGGCCTCGAGCAGATCTGCATCAACACGCCTTCATCACACGACTCCATCTGATCCGAGTCCAGTAGATGTATACCGACTTCCTTCCAGCTATACACAGTCTCGAAGAAACCCTCCCACATCGAGACGGCAAGATCGCAGTAAGGGACCCAACAAGAAGAGAGATACATTCTCCTCTGTATCATCACAAGCATATCCAAGCTTTCCCAGAACTTGGTGCATCTCTCAAGCCCTCGTATCCTGTTTCGAACTGGGCAGTGATTACTCCTCCCACGATCCCTGAGATCTCGTAATCATCGCAATAGGAAACAGTCCCTGTTTCCGCCTACCAAGTTGTATCGTTTATTTTTATAGCGTCCGAGCCCTCCTCCAGAAAAAGAAAGACAACAACAAAACACACATAGTTGGCTGACAGTGATATAACTGTGGCTAGTTATGCTATAGCTTCAACTTTAAGTTGTCAATGAATCTCCGTCCTCTTCATTCTACAGATCAGCGGCTTCTGATTAAGCCGCCCCCCTTGCATTTCAAAATACAATAGCCAGGTTTTTTGAAACACTCCAACAACCCCTTCCCTTGTAGAGTCCAAAGCTATGTCTCTTGCCAAGCTAAGTCACCTTAGACTACCAGCCTACAACATTCTCTTCGGAAACACTCCAAAGCTCCATTGACTAGCCAGATGGTAGCTCTCTACCGACTAGCAGCCCATCGTGACATGCTTTACGTGTAGCTCACGCACCTGCTTTATCCACCGTGAGCCCTGGCACGAGGCCGAATATGATTCTCTATTCCTATTTTCTCTCTTCATGCCAGCCAGACAGTCTCCATGAACAATCACCACTCTATCTTTGACTTTCACTGCATCCAAGGTCGACCTACATACATGAATCACTATAATTATAACACGATACGACGCAGGATCAGGGTCGGACAGTGTCCAAGGCCTGCCTGGTTTTGATGTGCACAACCCTAACCCTACCATGCCTCAATTTGACAAAGTTCCCATTCATTGGCTTCGTTCACCAGACACCACAACAGCATATTCCAAATGAACTGGTCGATCTCAACATGAAATTCCGAATCAAAAAAGCCATGGAACTCTGCAAGCCTTGAATGAATAAATACAAATATATAAAAAACACAGCACGAACAATAGTTTTCCCCTTTTGACTAGGCATATGCCGTAGGTTTATGTGGGTTTACCGCTGACGTTGACCAATTACAAGCCTTCTCTTCACGAGTTTGTCATCCAACAAGATCTTGAGGTGTCAGCAATGGCAGCGTCAGCAAGGCTAACGCTGATCTAGAATTCCGGTGTATACCGATTTCATGCTTTTCCACATGTAGATAAGGGCTAGAAGCATCCACGCGTGTCAATTTCATTGGATAGACCCCTTTTGTCATGAGATATCTGACAAATTCCACCGATAGTATTCTATAATCAGCCTGACAAGCTGGTTTGTGGTGGTGGATCGACAAGATATGCTGCTGAATTTTGTTTACGGCATGGCTTAATCTGCAAGCAAGAAGCTTGGGACGTAGCAGTCAAGTACGGGTCCGTTTATTCCCACCGGAAAATATATGGCCCAAAATTAGTGTTGATGCTATGGCTAAAAGCTGCTTATACAAATAACATCGAGGCCCTATCAATATGTGAAGAGCAAGAGAGGCTATGGGTGGAATTTACTCAGCTGCTTTTAGTTTCTCCGTGGCAACCAAGTACCGAGAAGTTGGCACTGATCGAGCCAATAAATGAGCTCTGTAAAAAGAGATAATAGAACTATATGGAGCTTGAAAATCTAAGATGACAAGTAGGTCAACAACCATGACGACAGATATGTAGGCAGCCCGGACATCCCCCAAATTCGTGATGATTACCCATTCCCATCATCAACATCATCATCACGTTTTATTCATTTATTTGTGCTACACTCTCGTTCTTAGACACGTAGCCCACACGTGATTACCGAATTCTGACAGGCCGTCATCAGCCTTCTGCCAACCCCTTACAATTACCAAGCTTTGTTGATATTTTCATGCCTGCCCTTTTCCTCCCAGCCTTATTTATACCCAGCACATCACAAAACTACAATATCACTTGATATTTGACCATCTTGAAATTTCTTCTTCTTTCTATTCACATCTCAAAAAACTACTGTTGCTTCATCGACCATAATACCCTTTTTTTTCTTTTTCTTTTCTTTATCCAGCCTAATATCTCAAGATGCCTCACGTCGTCGTTCTCGGAGCCGGCCCCGCTGGTATCAGCACTGCCCACAAGCTACTCAAGCACACTCTCCCCAAGGTTCAAGACTTGAAAGTGACTCTAGTGTCACCATCCCACTACTCATACTGGAACTTCGCTGCCGTCCGCGCCATCATTCCCGGCGAAATCGCCGATGAGAACTTGTTCGTGGATATTCTCCCCGGCTTCCAGTCCTACAGCAGCGACCAGTTCCAGTATATTGCTGGCAAAGCCACAAGCTTAGACCCCGCCAGCAACAGTGTTGTCGTCTCTACCCCCGAAGGAGACCAGACACTCACTTACGACCATGTAGTCGTTGCTACCGGATCCAACGAGACCGCCGGCCTCCCACTCAAGACATTGGATTCGTACCAGGAAACTCTTGATGCCCTACACTCCCTTGCTGCCCGCATCGAATCCGCCAAGTCGATCGTCATTGCCGGTGCTGGTGCCACCGGTGTTGAGATTGCCGGAGAGCTGGGTGGGAAGTACGGAACTACCAAGACTATCTCCTTGATTGCTCCCGGCGAGGGTATCCTGCCAACATTGTCCGCCAGCTCGCGCAAATCCGCCGAGGGTTCTCTCAAGAAAATTGGCATCAACATCATCACGGGCGTCAAAACAACCGGCGAAGCCAATGGCAAGGTCACCCTAAGCGACGGCAAGGAACTCGACTGCGATGTCTACCTTCCCGTGTTCGGTTGCAAGACCAACACCTCGTTCTTGCCAGACAATCTCCTCGACGACAAGAAGAACTTGAAGCTCAAGTTGACTCTACAGTCTGAAGGCAAAGACAACATCTGGGGTGCCGGTGATGTTGGAAACCTCGAGAACAAGCAAGCTGCTCTTGTCGATCCCCAAGTCGCCCTTTTGTCATTTAACCTCGACGCCGCACTTACGGACAAGACTTCTAGCTTCAAGAACCACAAGCCCAGCACCAGCGTCATGATGTTTGCTTCCATCGGCAAGAGCAGCGGTGTAGGCCAAGTCGGTAGTTTCCGGGTTTGGAGCTGGGTTGTCACGATGATGAAGAGTAAGACGCTGTTTTTGGATAGCAACAAGTCTCTCGCCGCAGGAAAGACGGGTGTCCGGGCTGCTATCTAGTGGCATGATGATACACTGTCTATCGTAAACTAACTGTTGTTGATATTGTCGAGTATCGGTGACTGTAATAATCTCATGAAGATTGATACATAATTGAAGAATTAGGGAGAGAGAGAGGGGGGTTAATATCCATTTCGTTTTTCGTTTTAATACCTACAAATAAACAAACCAAGTTCTCACACTCTTTTTTATAAAACTATGATCATGTGATTATCAAGTACACAAAACTTGATATTAGATATATATATATCAAGACTGCTCTTTAGGGTCATATGAGTGAATAGTTAACAACACTTATAAAAAAGACTATTTGTCTCAAGTTTGATATTTTTGTTTATATTTTATTCATTTATAGCTAGGTGAATATGGTGAATGTAAGTAAGAGAGATAGGTTAATGGTAGTTGGTCTATGATGAAAAAAGAAAAAAAAAGCACCGTACTATAACAGGTATGAAAATCAAAACAATAACTCCAGAGGCGCTCATATATCCCTTGAGGAATGGTGAGAGATATATATTATCGATATCTTGACGATAATAGCTATATATGGATGTATATCATTATTGGATAATAGGAGGTAAAATGGTCAGTCAGCCTTATTTGAAAATGGTAACGGAAAGAAAAAGAAGAAGAAAAAAAAAGGACAAGTGGTCATGATAGCGAGCATTGCAACTAATGGCATTTGAGTATGAGTAAGCAAAGAAATGAATATGTGAAGAACAAGATGTAGTTTTAATGTGATAAAGCAGACACCGAGCCTTTTAAGCGGGGAGACGGGGCTTCTCATCGCGAGGCACGTTCCATGTCGCAACGAGGCGCTCTGTGACACGTGCGGCCCAAGGATCGACATGACCAGTCCATAGATAGGCGGCAACATAGTTGAGAGGGAACCAGAAAATAAGAACACAGAACATGTAGGGATGTCCGGGGTATTCGATGACGCCCTTAATGGTGTTTCCGTCGTCATCCTGAGTGTCAGCGGGGATATTAAAACCGTACACCATCCACGTCAAGATAGAGCGCATGAGGAAACCGTGTAGCAAGTAGACAGCGAACGACATCTTTCCGAGCCAGAGGAAGTAACGGTTGGATAGACCATCACGTAGACCGGGGGCAAAGTGCAAGCTCAATGCCAAGAAGACAACGCCCATGCAGGAAGAGAAGCGGTGGAGTTCGGTGCCTTCAAAAGTGACAGAAGCAAAGAGGTTCTCTAGGTTCATAGACCAGTTGGTGTAGTGAGCGTTGACCTCGGGGTAAGAGCCCAACCAGAACGAAAGAATCATGAAGATCACCGAAAGGATGCGGCCCAGACCACGGTTGCGGTTGACAAACTCGTTGGCAGGACCATGGTTCTGGAGATCGGACATGAAGACACCGAAGAATGAAGGCATTCCGAAGACAGTGTCACCGCAGCACCAAAAGAAGAAGAAAAGGGTGAGCGAAGCCAACATGCGATACTTGGGCTGCATAAAGCCAGATCCGAGCATGAAAGCGTAAACCCACATAGAGCAGCGCAGAAGTGGTAGTAAAGTCCATTGATTCGGGTCATAGGCGTTTCCGCCGCGGGTCCAGGTAGTGATGATGTTCTTGGCAAGGCTAAAGATAGAACTTCCAAGGTAGGGCGTAGCGCTGGGCACAGTATCTCTTAGCCAATTGCTATTGCAATGCTGAGCAATAGTGAAAAATCCGAACTGAGCAAAAAGCCAGATTCCAATTGTCGCGACAGTCGTTGGTAAAATCAGGCGGGGGATACGGCGAAGGGCGGATTTTCCCATAGAAATAAAGGCGGCTTCTTGGTTTCCAGTGCGGCTAAGGCGAATTGGCTTCAAAGCACAAACATAGCCTGTGACAAAGGCGAAGATGGCAACACCAAGACGGCCCTGGAAAAGGACGCGGACCATAGGCCATTGCAAAAATCGGGATGGTATGCCTTCGCCATCAGCAGGACTGAAGAGAGCGTGATCGAAGGCGCGGGCAAGATGGGTGACCACGACAGATGCGGAGGCAATACCACGAAGGCCCTAGGTAGGAAAAAAACGATAGTGGTTAGTGGGTGACCTGTCAGAACCAGAGGCACAAAGAGCCCAATGCCAGTTCGAGAATAGTGCATTAAAACTTACATCCACCCATTTGACATTGCCCTCCTTTCCGATCGCCATATTTACGGTTCAGTGTGGCAGGCAAGCAGTGTTGATTTTGGGTTGTGTTGTGTCTGCAAAGATGTATCACGGGCAATAGAACGACGCAGAGATGGACAGTGATGGATAGAGAAAGGCAGAAGAAAAAAGTAGAAAAAGAAAAGAAATCAAAAAGAAATCAAAAAGACCGGTGTTGACTGAGTGTGTGTGTGTACGACGTTGTTCCTTGAATGGCCGGACGAGCAACGAGGATATAGGAAATCGCAGGATATTACCAACTGAAGCGTACCAAGCAATCGAGATGCGAATCGTCTTTGTATAAGACAAGAAAATAAAGAGATCGAAAGAGAGTAAACGAAAGAAGGTCGGGAAGGAGAAGAGAAAGAAAATAGGACGATCATGAATTCCAAGAAGAATACTTTATAATGGAGCTTCCGAAAGTCAGGAATAAATATGTTTATTCGTAGACAGGCTAACTCCGGGGTGGGAAAGGAGCTACGTAACGAACTCAGAGTAGTTGCGGTTTCCAAACACACTAATGGGCCTCTAGTATGCGATGGCAATTACCACTAATACGCACACGGAGTACGGCAACAACGGCTAACTAAGACGAGGGTTTTTTTTTTGGAGTAATCGGCGTCGTCTGTGTTCTGTCAGAAACAGAGGCGGTGATTGTGTTTATTTTTTATTTTTTTTATTACTGTGATGAGGGCTGTGTATGAAAGAAAAGTACAATTAATTGCTGGTTTCGTTTGCGTGGGAGAACCTAATTCAAAGCGAGCAATCATCAAGATAAGAACAAAATGAGCTGTATAAAGAAAGCCTAGAAATACAACATTTCGCAATCAGAAAGAGTGGATCTTTATGACGACAATTGCCGCGACGAAAACAACGGTGCAGCTTCGACGAATAAAAATACACTATACATAAATATGTATATAGGCGATGATGCCGGATCTGATAAAACCGCAACGAGGCACGAGACATACAGGTTCAAAGAACGTAGCAAGTCAATATACAAGACCGTCGTGACTTTAACTGTAGATATACGAGCTTTCTCGCCTCATAGTTCTGGCTATAGCAAGAAAAAGGGTTTAAACCCATCTTTTATTTTCAAAAAAGAAAAACAAATGAATCAAACAGAGGTACAAAACTGTTTGAGAAGGTTAACAGACAAAGAAGGATGTACTAAAACAAATAAGAACAGGCAGTTAGCTGAAAGAAAGGGAGAGGGGGATTCATGCTTCTCCTATCAGAATACCAAGACACCCGTCCATCAACATCACTCACATTGCCATTTCAACTTGTTTTATAGTCAGGCTAACCGGCACAGTTGAACCAAGCCAAGCCTAACCAAGCCAAGCCAAGCCAATCCAAGCGAGAACCTGAAGTTATCCTTGTCTGCGAATCAAATACATTCCAGAATTTTTTATAGAAAACAAGGGGTACGCATGCAGATATTCGAGAAAAGAAAGAAAGAAAAAAAAAGTTTGCCAAAATACAGATACCACCACATACTACACTTCGCCTTCAAAATTATGCTACAGACAAAATATGACCATAAAACTCTTAAGCGCTGAAACAGGCATGCTTTTGATTGTTTATGAACATGTGGCCATAGTCAGGTGTACATAATATGACGACATATCGTAATAATTCCAAGTATACGTCCTATCAACAAAGTTCTTATCTTGATCAACTCTTGCTCTATATAGTTTATAGCCACTAAAACAAATTTAGTGTCTTTGTAGAGAAAGGGGCATCAATCAGACGATCAAACTGATAGCTAAGGATACAACATCTGAACCAGCCCTTATAATAAACGCAATTATGGACCATGCCAATAACATTTCAAACGTCCAAGACGGAAAATAAATTGTATCTGTATGTGCGGATACCTTTCATAAACTCTACAAAGAGGTAAGTAAAAAAGGTCAATAATATTCGACTATAATTAGCGTAGATCATTTCCTAAAACAAGAATGTAAAACTCCAACTAGCATTTGATTCATTGCCGGATAAGTAGGAACTATCGATATCATTCCGGCATGTTATAACCGTTTGCCAAGGCTTCTGCCAACAAGTAAAACTTTCTTTGTATCGAGCTGTAGATACTTTACGATTTACCATCCGTACATGTGTATGACGAAAACTATTGACACCAATAATGGGGTGAAAATAGAGATCATCAGGGTGATGTGATATTCGTCACATGGCTTAGGAGATAGACACTAATAGATACTAGATGTTTCTTTTGGAAATAATATTGAGCTTGTGCTGGGAATATGAACCATCGTTAAGTTAGCTTCCATCCTCCAGATATCTATCTATCAATGCACTTATATAACCTACTGTGACCCTATATTGTTTTGACGCGTGTACTTCGTCTACTTGCATATTCATATTGTTACATACCAACCACAAACCTGGCTATTTAAATACCGCATGAGACGGTTGCTGTACATAAAGACATGTTGCCCTTTTCACGGCGAGTTACATACTCTATCAAAGATAAGCCATAACTGTATATACATTGTGCTTTTTTCCTTGTATTAGCTGGGTTCGTCTGTGAGTAGTGAATTAGTTTTATTTATTCATTTATTTGTTTGATATCCTCAACTCGGATATAAGCCGCAGTACTGCGCCGATGTCTCCAATGCGCCACTTCAATATAGATAAGTAGCACGTGTTGCTACCTCTGTTTCTTCACTACTACGTTAGCCTACTCTGGGTAATAACGCATTGTATATTATACAGCCCATCTAATTTGCGACATTTACTAGTACCTGAAAAACCTCGAAAACTGCTGTACTCTCTTTGACTAGACTTTTGTGGTCCGTTTTATAAAGGATTGGCATACGCAAGTAAAAGGGGCATATACAGAGTACAAAGTACAGCGGCTTTCGTCGTAGGATCAGGGCGCAGATCGTCAACATGTTTGTCCATATATACATTTTGTCAGACATTTTACACTTTATAGCACTAATTTCGACGAACGACAAGTGAAAGAAGTTCACAGCTAGCACATAAAAAGGTCCATATTACAGGGATAGATCGCTGTCAGATACTGGCTAGTAAAGGTCCCTCCCAAGTTTTCTACATGCCAGGCCAACTAAGATTATCAGTCTGTCGTTGTCCTTATTCCTAATATAAAGAGGCAACATAGCCAACATGTACTTTTACGTCTTATAGTTTCGAACATAATTTCCTATAGAAAACCGCCAACATACTAAAATTAATTCAATACTATTCAAAATTGCAAGTTATTCTCTAGACGCCATGAAATTTAGTATCATTAAATTATTGCATACTATGCCATGGATCCACACAAACAATACTTAACTGCACCATTTTGAAGCCGTACTATGTAATATATGTACATATACTAGCGCTCCGTATATCAACAGACAACTAAATATACTTTCGGCCGGTTCACACATCTGTGACTATCAATTTATATTTACAGGCAAATTTAGACATGTTAGATGTAATGACAGTTAGTACTCCCAGAGAAGTTGTTTTTCCCTATAGAAAACGGGCATGGCTTGATAGGAATGCATGTTACCAATCGAGTATCAACTTGCTCAAAATATCTCACCTGAGCAACTGTAACTAATGGCCAACATGTTGTGGATATCATTGATTTGGGTATATAATACGATATTCAGCCTCGTGGCTGTCCTCTGTATCAAGCCACAACCGAAAAATGCATCTATATGTGAAAACTATAATGCGATTGTCATTTTTCATCGTTCTGTACAGACAATTAACAATACTACGTAACTATGGCATTGTAGTGCTACCATGTTAGTCTCTATAAGCGAATGATAGCTTTAGTATGTTGTTGAGGTATGTTCGTGGTTGAAGCTATTGACGTGCCATCTTTCGCCCACTGCTGTAACCTTAAATACCCGGATACGAAGGTGACGATGGCCCGAAGTAAAAAAGTACGTACTTAAAATTCCACGTTTTCAACATCCGTTATTTCTGAGAAGCGTTTTTCTCGTTTTCCTCGTTTTCCTCGTATTCAGAAAATCTAGATTATTGTTTCATAGATCAACCCCCACTTTCTCTTCTCGCCGTTAACCAAATCGTACAAGTAAAGAAACTATTTTGAGCAGCTTAGCGATAAAATCCAGTCGGAACGGCAATATCAAGGAAGAGGAATGGTTAGGCTGAACTGTTTGGTTGTGTTTTCAAGATATTTTGATATACATAATTTCGCCACAGTGGCCTGAGCTCCAGAGTTCAAGCACTCACATTCAGTATAATTAAATATGAATATACGTGATGGCATAAGTAACAACTCCTGTTTTCTTGCCAGAGATGTATCTTCTAGCCTTGTGTTACAGTGATACCGGGAGCTGTGATATGTTGCTAATAGCACGATACACAGTATATCATAGTTGTATATATTTGTAGTCGTTTCTATGTAATAGCAGCTGAAACTGGATACGGGCTATACGACAGTTTGGTAGTAAAAAGTAATATAACTTGAACCTCAACTAGATGGCTGATGACGATACAGGCAGCTAACTATCGTCAGTATATTTATCAATATCTTGGAGGCCCTATATACAAGTCATATTCTCCGACTTGATCATCTAACTCGTTATTTTAGTGCCATTTCAATTATCGTAAAAAGATTAGTTGTAAAGCTAAGGGAGACGGCCGCGATAGCACTACATATGCTATATTCATATGGCGCGTACCTGTAACTGTTGGCTGCCCGGGAGTTGATCGGAAGATGGCATCCGCCGGCCGCTTCCGTCCGGAATATGCCGCTGTATTACTGCGAAATAAAAGTATATACATATATAGATGCCGAATTACAGCAACAGCTAACTACTGCTATTACTGCCGTATTAACCTGCTACAAATCGCCTCAAACAAAAGGGTTCATAGCAAGCCTGATAAAAATCGCCGTTCGTTTTGTATTTTGTATAACAAAACGGTAGCAAGCTCCATCCATATTTGAGAAGCACGAGTTATAATCCGTATAGGGACCGGTCAATCGTATTGTAGTCCGAGATACACAGGTGGGCCAATTCACAACACATACATCAACGTCCTTAGATATCCTTATATACGGAATACGTTGCTAGACGCTTGAATACCCACTCGCCAAGTACGCTTTGGTGGTAACTTCCATAGTGCTTGCCTTGAGAATCCGCATTTTAGTAGACAACGCAACAACAAAACTATTCCTAAAAAGCCTCCGTTGATTAAAAACAAATCGTACCATGTATCATCGGCCCAGACTCATGCGACCTAGTATTTATTGACTTCAATAACATATCCACTCAACAACCTATTCTTTCCTGTCTATACACTATTAGTATATGACTTGTCTATGTCAATATCCACCCTCCATTGTTGATATAACTGCTATACCACAATCACAAATCAAATACAACCTCTACTGTACGATGACCAAACTGCCCGCGGCGTAGAAATTACTCACATGCAGTCCGCACTTGTCCATGTGTATATGACTGACACCATCACAGGATATTCGTTCTCGGACTTGATAGCTACACGCAAATCATCATGGCTTTGTCTCACCGCGCTGAAGCTGTTGCGTGCAAGACCGCCCTTGCCAAGATATGGGAGGTCATCGGCGATGTCTGGCATCCCGACACAAACCCAGCAGGCTACGTTAGTCTTGGTGTTGCCGAAAACTCATTGATGCACTCTATCATTACCGAGAAGCTCCCCAAGCCCGAAGATATCTCCTCTCATACCTTTACGTATGGCGATGGACCTAGCGGCTCACATCGAACCAAGCGGGCACTATCTGCATTTCTCAATCGCAAATACACCCCGGTGACTCCGGTATCACCGGAACATATCCTCGTTACAAATGGGTGCAGCGCTGCTATCGAACAACTATCATGGATGGTGACAAATCCTGGTGACGTGTGGCTTCTCGGCCAGCCATACTACGGCACCTTCCAGCCAGATCTAGCTCTGCGCCCTATGGCTGAAGTTGTATCTGTGGCATTTGGAGACAACGATGCACTCGGCTTGGAGGCTGTCAACCGATACGAGGCGGCCATATTAGAGACTCAAGCTCGGGGGAAGCGTGTTGCTGCCTTCATGATGTGCAATCCACACAACCCGCTTGGCCGATGCTATCCACTCGAGACTATCAAAGCTATCATGGCACTGTGCCAAAAGTATAGCATTCATCTTATTGCAGATGAACTTTACGGTCTTTCGGTCTGGGAAAACAAGATCGACATCGAAACAACACCTGCCGAATTTGTATCGTGCCTTTCTATACAGACACAAGGCATTATCGACCCGAAACTAGTCCATGTTCTATGGGGAATGTCCAAAGACTTTGGTGCCAATGGAATTCGTGTGGGCATGATCATCGATCAACACAACGAGCCTTTGAGATTAGCTTTGGTCTCCACATCGTTGTACAGTTCGGTATCTTCACTAGCTGACATCATGACCTGCAAGATCTTTGAAGATGATGCCTGGGTGGATAACTACATTGCCGAGAACAACACACGACTTTCGGACCGATTTGCTACTGTTGCTCGATGGGCACGAGAGAATGATATCGATTATGCACATGGCGCCAACGCCGGGTTTTTCATTTGGGTCAAGCTCAGTGATGTGTATCTTAAGCACCATTCTAAGAGCGTCAAGTCTGACAATATAAACGATGAAATCACGGATTCTTTACTCGACAACCACGTCTTCCTCGCCTCGGGCGCTAACTTCGGAGCCGAACAGCCTGGATGGTACCGTATTGTTTTTGCTATGGACGATTTCACTTTGAAAGAAGGACTAGATCGTGTATTAAAGACCCTGAGAGGTGAAACTGTCAAGATGACTGCACCAAAGTTCTGAACAGGTTGAGAGTGACACTAACGAAAGTATATATTAACACCTACTGGTTTTGGCTCTATGTATTGGCGACACGGGACCACAATATTTGTATTTGTTTCTGCTACTGCAGGTTTATGGCAGTAAGTAGCTCACAGTATAGTTTTTTGTATTAGTAGTACAGTTATAAATTCAGTATTATTCCTAGGTCTTCTGCGTCTCAAATGTATGTTACTACACGTAATCAACCCATCACAACGACAGATAGGAAGACTTAATCCGCCAGAGAAAAAGAAGAAAAAAAAGGAAAAAAGGCCTGTTCTTGATGAGAAGTAGACATTCAGCCTCCAAAAGGCCACCTCATCACGGAAGTGGGAGGCTTTGAATATATAGTGCCATTTTGTTTGTGTGATTCTAGAACACACGGACACTACCTCCTCATTGTTGATTAAATTCATGCAAAGCATAGCATGACTTGCTAATTTGGATAGGAAGGTCGGAAACAAACAATGCGGTATGATGTATACTATTGTGGGTGATTTTTTTTCAGCTTGGCTCAATGAAGGAGCTTTAACCCATCAACAGCTTTGCCTTCTAGTGGGTGGTAGGATCGCCTCGTTTTATTATTATTCTTCAGTAGGACAAATTTCAGGACGATGAGATTGGTAACTAAGAACTAGAGTTTCACCATCACAAAAAGCGGGCGAGAAATAGAAGGCGATGGATGGGTTGGAAGAAGTCCGGGTCATTTCAACGGGAAACGAACTCCCACGGGAAACCCGGTCCGTGCCATACCGGGAATGACTAGTACTTACTTGTTAGTTAGCTGCGTACTCTGTATGTATTCCATAATTCTTAAGACAGGTTGCTTCAAGTGAAGACTGTCTGTGCAGGAACCCATATCCGCCATATGCCGTGATTCTGAGCAAACCTTGGCATTGCGCTGAGCACCTGATAGGTATTTTATTAGGTGTAATAGAGTTAGTTATAGATCTTTTGTTGCTATTACTACGTAGTATCACGATACGCCTGACTACTATGAGTTGGAACAAACCCTAACACCCATTTTTGGGAAGATATATATACAAAGCATTAGTGGTGTAATGTTCGTACCAGCACTAAAATATGAAGAATGTAAGCCATGCTAATAAGGTTGATGACACGATAGATATTATAACATCATGAACAAGCAAAAAAGGAAGAAAATCCATGTACTAGGTAGCAGCCATATATTAGTCATCGCTCAACTGAGAAGTCAAATATACGTACAGTTATACTGCATAAGTATATGTATCAATCAAAGAAGCCAGGGCCAAACAGGGCTGAAGCTCCAGCTTTGAAGGTTCGTTATTAACGCTTAAGAGGTCCAAGTAATCCAAAACGCGTGTCTAAATGCCGCTATCAACACAGATACCGAACTATTTTCTTTCTTCTTCAGATACAAAGCTCGATGTACACCCAGATATTATATATAATAAACGGCATCGAAAACATCACCAGTTTTGCAGCATCTTATGAACATTGATGTAGTCTTATCCAGCGGGGGGGGTTTGAGGTTTAGTTGATCAACAGGATGGCAGGCTATTCACTAGTTTACTATTAGGGAGGTTGTTGCATGGCTGGTTGCATTCGAGTCTGGGCGCAAGGTATGGGGTATCTTTTTTTTCTTTTTTTTCTTTTTTTTCTTTTCTTTTCTTGTCTTGTTCTTTTTACGATCATGCTAGATAACGTAGCTTGAACTTTTGCTAGTTCTTCGTATTTAAATGTTTAATTTTTTTTTTCTTTTGCGAAGAAGAATTTCCTCGTAAGCGTATTGATTTCGTGGGCTTCAATCCTCTTGTTCTACTACATATATTTGGGTTCATGTCCATCGCAACGTCCTCGGCAACAACATTTTTTTTCCTTCTCTTTTTCTGTGTATTCCGATTTTTTTTTTTCATTTTATTATTATTTTCATTCCATTCTTTCTACGGCTGTCTTGCAATCGGCGTTATCAACACACTTTACTTTATTCTTTTTTTCTCTCTTTTTTTTGACTCTCATTCTTGTTTACCGTGGTAGATGTTCTCTGGTTGTTCTAGAACACGTATCGCTAAGTGTGGATTATTTTATCATCTACAAGTCTTTTCGGCGTTCCCCCTTTTCCACTTATTCCAGACCTCGATCTACTAGGCTGCGAATTTTCAGCGTATTTTCATTCTATTTATCTTCCTTGGTTTGGAATAAAGTTGAGCTATCACTTGATCGAGGTCTTTTTGGCCCCATTTCGACTGTGATCAGTCTCGGATGTTGTCGCACAGCAGAATCTACTCATAATTCGCAAGCCGTCTATAATTCTACCAATACTGGATATTGTGAATCTTGTAGCAGGCGAGCATTCTTGCTGGGCGTTGATTCGATCAAGCACATGACTAAAGAGGCAAACGCTGGACGATTTTGCTTCACTGACTGTTCTTTTCAGTCGGCGTGTTAGGGTCCGCTTAACCCTATTGGTACAGTGTGCCGGTTTCCACTCTACTCGCTTGCCAGGGATCGACGACAAAGAGCAGGTATATGAGCCTACAAATTACTCGCATTTTAATTTCTCATAATGTTGGTTGGTAACTTGTTCTCAGTTTATAAGGTGAAATTAACTAGCAGGCGGCCGCAGACAGCGGACAGTCTCATTAGTCACCAGGAAGTCGCCCAGCCTTTGGACTCGTTCCCGCAATTCCCCAGTCTACCTCTGGAACTTCAAGATTATATATGGGATCTCTCCATTAGTGTTTCTAGCGGACTTCCGGCCGGAGCCTACCATGCTACACTCGTGCGTAGTGGCACTCGAAAAAGCCACCGCCAGTTTGACTGTGACTCAGACAACGACGACTTAGAAACTGACGTCTACCCTGCCCATCTACCTCGAGGGACAGTAGCGTCATCTGGATCATCGCGTGTATTTTTACACCGAGACGGGCCTGAGAGACAAACAACACCCCGAGATGCCTTGTTTGGAACTCTTGCAGCCCTGAAGGTCACATGTAGGCGGTCCTCAGCTGCCATCGCTCGCATGCAATCACACGGCATCTTGAGGACGTATGAACCGAATGTCCCATTGATGCTCCAGTCATCACCTTGGAGTTCTTGGTCATTGAGTGGCCGTCGTGTGGATGCCAATTCGGAATTGGTGATTCTTGAACATGGCTGGCAACGACCATGCAGTCTGGTGGCAGCTGCATCGGCTGCAGGATTGAACTTTGACAGCTTGCATCAGCTGCAAGGCTTGAAAGCTCTCCGCCACCTCGGAATAATGTGGCCAGGCCCATGTGCCGATGGCGGCCTGTTTTACAATGGCGTTAGTTTAGGCGGCCTTTTGAATCTCTGGAGCGAACTCACTGCTCTATATGTCGTTGTACGACCTGAATTTCTCCGCCCTGCACCCTGGCCGAAGACTCCTGTGGGAATCAGCCTTCATGATTATGTTGCTGGCTGTCGACAGGAAGGACCTAGTGATAAACTGTTCCTAACGGCAACGAGAGAATATTTCGAGGTTCCTGTAGATGATGCCATCGAGGCTGGTCAGCTGTGGAGAGCTGTTGAGCTGTTGAATGATGCACGGCAACAAACCTGGCTATGGGCAGCACATGCTAGAAATCAAGGCGTTACTCGCCCGTGGACACGGTGCCGGGTGATGAGTTGGAGAGAGATGGGAAAGGTAACGCATTAGCATCGGTTATACCCAATATTTGTTTAGGATCTGGGAGGTGGCATAGTTTTATTTTTTATTTTTATTTTTTTATGTTTAAATATTTACAGAGTTCCGGTTGCTATCATGAGTTGCTGCTGTAGTTGTACTTTGTTTGTTTGGTGTTGTATATTCAATATTACTTTGGTTTGGTAATTAAATATACATGTGTGTACAAAGCTAATGCGTACTTGATATTTGTCATTTATATGTGTTCAAGTGAGCTCTATTGTAACTAGACTTATAAGATAAGAGGACCATTGTCTATTCAATGGCTTTGAATACGAGGTAAATTGGTTGTCAAGCTTTATAAAAGTGTATGATTATGTTACTGTGCCGAGGACATGTCGTTAGTAACGTTGTCGAAGTGATGTAATCATTTGGCCCGAAGGATACATCTTATCACGTTTTCATACAATAGATGATAGTATGATATGTATGTATTACTAGGTGACATATCACAGAGTATATACATATAGTGTCCTCGAATACACAGAAATGTCGCGGTGTTTACCTGTATATAAAGTGTCACCTTACCAATGATGTATTGATGTTGGTGGTCTTTTAAAGGGACAAAAAGAAGACATTGCCTATCCAAGCATGTAGAACGCGAATACTATGTACATGTAGTTCGAGAGGACATAAAGGCTGGACTGAATACCAGACAGATTTCTTTTTTTTATCTAAAAAAGAGAAACCTTGCACATTGTATACTAGATACATAGTCAAATATGTCACCACTTGTTTTAAACACAAGAACAACAGATTATGACTAATTATCTATTGAGACAGTTACAACTCATGAAAACAGACATCTTCATAGCTCTATAGCTCCATAAGATTAATGAATTAAAAAAAAAAGAATTTATCATAACTGCTATGAAACCCCTGCATGATACAGGTAAAAACATTTCAGCACTGTTGTTCACTAGAGTTCTTAAAAATGTACCAAGATTCCTGAACAAGCGAATAAAGCTGGTATCGTTATTCGGCCTGCATAAGTAAGGCATATAAAGCTTTGTTTCCCACCATACCTTATTTTGTTGTTTGCATAATATCTAGATTTCCTTTGCCATTTAAGCGGTTGGCTACGAATATGGTTAACTGAAAGTAACTCTAACTAGTATCCATTCCTTGAATTATAGTTGTATAATCCACAGAACTAGGATTATAGACTAGGCTATGTTAAAAGCGAACTGTCGAAGTATTGGTTAAATGTGTATCTAATATCGATGTAACAATTTACTAGTCAATAGAGTTACGGTTACTGTTGCTACTGTTACGGCAGTGTGAATGTACTATATACAGATATATGTATGTACACGGAACAACTAGACTTTTGGAGCCACGTAAATGCGAAGTATAGCAGTGTCCTTTATACTGTGTATAGTTGAGCTGTGGCGATTTATATCACATATGCACGCCAAATTATTAGTGGGGATGGTAGCTCCACTTAGGGAGCTGGGTTTGTGGGTCTGTCTTTTGGGGAGGCACAGTTTTTTATTTTGTTTATTTTGCTGCTCTTAGTGGAGGTATGGACCATCAGTCCTTCCGGGTTAGGAGATGGGGTCGTCCCGTTCATACAAAGCTATTGAGTTTGTCGAGGAGGACATTGAATATCTGTCCGACAATCAGTTCGGCGTCGTTTGATCTTTGTGATTTAGGTAGACGTTAAATATAATCAAATCAAATCCAACCAAGAACATCTTCATAGCTCCACAGCTCCATAAGATTAATGAATAAAAAAAAAAAAAAAAAAAACCCAAGCACACTGTGGGCAAAAAGGTGTCACGTCGCGAAGAATGGCTCCTAGGCAATAGCCTGAAAGATGTATGGAGAGACGAAGTAAGTACTTTCCAATCTTTTTGTTTCTATTTAGCATAAAATATTTCCTCGACCACTAGGCCTCCTTTTTTCTTCTTCTTTTTCCCTGATAGTCAAGTCTTTTTGCCAAAGCTTTGACCGACTGCTTTTTCTGACATTTATCCATGCATCAGGTCCGTTCAGTATCTTTATTTTATCTTGTTTTCTTTGTTTACTTCGTTTACGACCCCCGCTGAGAACGATTCTCCAATTCCACTAGTTACTTGGTTACTGACCATAGCGACAATTTAGGATTCGCCTGTTTTTTCTTTTTCTTTCAGCAAACAAATCTAGTGCACCATATAATACGCAAAGTCTGCTAAATACCTCCAGGTTCGTGCATTGAACCGCTCGCTCTCATAGCACGACGATTTCCTCGAATTATCTCGGCCGGACAAACTGCGAGCAATTACATACATATATAACCGCCATAATCGCGTAGTATTTGGGATCACAAGTGGCTTTAGGCTGGATGAAAAGGTAAGTTGTGTCGTTTTCCGCTCCTACTTTCAAATGGTTTCAATATGCTTGAAAGGACATCGTATATCGTAATGCGTACAGGGTCCGTCATAGGCTCATCACTCGCAAAACAATAGACTACTGGAAACGCTTCAACGCGACAAGACAAGTGCTATTTCTAGAAGGTGGCTGTGCTGTCTTAGTAGACAAGGCATTGCTCCGCGGGTCTCTCGTTTTGTTTTCTCTTATTTCTTATCAGTATTCCTCACAAGGGCTTAGAAGTACGGCTTTGATTGTCGTAACTTGGATCCCTCTCAAAACATGATCGTCGGATGTAGTAAATTTAGCTATCTTTTTCTTCTTCAAGCCTTTCTTTTTTGTTGCAGGGGCAGGCTAGAAAGAGTGCTTGGAAAAGATGGCTTGAGGCTCAACGGCAGTGCCACCACGATTGGCGAAGTAAAATACTTTGCATATTTATATTACTATCTTCTGCTGTTGTTACAAATGGCGTTTCGTCTGTAGCTACCGCTGGGTCCGAATCCAAGGACAAAAACCACTTGATATTACGGTCAAGAGGCTGTGGCTGGTTATAAGCACTAAAATATGCATAGTGGTTCTGTATGGCTAACAAACTGTGCTTTAGATCGATCATATATGCACTATTTAAGGAGTTTTGGTTACGCTTCAAGTTCCATAACTCATCCCGTCTCAAGGAGACCCTCTTAATCAGACCGTCATAAGGAGAGCCTTTGTCCTTTTCAGCAATTTGCCATAAGGCCCCATCAATAATCTTGTGCCATAATCCTAGCGTCACCTCACGAGCCATTTAGAACCGCTGGTTAAATGATAACTCTGTTTGTTGCCGCTCCACCGGTAAGAAAGAAAGCAAGATCTACCGCAGAATGTCTCATTGTAGTGTGCTATCATGGTGCTAGATGTCTGCTGCTGACTGATTATATGAGTTTTGCTAGTAGACAACATCGCGCGTTTAGCTCTGATTTAGTACGCGCTACCTCACAATCACTTCGAATTTACAATCACCACAAACGGTACTCTCAGCTTGGTTGCTGTGCCGAGTTTTAGATTTCTCGCATTTCAAGCTGGACTGCAACATTAATTGCGAATATAATTGCGAATATTATTCGTAATAGTGGCACTATACTATCATAAAGGTACACTATAGAGACTGCTACTAATGCTGCGACTTTGGTGGCAAAGGCCATCCAGTAAGATGTCATAGTCATATATACTGACATACTATAGCACTACATCCATTACTGGAGTAGACATATCGGATTTGTCTTTGTTTTATCTGCCTCCTCCGCCTAACATACACATAACTACAGTTGTATACGCCAGTACTGGTCCAATACACCCTCCCATCCACCCATCCTTGCCCTAGCAGCGACTGTGTTGCTACTACGATACAAGCTGTGACCCCGTTGCTCGAGACTACTGAGCGGCCCTATACTGCTTGAATACCACCTGAAAATCGCTTTTGCAACTGCACTGTTCACTCTCTGCAGTGGCAACAGTCGCCATTGTTACATTCTGCCAGAGATTGAGTATATCCTTGCTCTCAAGCCTTGCTCGGCGCACACCTGCAACTAGACGAGCGAATTCCTCGTTTGTTCAAATTCCTTATCAGTACACTGACACCCCTATCCTTGGCCTAGAAGGAGCTAGACAAGATCTGGGAAGCCGTCTCTGCGTCGCTCAGCGTACATGTATGAGGTTGTGGGTACCGTTAATTTTGGATCGTATAAGTTTCCGCAGAGCCCGTTTTCCCTACAACTAAGGTCGTCTTAATGTTGTCCCCGTCACCCCATGACCTGTATGCTCCGGATCTTGACGATCCCTCTTCTCATCAGCAGAGTACTCGCTACCAGACACATAGTCCTCCTCCTAACAGCAAGAACAACCTTAAAACCGACTCCAGCAACAGCTACTCTCATAATAATCCTTCTACCCCTTCGTCTCGCTTCTCTTCGCGCGAAGTTCATACCGATTCGAGCATCCCAACGTCCACAATCTCGACTGCTTCTGCTTCTGTCTTCGATGACCACAGCACTTTAGACCGCCACGATAAACGCCACCAGCTATACGCAACTGAATCTTCTGGTAACCGATTGGCACAATACCAGACCCAAAACCAGCTGGATCTTCAAACCAGACACCGCAGTCCAACTCACGAGCTTCAAAACGCGCCTGGCGTCCAAAAATATCCTCTTGAACAATCCCGCCGACTTGCCACCCGTGACTTTCACCCAGGAGCTCACCCCGACTCACAATATCACAAACTTTCGACTGTTCCCTTGACATCCTTCAGTTCATACATCAACTCTTCCAAAGGATACTCAAACCTTCTTTCTTACCCCCCATCATCTTCATCATCTCCCCGCGGACGACAACAAACATACGATAGCTTAGAGTCGACGCCTTTGAGTCACCAGAGTTTGGGTTCAGAGCCACTACTAGATAAATCTCCGTTTAACAACTTCTACGCCGTTCCTGAACCTGTATCGACTTCTTTGACATCAAGTCCGCCACGACCACACGGCCGCTCGTTGCCGCCAATCCCATACGACCCTCACCCAGAAGCCAGTGATCGCCACACAGCTATCAGCAACGCCATGGCTAGCTCACCTCATACATTTGATGCAAATGTCAGCGCCAGCGCCAACAGAAGCGATGACGGCGAGAGCAGTATCAACTCCGCAACCAGCGGCCCGCCAACGATATCTATAGGCGACCATGGCAACAGGGCAAGCCACATGTACAGCGCGAGCGTCAACTACAGCAATCCAGACTATGGCTACAGCCAAAGTGGCTTTCCACCATCACCTACATCAGGCCCAAACACACCTTTACACCGAGACTTCGATCTAAACCCACCACCAATCATATCTAGCTACCCTAGCCGCTCCCCATCTCGTAGCACATCGTCTCTACGCGACCCCTTCCAGGATGATCGCCACATGTCTCGTAGCTTCGATCCACATCTTGGAGAAGTCAACCCACACATGATTGCCGATGATGGCGACGATGGCCTAGTATACGGAAAAGCCACCAAATCTGGACGCACCTCCATGATTAACCTGCACAAAAAGGATAGAACTTCCACTGTCCCTAGCATTCAAGCTGCAGCTGCCATGGGCGGTGCTGTCATGTTGAACACTTTGCCAGGAGGCACAAATTCCAACAGAAGCACTATCTATAGTGCCGTGCGCACTTCTGCCGTAGCAACAGGCCACACTACAGGTCTCGGCGAGAAGGATGCAGTTGCAGCGGTAAAGAAGCAAAATCGTAAGGGCTTGAAATGGTGTATCATCATTGTAGTGGGAGTCCTAGTTGTTGGATGCATTGTTGGCGGAACTCTGGGTAGCTATCTCGCCAACCGCAACAAAAAGTCGAGCTCTAAAGACTCTAGCTCTACATCAGCTAGTGAAGATACACAAGAAAACGGTATTTTGACCAAGGACAGTGACGAAATCAAGAAGCTGCTCAACAATAGCGACCTACACCAAGTTTTCCCTGGAATGGATTACACGCCTATCAACACACAATACCCAGATTGCGTGTCAGACCCGCCATCGCAAAATAACGTTACGAGGGATATGGCCGTTCTATCGCAACTTACCGACGTCATTCGTATTTATGGCACTGATTGCAACCAGACGGAAATGATTATCCAGGCTTTTGACTACTTGGACATCACCGATTCCATGAAGATCTGGCTGGGTGTTTGGCAAGATGGAAACTCCACCACCAACGAACGTCAACTATCTCAAATGTGGGACATACTGGACAACTATGGTGACACACCCTTCAAGGGACTCATCATCGCCAATGAGATTCTTTACCGTGAGGAAATGACGGAGACCGAGCTAGGCGACATCATGGCCGAGGTCCGTACAAACCTAACCTCCCGAGGTCTTTCCCTACCTGTAGGAACCTCTGATCTTGGTGACAAGTGGACATCTTCTCTAGCCGACAAGAGTGATGTCATCATGAGCAACATCCATCCATTTTTTGGTGGAGTTCCGTCCGACGAGGCCGCAAACTGGACATATTCATTCTTCGAAAGCCACAACGAGGCGTTTTTCAAGACCGACAAGGCTGATAACATCATCAGCGAGATTGGCTGGCCAACATCCGGTGGTACCAATTGCGCCTCAGGCGTTACCGATTGTGATACGACTGGAAGTGTCGCCAGTGTCGACGGTCTCAACGCTCTCCTCGAAGACTGGGTGTGTGATGCCCTCACAAACGGCACGAATTATTTCTGGTTCTCTGCTTTTGACGAGCCGTGGAAAGCCAAGTTTAACACAAAAGGAAAAGCGTGGGAGGATCAATGGGGCTTAATGGACGTTAATCGGAATCTTAAGGATGGTGTCACCATTCCTAGTTGTGGAGGTCAAACGACTTCATACGCGCGACGATGATGATGATCGAATGTTGTCACTTATATATTAGTCCTACGATATGATATCTCATTTTCCGGGGTTTGTTTCCCTTTTCTTCTTCGGCTTTGCGGGATTCAATGGCTTTTTATTTTATTTTTAATTTTCTTGGTTGGAGGCAGCTTCAAATAATTCGATCCGTTGCATTTTTCCAGGCTCCTGATTGATTTATAGCATATCTGCTTATTGCTTTTTCACTCATCTACAAATTAACTAGTACTAGTGATAATACTTAGTATACGCCCCCGTTTCTGGGCACATGGTACTTAAATTCTAATATTATATCATATATTCAACTTCTATCTGTACTTTGTAATCCAAAATACCACAATACTCAAAAATCAATGATAACCAAGTCGAGCTTAATGAATTGAGATGAAAGAGAAGGGTTCTATATATGTATAATTGTATGAGATTGTTTGATTTGAATTTAAAAAATATATTATTCTAAAGACTTGCCGTCTGTAGCGTTCAGGGCACCGCCTTTCCATAATCCGTAGAAGCCGTCACAATTCTTCCACATCTTTATCGTGCCGTCCTCCGAAGCGGTTGCATACAGCTTGTTATCTGGCGAGAAACCTATGGACCAGATAGGGCCATGGTGTCCTTTATGCGTTTCTGTGTAATGTGTTAGAACACCATAATTTCACCTCAAAGAAGTATACAATACATACCGATTTCACCACCATCATCCCAGCGAAGGACTCTCGCCCAAGTGCCAGGATCCTCTCCAACAACAATCTTACGACCCTTCAAGTCAATGCCCACACTGGCAACTTTAAACTTGACATCCATCCGTTTAAGTTCGTCCATGGCTTTGGGACCACTCCAAAAATAAACAAATTTTCCAGCAGCAACTGCGAGGACAGGATTGCCACTGCCAATATCTGTAGTTTCAGTGTACCCAGGAGCGAGGGAAACAAGTTCACAGGACTTAATTTCACCATCCAATACCTCGGCGTGAATTAGAGCACGAGTCGATATGTCGAACCAGCGCAGAGTGTTATCCGAGGCTGTCACAAGAGTGTTCATGTCTTGTGTCCAAGCTATAAACTTGATGCTTCCGGTGTGGCTTCCTGCTCCAATTTCGAAACCTTGGGATGCCTGAATTGTAGTCGGAACATCGCTTCCAGCAGAAGCGATACTCGAAAGGTCGAACACACGGAGCTTCTTCTCCATGCCGCCCGTAGCAAGAAGAGCTGAGCTTACCCTAGGGTATGCAATAGCTCTGACAATATGGTCGTGTTGGATCGTGTGAAGTAGTTCACCTGTGTGAGTATCCCAAATCTTACTATACGGCAAGAAAAACGCTAGTTAGAATATACACACAAAAGCAATGGTATATTGCGAGTCAAACTTACGCTGTAAAATCTGCGGAGGCAGTAGCAGCATTCGCAGAATCGGGACTCAGACGGGCTTGCCATACTGCACCCTTGTGACCGATAAAAGTGCCTATCCTAGACTTGAGTTAGCATGTGAAACTAATAGCTCGACAATTCAGCAAGCAAATACCAATCGCCTGTTTGGCCGTCCCGGAGCATAGGGTTGCCATCTATCAAAGTCAGTAACTAAAGCCAAGATTCGCTGATAGCAGAAGCTTATATCAACCTTTGCAAGCAGATATCAAGTAGTAGACCTCCTCTTTCTCAAGAGGAGAGAACTCGATGTGAGGCACTGGCCGAGAGTGGCCGTGGCATGTGAGAGGTACGTATTGGCGAGATTGTTCGCTAGCCATGTTGGAGAAATCTGGGTGTTTCGGTGTCTTTGGATATCAGTGTGTGCGCGAGCGCGTGAGCATATGCGTGGTGATAGTTATGAGTTGGTCGTGTGCGAGATTAACCGTAAGGGGCAGGTATGGCAAGTAGATTGTCGAATTGCGTTGGTGAAACTGGCCGGAGGGATTGGATAGTCGAGAGGCGGAGTCGTGATGATGTCAATTGAATTGAGATATCAAGGTAGCGTATCGGATATGGCTATGGCAGCTATTTAATAGAACTGCGCGGATAGTAGTTGTGACAGCAGGTTGCGTCAATGTCGTTGATGTGTCTGCGGCTAAAATGTCTTGTAAACAGATGGCATCAAAACACCAATTGCCTGGTAAGAGTATTTATTTATTGTGGGATGATTGAGAACTGAGAGTATATAGCACGAAGTAGACGACAGAATATGAGCTTTCTTGAATGATCAACTGTCAAGCCTGACAAAATATGGTTTAGAGGATAGGGATCGTAGCAGCGTCACGAGAAAAACAAAATAACAAAAGTACTGCACTTGGCTGTCTGTCCAAAACACGGTCGAGGTCGCAACAAGAGCTCAAACACTCAAGCACCCAGCTGCGACATGAATTCGATACATAATAATAGCACAGGACGGCGCAAACAGAGCGCAAAAAGAAGTGGGCCTTCTCTATAGACCACTTCAAAGCATCATACTATGTACTGCACAATTGCCTAGGGAAAACTTTCTACTCGGTCTTCTCCCTGAATCTGAACGTATGAACGCCGCGATTTTCACTTGATGTTTGTTTTGTGGGGCAGATAATATCCTCTTCTGTTCTGATTGGTCAGTATCTTCTTTTCGTTCTATCTACAGTCGTCATTGGTTTTGACTTGATGATTTTGTGGGCTCAGTTTAGTCTGTCGACTCCTATTGGCCAGTTGCCTTTTTTTTTCTTTCGTCTTTTCGATATCGTCCGTTCTTTCCTTGACAGACTTGTCCTGATACTGACAATCTTTTTTTGTGGGTCCAGACCGTGCCTGGGGGTATTGCTAGTTGCCTGAACTCACTCACATGTTAAATTATGTATTCTATCCATTCACTTGAGCCAAGGAATACAGTTCTTATAGCTGAGGAAGCCATTTCATGGTTTTTGGTGATGAGGCAAGGGATTACTGTTTCTTTCCTATATGTGTATATTTTTACATTTTCTGCATATGATACCTACTACTACAATTCCAATTTCAATTTCAATCTAACTCTTTCTTTAGTCGTTGTTCTTAGTTTCTCCAACTTGCTAGTTCTTGATATCAAGATATTAGACTTCAACTTCAACTTAGAACGGATTAAGGAAAGGTCCACTGCACTACCTAAGTAACACTAAAAGACATCAATTATCAGGCATTGGTAAAAACCCGATATTTTCTGGCTTACAGTTCGTGCAACTCTACACCTTCTAAATACATGTTCTGAGCGTTTTTCTATCGTACATAACTATCTATCTATATTTCTTTCCATATGCTACCCTTGGCTTCCGTTTGATCGTGGATTTGGCTTTGCCGTTTTTCGTCCCTAACTGCACTAACTACTAGGCAAATATCGATGTAAACACTTGCAACATATATTTTCCATCCCTCTCTTCAATTGACAGGGCAACCGAACTGAAGTTGCCATAATTGTAGGAGGGAAGAGAAGGTTTAAAGCCTACTTTGGTCATGATGAGAGATTATAGCTAAAGGTACACTTACCGTGCATTTTTGTCCTTTTTTCCGTAAGACCTTACGTTCCTTTAGGCTTTCCTTTCCTTAGTGAAGTTTTACCTAGGCTCTTTAGCGGGGCCGCAGCCATCTTGCATTTGTACACGTGCAATTTATGTATTTAGTCATCATTTGCTACCTCAGCCCCACCTGTAGCCCATTATTAGTAAGTAACTTCAGTACTATGAGTACTATGTAGAATCAATACGTCAACAGCTTGCTAGCCTTGGTAACTGCTAATACATAACCTGTCTAGCTCCAAACCCCTCCCTGCTATCTTCCAAACAGAGATGATTGTAGGTGCAGATGAATAATACTACGTACCTCACCAGCTATAATCTGTACACCATTCTTTTCGGTCGAGTTCCATTCATTCGCACTCTCATTCTTGTACACAAAGAGCTCAGAATTAAGACTCCCACTCAGCATTTCCGATATCTCGTTGGAATCACCTCAGAACTGCTACCATCTTCAGCTAACGACTGTTTCTCATGGATTTCAAGCTTTCCGCTCAGCTTGCTGGGCATGATTCCGATGTTTGTCACCCAATCCAAGATGAGAGCCCATTCTAAGCACAATTCTAACTTGATTATCGTAAACAGGTTCGGGGCGCCATATTTCCTTCTCCCAGTACTATCTTAACCGCATCCCGAGACTGCACTGTTCGGAGATGGCAGCGTACTTCCGATTCCTCATTTGAATGCTTCATTGCCAGCCAAGGCTCCGAATACGTCAATGCCGTCACATATATCCCCTCATCTACTCAACACCCCAACGGACTCGTCGTATCTGGTGGCAAGGACGCCATCATCGATGTTCGAAGTCCCACCTCATCTGCAACTGATAGCGCCGAACGCATGCTCATTGGTCACGGCCACAATATATGTACCCTAGATGTATCTCCCAACGGATCTTTGATCGTGTCAGGCGGATGGGACTGCCAAGCTCGTATCTGGTCCCTGGAGAATTGGGAGACTCAGCTAAGTAAGTCAAGAACACACCATCTAAATTTGGCTCGAAATACCTTGTGCTAACATAATGTAGTGCTACAGGAGCATGAACTTAGTGTATGGACCGCTATTTTCTACAATGACAACACTGTGATAACTGGCTGTGCGGACAAGAAGGTCCGGATATTCGATCTTCGCAAGAATACTGCCGGGGATGTCCGCCCTGTATCAACGATCCATACCCCCGATATTGTTCGTGCAATCTGCAGGTTGCCAACTGGACATGCATCCGGCGCAGATATCGCATGTGCAAGCAACGACGGAGTGATTCGCCTATACAAGCTCAATGGGCAATTGACCTCAGAGCTTATCGGTCACGATAGCTACATATACAGCTTGGCTACTCTCCCTAGTGGTGAGATAGTCAGTACGGGTGAAGACCGAACTGCCAAAATCTGGAACGGAACAACTTGCATCCAAACAATCACACATCCAGCTATCAGTGTTTGGTGCGTAAGTGTGTGTCAAGAGACTGGTGATTTCGTTACTGGAGCAAGTGACAATATCGCTAGAGTCTTTACTCGAAGCCAAGAACACTATGCGAGCGAGGAAACCGCCAAGCTTTTCGAAGATGCTATTAAGGCATCTTCAATTCCCCAGCAGCAAATGGGATCTATCAACAAGGAGAAGGTACCTGGTGTCGACTTTCTCACCACGAAGTCAGGAACAAAGGACGGCCAAGTGCAAGCTATCAAACACGACGATGGCTCCTTAGCTGCTTATACGTGGTCTACAAGTCTTCAAAAATGGGAACATGTTGGTGCTATCGTTGACTCTGCTGCAACGAATGGCCCAAAACAGTCATACAACGGAAAGGAATACGACTATGTTTTCGACGTTGATATCGACGAGTCCAAGCCCCCCTTAAAACTCCCTTTCAATCTCTCTCAAAATATCTTCGAGGTGGCACGCAAATTCCTGGAAGACAACGAGCTTCCTATCTCGTATCTTGATAATGTGGTCAATTTTATCGAAACAAATACCAAGGGTGCTACACTAAGCACTAGCTCGGATATCCAGTCAAGTCAAAACTCAGATGGCACATCCTCGCTGCCAAAAGTGCTACCACAGAAGGAGTATATCGGACTTCTTAATGGAAAGTTCGATAGTAAGTGTTACCTATTACAAATTCATGTCCTTCTTGTAGGAACAAAGCTAACAAGTTTTACCAGATATGGTCAACAAAATCCATCTCGTGAATAAAAATCTCATCAGTTCGGCACGAAAGGAGTTTGCTTTGAGCCCAACTGAGGAACAGGCGCTTTCTAATTTGCGTCCATGCATAGAAAGCAACACGCCAATCACGGCTGATGATCTCGAGATTGTCATAAAAGTTGCTACTCAGTGGGACTATACAGACATACTCCCAGGTCTCGACCTTCTAAGATTCCTAGTCCGTTACCCCGTCGTTACGGAGTATACTAATGTCGATTCCAAGACTATCCTTGACCTGATCTACCAGAAGGTTTTGACCCCACCCGCTGATCAAGATATCAATCTAAATTCCGTCATCATGGCTCTCCGGACCCTCGTCAACGTTTTTCTATCGCCGGAAGGATCTGCTCTTCTATCAATGGACGCTGAAAAGTCCATTTCATTCCTAGAGAGGATTAGTGGTGTCAGCGGCAAGGCAATCGGTCCTAACAACCGTCATATCCAAATTGCTATTTCAACCGCCCTTATCAATTTCTCGGTTTTGAACGGACAGTCTACCTTATCCTCACAGCAGCAGCAACGCCTCGTGACTATTATCGGTGTAATTATCAACAACAACAACGACAGCGAAGTGTTGTATCGTTCTGTTGTTGCTCTTGGCACTATACTACACACAAAGAAGGCATTCATCAACGAGCCATGGCAAGTGTGGGCAAGAGCAATCGTAGAAAAATGTGAGGACTCGCGTGTCAAGAGCATTGGAAAAGAGTGTCTCATGCTTTAAGTACAACATAGCCATACCTAGCTCATAAATAGAAGTAAATAAATTTCCAACATTGCAGTAGCCATGCTTCCAATTCGGGCTCGCATGATATAACGGACTATTATAGTCAGTAAGAGTACTATTGAAAATGACAAGTTGGCACATATTAATTGGCATAAAACAGAGAATAAAACTAGAAACCCAAACGCCACTCGTAAACATAATGGAAGCCGAACAAAATGACATTTTGTAGCCACGCCAAAAAGGGCCGTCTCCTCGACATGGCTCTTCTACGACTCTCCTGAAAGATCATAGCATCATGTAGAACAGAGATCCTAATGCCAGAACCAGCCACTCGTTGCGTGCAGAAGTTAGTGCTTGATGAGCTATAGAGCCCGAACCTTCAGACGTTGTAGTAGTGCTAGCCTCGGACACTGTGATGGTGTATACATCAGCAAAGCCAAAGTCTGAGCTGTTGAAACAGTTGGTTTCGTTTACTTGGGCGATTTTCGAATCACCAGGTTCGGCAAATATGATGTCGACGCACTATCAAAACGCAGATGTTAGAGACCAACGTATAACGACTGAAATCATAAACGGGGATAGGAAAGCAGTGCTGTATGTCAGCCATATGATTACTTACCGCATACAAAGCAGCACCATGTTGAGCCAGCTCAACAATCTGAATGGTAGCCAAGTCGCCAGCCTTGGCTGTGATATTGGTAGGCATGGGAACTTGTGGGAAGCAAACAGTTCCTGGGTATGGCGTGTTGGAAGGGCCGACGAGTTGGACATCTTTCAGCATTATGTTTGACATGTTTGGTGGCCCCCCATTAGGACCATCGGTTCCCAGGCCTAGATTAACATGCAAGTAGGCAGTTTGGTGGCCCTGGAACCATCCTGGCTGGAAAGCAACAGCGCCGCCAGTTGTTGGCCAGTATGTCCGGTTTGTGGTTGTGTTCAAGCCACCACCTAGATATCGTCAGTATATGATAACAGTGTGATGGGATGAGAAAGAGCTATGAGGATAGACTCTCTATTTGGTTGATAGAGCACGTACATGGATACATCCATTGCATCCCATACGGAAATGTATCGTTTGTTATGAGGTTGTTTCCTCGGGTGCCCGGGTATGTCAAGACGATATGGGCACTGCTGAGCGATATTAACGCAAGGAGACCGATTACGGACTGAATTTGAACCATGTTGATTCTGAGTCTGCTGTTTTGGTGACTAGATATAGATGCGTATGGTGTATATATCCCCAGGGCGTCGAACGGATTAGAATGTTCTATGCAGAGGTTGGCAGCACTGTTGTATTGAGTAGATCCTCGAAATCAAGACTTGGGGTCTGAGCAGGCCATGTGTAAAAAATCAAGACGATGGGAGGGGATATCAAGAAGAAATCTTCAGATGCTTAGAAGACTATAGTAAAGAAAGAGTATGCAAGGAGGCTCAAATCCGCAGAAAAATAAAATAGTAGAGAAAACACAGATAATTACATATGAAAAAGGTCCAATGTGCCAAGCAAGAAGGAGAAGGTAATTATAATAATGAAAAAGAAGTGGAATTTTGATGGCAGCAAGATAAAAATCAAAGAATGAAATGTCAGCATGTCAGATGGGGGCGAAACCTACAGATATAACAGAACTACGCAACCAAGTTACTGGCTCAATGGTTTTGCTGACCTCTCTCGTTGTAAGCGAGAAGGTGGGTTGGGTGTACAATATCAAATCTAGTATTCATATCTGTATAATATAACATACCGTGCCAAAAAGTATTCTCTGACTATGACATCCTGGTCATGAACCTTCCCCATATCCGTTCAAGGAACCAACTACGACTACAGCACACCCTAATCAGGCATCAAAACAGGCTGTCAATGCTCATTGCCCATTCTGAATCGAATGTCAGTTGGCCCGAATGCTCTTCTTGACGCTGGGAAAGTGTGATATGGTTGTAGGGGCGGTATAGCACCATCTATCCATTTTTGCTACCATAGCTTTCGGTCTTTAGGTGGCATTTACCGAGCCAACAAGACAGGTTTTTTGTTTTCATCCTGTACGATAACCAACAGCTTATATTAGTTGTCCCGGCTTGGCTTGTGAGCACAACGACACCATCTCTCTTGCAAAAGTTCATAGAGGGAGGCACAGTTCTTGGTAGCCAGTTCATCTTCTGTGATACCTGGCGACAATATCAAGTCAAGCCAGGAATATAGCGCCATGCCTAACAAAACCATTCGGACAAACAAGAAGAAACCCATCGCACAGTGCTTGCTTGTTGGACTCGGTATGCCGCAACGGCTTAACGAGCCAATCTAATTGGCTCTCCTGCCATCACTGTAAGCGCCGAGCTTTCACCAATCACCGTAACAATCCTGCCATTTTGCCCCGCTTTTTAAGTGATCATTCGCGCCTTCCATGTGCATTCGAGCTCTGATTGGCTGCGCCTGATTACGCCAAAATCTCAAGTACGTGTTTTTCGGGGACACAGCAAAATCTAAGCGCTAAAACTGTCATGAAATCGCAGCAATATTACAATAGTATGCTATTCCTAGCTGTTGAACGTAGTCTGGGCTGATGTACAGCATGTGGAATGAAACTGCGCTGTTGAGTAATCAAGGGTTTTACATGGATGGCTTAATGTTCTTCTTAACCCTTAGCAAACGGAGTAGTATGAGAGAGTGGACCCAGATCGATCTTACAGGGAGATTAGAATCACAGGCGTAGAAAATCAGCATAAATTCTCACAATTGTTGCTAAGCTTTGTGTCACCCACAAGACATCGGACTCCCATCATGACATCCATAGATGCCGAGGAAGCCGAATGGACCCATATCCGGCGAGGAAAGAAGAGCAACCGGAATAAGAAGGCATCGCTATCTTCACCAGCACATAATTCCCTACTATTATCAGAGTCTTCGTCATCATCAGCAGCAGCCCCACGATCGCCTACCACAACGCTGACGGAAATTTCAACGACCCATGGTTTATATACTAGGCAGTGGGAATCGTCTCACTGCATAACTGAACTTTTGAACCTTTTGAAGGATCGGCAAATACCACAATCTGTCTCTGTTACGACCGCGCTTTGCTTGGGCATCGGGAGCTTTGACGCCGAAGTTGGCTGGCAGGCTCGTAGAAGAGCCCATATACAATTGCTTGCCTTTCTAGAAATAGTGAATGTTCTTGGTAAAGGTTAGCTCGACAGATTTCATTCCTGGGCACGTGTAGGCGGGGGGGCAGTTATCGCTAATATTCGAAATATAATAGAACTTGATGACACAATCAAATGTGTTTTCCAAGAACCTGAATTCACAACGGAAGATGTTAAATTCATACAGTCTTTGGGCCATGAAGTTGTGACTTCACCAGGCGGCTTTGAACTTGTCGATTCGGCTTGCTTTGTTTATGGCATACACTTGTATGCTGACATCTATACAAAAACACTGGAAAAATACCTACCAGCCATGTTTATCGGGACGGGATGGGATGCCTGGAACGAGTATGACACAATCCCGCCCTACTTGATACTAAAAAATACATAGAATATTGACAACTTTTTCTAGCATACGATTAAGCAGCACCACTAAACGACCGAGTCGTCTTGTTGAGATGCACGAGACACACGAGAGAGCAGATTTTCCTCAAGATGATGACCACACATTCTCAAGTACTGTTGTGTATTGGAATACAGGCAAGACAAAGACAACACTTCAAGGTAGGGAAAAAATACAAAACAATATATCTTAAGTGAGTATGGCATTACAGCAGAAAAACAAAAAACCACAAATTGTTGAGGGGAGTCTTGAGTTTATAGATGTATCTGTCAAAACAGCAAAATGTTTGGGAGGTTTAAAGAAAACAAGAATGATCTTTCTATACAGGATATGATAAGACAACAATGCTATTCCTACTTCGCAAGAGATTGAACTTCATATCCGATCAAGACCTCTGTTGATGTACCTTCCCAGCCCCTAGTTCCTGCCGTCGATATCATAAAACGGCAAGTTGGGTCAATGTACAGATGAGAGATAACTCCGGCACGAGGTGGACCGGGAACAATGAGGAAAGGAACAGTATGTTTGGCTGTAGATGTGTCCTTCAAGTCATACAGACGCAGAATATCGTAGGAAGCACTAGTCATTGTATGTTAGCAAGACGAACTGGTGCTATAGCACGAAGAAAAACTTACCAAATGATATGACGGCCGTTCGGCATGGCCCGAACAGCACTCACAGCACCGCTACCGTTCGGAAAACGTAGTGCTCGCTCTGGGGTCCAGCCACCGCGTGCTTTGTGGATACTGTATTCCTCGACTGTGGAGTTTCTGCGACCAGCATATATAAAGTTTCCATCTGGACTCCAAGATGCTCCCATACACCACGGCGGGGTTCCACGGGGTGGCATTATTTTTGCTACATGTGATTGCACACGACGATCCCAAATTCGGATTGTACCATCGATGGCTGCCGAGAAGAATGTTGTTTCAGACATTTGACCGGGTTCACTGGTCTTTGTAGGCTCTGGGAATGATATTACCATCCTATCAGAGTCTGCGGCAACAGTGGATTCTGTGACACCGGATGCTGATGGATCTATATCCATAGAAGTAACTGGCTGGGACGTATCTTGGGATTCATCTAATGCCATCATGTCTATAGGCTTCGACTCTTCAGTCGATTCCTTTTCCTCTGTGGCTTTAACTTCAGGCTTGTCCACAACTTCGTCTGCCGGTATGGTTGCCTGGCTGTCCGATAACATGGGTACATCAGGGTCTTGGTTGAATAGTGGCTCCTTGACCGCTTCTTTCGAGATATCTGCCGGTGGTACTGCGTCGACCACGGTATCGGTCATATTGATATCGTGGTTTTCGCCCTCACCGAGGTCGTGGTCGAAAGATCCAAAACCCTCGGCACCGAACCCAGACCCGCCAACATCTTCTCCGAATAGAGATCCGGCATCACTGCCACCGAATAAACTCTCGTGGGCAGGCGAGGGTTGAGATTCTGCAGCAGAGGTATTAGGAGCAAATGGGTTGTTTTTAGACGATTGAGTATTATTGCGATTGCTACTCGCAGCTAAGCCAAAAAGCGCAGGGCCAGATCTGAGTGTATCGTCCGTGGAAAATGTGTCACTAGGGGCAGCATCAATGGCAGCTTCTGGGGGGATGAGTGCGCCACCCTCAGGACGAAGCTCTATTGCAGATACTTGACCTCCACTCCCGTCAAATGTCCGATCAACTTTGCCAGTGTTGAGATCCCAGTTGATGATACGTTTATCCCAACTTCCACTCAAGACGTTCTTTTCGTCGGGAAATAGTGTAAGCACACTAACAGCATTGGTATGTTCTTGCAATGAACATATACGCTTACCCTCGTCATGGCGTACAGTCTGAAGGTTGATACATCCCGAATCTAGACCGGAGAGCACCCATAGCGCACTCGAGTTGATAGCTAATGAGTAAACTGGTGAAAGGACATGATCTTCTGACTTGGTAAGAACCCCAGGAGCAGGCGGTTCTTCATTTTCCCAATATCCCATCAAGACGCCTGCCTTGTACACGCTATCGACAAAGGGGTGTCGTTGAGCTACAGTCAATGGAAGCTTTCCATTGATAGTGCTTGAACCGTCATACTTTCGGATATACCCGTCTGCGCCACCAGTCATCCAGTAGCGTAGGTCTGGAGTAACACTGACAGCATTGATACTAGTACTCTGTGGAGCAGCCATGGTTGGAATGATATCGTATATGCGTGCTGTGGTTGCTTCTGGTCGGAGTTTGGGTCGAGTGCGCAAGGAGTAGGGTATTGTCGATACGTTTGAAGGATCTACTCTTGTTGTACCATCAGTCGCACTTTCGGTCTCGGATGGCTTGTTTCTGGCGTCGTTGCCAGCCATATCGTGACCGGCATCAACATCTCCGTCGGCGTCTCCATCTCCGTCTCCATCCCCATCGGCATCGGCATCGGCATCTCCATCTCCATCTCCATCTCCATCATTGTCGTGCTCTTCCTCGTCGTCATCATCCTCTCCATCTGGCTCGCCGTCATTATCGCCTTCGTTATCATTATCGTTATCATTATTAGCATCTGCCTCGTCATCTTCGTTATCATGGTCATCGACATCGTCCATGGCCTCTTCGCGATCATTGTCAGAGGAGGCCGCGGAATCGCGATCGTCGTCGTCCATATTCTCTACAAACGGCTGTATGAGATAAGAGGATATTACGGTAGTTTAGTAATATCTAGTGTTTGCAATCAAGCCTGTCGAGTAAAAACGAAAAGGAGGAGACGCACAACTAGATCAATTGAAGCGTGTGCGTTGGTAGGGATGATGAAGATTGTCAATATGGAGGATCGTGTTTTGTCGCAAAGTAAAGTGTAATTAATCTACAACCAGTAGCTAGCTTCTTATCTTATCAATACATTTATTTACTTATTAATCGTTTGTCTTTATATGGATCACGTGGATCCGACCCTAGTGGATCGTTGGACGTCGATAAACCCTAGTGGTCCCCCCATAATGGAGGTCCGAACTAAAAAAAAAAAGAAAAACATAGAAAACAAGAACAAATTTCGCATAGGGGAAGCAGTGGAGAAGACAAGCAGCGCTAACCTGGCTAAACTTGTTTCTTCACTGTCCACCTAGCAGGTTGGTTAAGACACAAAGGAAAAGACCAGAGTGCTCAGAGTGCGCGAAAAATGTAGAGAACATGAGCGGTCATTGGTGAGAATGTCCCTCGAGAGGTGAGAAAACGGGCTCAAGGCCCCACAAAACGGTGCATCATGAGATGAATCAATAGATGCGGGAGAATATTTAGACAGCGGCATTGGTGACATGTGCTGGTCACTCTTGAAACCCCACGATGAAGGGGAATTTTTCGTCTTTGGACAAAGGAGGAGGCACCGTAAACTCAAAGGCACCACGGTTAGGAGGGAAGGTGCCTTATCAACACAACAATAACAGAGAAAGTGCCCACTATGTATAACCCGATGGCAAACCCTAGCTGTGACTGTCTTGAAATTAACTAAGAGTAGAACACTGATCGAATAACCATCTACATGTGTAATTGAATTAATCTTTCTACATCACGAGCTACTGCTTCTTTAGCCTAAACCATCTGGTAGACTATCCATACCATGTTATTTATCCCTTATTTCTGGTCATTTTGTGCGGCATCTTCCTTTCACGATGTGTTTGTTGGGTGTATCCCACTTATCATTTCTAATTTACTAAATTGTCAATTTTGGAGCCTTGATTGTACTTGTATGCAATATTATGAACTAACTTATGGACGACCTCTCTTTGCTTGTATCGATATGAGTACAGTACATAATATACAGGGAAATGTAGAGGCAAATTTGTAACGCATGGATCTGGCTGAGGACGCCGCCTGCCGCCAAAATTCCAAGAGCTGATACACCATCACCCACTAAACCCTGCATTTTAGCTCGCTTACCATGCTATTGTAACATGGGTTCTCATATTTAGTTAGTTCATGATCATCTGAGTCTTTACTAATAACATGACGAAGGTGGGAAACAGCATAATAGCAAAATCACAAGTTGATGATGATGATTTTATCTATAGTCCAGTGATTCTATGGGATAATGTAAGCCTGGCGCTTCCATGTTACAGCTCAAGGGCTACATCGGACATTGTTAACTATCAGTGGTTATTTCTTTACATATATTCATATTCAGTCCTATCACAGCAATGATATAATGACTTGAATGATCAGATACATATACATGAGCATCTCTGAACTGACCTGGAAAGGTCCGTATGTTCACTCAAGGTGGATAGATGTAGTTGAAATGAAAGGACTAACCAAAGAATATCGCACTTTTAGCACTGCATTTCACCGCTATTACACAATAGATTTGCTATAATTTCGAGCATTGACAGACAGTTGACTAGCTGTATCACCAATGGGGTCTAAATCCTGTGGAGTCTTTTTGTAGCCTAAGCCTGACATAACTCAAATTCATATTGTTGGCTGTGGCTTTTGTACTGAGTAATTTCATCCGAGGATTCGTTCCGATGGCAAGCATTCTCGGAGCGGAAACTTTTTCGTTTTCTCTTTTGCTAGGTATCTAGTATGTAGTAGGTGACATTAGAGACAACGATAACCATTCGAGGTATGTGATAACGAAATAGCAGTGTATAGCTAGTTGTATATCCTGTTACAGCTATGTGAATATCTCGGAGACATTTATCATATCGTCTTCAATAGTGGCGTTGTGTACAACTTGGGTAGGTTACATTCTAGGCGCCCTCTCTTTGTCAAGAAATGACTGTGCCATCTGTATTTGCCATGATTTACTGGAATAGCTGGATAGATGCCTTTGAAAATGTTTCCGAGCAGTCTATACTAGCAGATCAAGAGGTGCTGGGCCGTTCGTTATTGTAATTCTAGGCTAGGAACTAGTGGGACATGGCAAGTATCTATTCTAGTGTCATGAAAATATATATACCATGTATATACGCAATAAGAAACATAGGCATCTTGTGCCTTATGGATAGTACGTAAAGATCTAGCAAACTAATGAAGTGATGTCAGACAAAGATAGGATATTGACTACAGTGCAACAAGATATAGTCCATTCTCTATCCACCATAGTATTGGTTTTAAGTGGAGTTGTAGTATCTTCGTAGTACTTGGATATCATTCAGGTAAAACGTAATCGCCAAATGCTGTCTTGCTGTTACTATGGATAGCAAACAAAGGTTATGCTTGTTAGGTTCGTAACACATAGGTTTACCTACATATGTCACATGCAATGTCCAATACAGCAAATGTCCTTGACTTTCTCCCTTCTGTGCAGTCAGTTGGTACCTGCTTTATGATAAGCATCGTTTGTCAAGATATAACCTGTTATCGTTCATTATGTGGAAAAGCAAATCTGCACAATTACAATCTGGCCATCAGGCTAGTGACTAGTGGGTGGGATCCATTGTGACAAGACTGAGAAGTAAATGTTCAGCTTTGATTCCTCTCCAATATGAATGGGAAGGATCTCCAGCTACATATTCTAGCTTCTTGAGAAAGGAAGTGTAAAAAATAAACATACGTTGTGATAGGTTGCGTTTGTTTCCGATTGGCTTAGCCAGCGGAAACCATATACAGATAGATACGTAGTTGTATTTCATTTTTCTAGGGGGCGGGGTATCTGAGAACCAGTACTCATCACTATAATTGCGTATATGCGTAATAGTTATACATAGTTGTCAACTACACCTACATGTACAGTTCCAGCTATATCCATACCATCATTCCTTTGCTTTGCTTCTTATTTATATTGCAACGAACTCGGCTAAGGCCCCCCCCCTGCATCAACGGAAAGAATAGAACACTATCTCTCAAGCGATATAGCGCCATAATCCCATTGGCCAAGACGGCTCATCGATATTTCCCTGACTTTTAGTAGAAATTAGGCGAAGACAATCGGAAGATACATACGTTCTCACCCCCATGGTTCTCATTCATATACAGCTGACAGGGCCTGTACATCTGTAAGTACATATATATACATATGTATGTACAATGATATCACACTGACCAAGCAAACCATGTCGAACAGTCTTCCCCCCCCAATGACATAATTTAACCATGAGCACAAAAAAGAACTTGCTTTTATACAAGAGCGCTATAACCGTATTGACCAACACTACGGAATTACCACAGTAGTTGTTGATATCTTGATTTACATTACAGATCGCTGATCTATGACTTTACTGAGGGAATGTGACTTGTTGGCCCGTTAAAATTTGATGATAGTGGACAAGGCACCGGACATCAAGCATCAAAAGAGGATCTTTGCTGTGTGTGAAATCAACCATGATAAGAAAGATAATAGACCTCTAATGGACGACTGTACAATGTACATTACACAAGCTAATTCAAATCTTATATTTATTGTATACCATATAGCAACGTTAGTTGAATCGTGATATTGAAACCTGCCTTTGGCAATGTTTGATATCATATATAAAACCCAAGTACATAGCATCTTCCCGTTTTCAATATATGGTCCATGATGTATACAAATACGAGAGCACCATCTATTGAGTATATGATATGTGGTGGTGTCGTTTGTTGAATCAAAAGCATCAACTTTTGTTACACATTAGCAGAGTATTTGTAACTTCCCAACAGACAATATACGTTTACGACTAACTAGCATGACTAGTCTAGTTCAGTGCTAAACAAACCCGGTTGGTTGAAATCAGGAAGCGCCTTGGGACGCCATGCATAATGTATTGTTTGTACTTTGAGTGATGTTTTATATATTTGGGGTAAATATAGATATGGACCATGAAAAATGGAGGGCTAACCGCCAATGTGCCCTTCCACTACTAATCCACGAGGCAATCCATTACTAGCAAAAGCTCCTTCGTTGTTGCTTGAGTGAGTCTAGAAAAAAAGAAGACGCCCAAAGGGAACAGCTCGTAGGCTCTACGGGTGTATCCCCTCCTACTGGTCCATTAGCTGGAATATCTGACAGGCAACTCAATGTGACTTTTACAGGACTGATCCATGTTGGTATCTAGTCTAAGCACGGACAAATCTGTCTAGTGGGCTCGAACATATGTATGTACAGATGTATAAACGACAGGCGAGTTAGAAGAACACAGTTACGTGAAGTTGGGGTACGATAATGTATTGAATGTCGATTATTTGGGAAATAGCATGGTTAGGTTTGATATTAGCCCTTTTTCTAATTTATATAACTATATATATATATATACATATATATTAAAAGTTGATTAGCTAGCCTATATCTTATAGATAGTCTTGTAGTACTAAATTCCTAGCTTCAAATTTAACAGTAGTGTTAGGGCCTAACGCCTCTTTTTTGTATTTAAATTGGATCATTGATTTTAACGTAACACTAACAAAGGTAATGAAATGTACCACTGTATATGTACAGTGAAAAGGAAATGATATTGGTGAAAGTTCTCATTCTTTGCCGTTTGTGTAGTAATGCTAGACATCTTCATCGAAGGCGGTAAGCAAAAGAAAGGGAAAAAAAAAGCACAGGCTGATACAAAAGTGTTGTGACGAGCATTGTGATTTATTCCACCTGGACGCAAATTCGGTCACGCCTACATATAAGTAAGAGAGTGGCGTATTAGCTTCTTGTTAGCTTAGGATCCCTCGTTTAACTTGTCTATTAATGGACATAGCTGAAAAGTAGACTAGGATTAATCTGAGATGGGAGCAAAGCTGGTTATTGTCGTCAAATATATCTGTGATGTGCGTGGAGGACTTTTAACGCTGGAGGTTGAGTTTGCCACTACTGAGTGTGATTTCTTTTTTTAATTCTTTTTTTTCTTTTTTTTCTTACGGGAATGGCCCGGATGTAGAATATGTGATAGCGGGAATTCTCACAGTTAGTTCGTGGAGGGCCGTGTTCTATAGAAGAAGACACGAATATACAAGACTGACGATGGGGTTCTCTGTATACACAGTACAGAGCGGTGCTATAGCTGTATCCCACTGTATCTCCGCGGCAAACAAAGAGTAGACAATAACATGAACAATCACAATGTGTGCCCGAATAGAAACGCGTTGCTTGTCCTCACAAAGAGCTTTTCTGCCGCCAGACAGAGGCTGAGTTCGGCTCGACCCTGTCAGCCTCTAAACCAAGGGAACCGCCAGTCACACTGTCTTGGAAGCTGTTAAATAAGCTCTATAGACGGGCGTCATACTCAGTTAGATGCTCCACATGCCATTCCTTTGCCGGGCGATGGGCTCATGCAGGCCCGCTACAGAAAGGCAGCGTATTTACTTTTTTTTCTGTTTCTTTGTCTCTTGCCCTCTTATATATGTATTTATCCAGGCTGGTATCTTAACCAAACCCTGTGGATTAACATAGCTGTGGCTATTCAAGGAGGGTGTGAAGCTAGAGCGGTGGTTATTGTCACGGCAGCCTGGCACACTTGGCACAGATATAATCAAAAATAAAGGCGACAACCTATCCTGTAGCTCTATCAACTCGATGGGACAAAGGGTTACTGAGGTTGTTGGCAGTTTCACGGCTGCAGCGGCTAAAGGATAAAGAGAAAGCAGTAACTCAGAATAGGACAGACGAGCAGCACCGAGAACAGTACCAGTCTAGTTAGTTACTTGTCCCAAAGGAAAGATATCTCATATCAATGTGCCATAGACAACGTATTTACTTCTCATCGGTAGGCATGTGGTTTACGGGGACATGTACAATCAGCTTAATTATGGAATATATTGCTTCCTTCGTTAGCATGGTGGAATTCAACTGTTTGAATAGGCAGTGTTGGCTCGATATTCCCAATATTGCGGGCACAGCTACAGCTACCATCCACACCTGGGACGCTATAGCCGTCAAGTGTTAAGAATAGCCAGGCTGGCTATGGCTGATAATTACGGCTACTTTTTTTTCTGCAGTCCCAAGACTTTGGCCCAAGGAGGAGGGTTGCTCTTCTTGGGAAAAATAACGACCTTTTATGCTCACCAGTGCCTAGTTGGTTAAGATCTGTAACGGGCGTTACCAGGCAGAGCAGATGTAGAAGTTTCCGTCCATCGAAGCCATTATTCTCATAAGATACCCATTGTCCATGTTTCGGTCCTGTTCCTTTCTCGTTCTCTCATGGCCCTCACCTCCCCGAGTCACATCTCTTCGTGATCACCAAGCATAATACGCTTTTACTGGCAACGCTTCACTGGCCCTCCTACTTTCATTTCCTCTTGCTGTGACCGACATATCCCGTTCCGACACATCAACTACACAGTAGCAGCAACGTATAGCCAGTTGCTCATACCGGTCCTACCATCACGTTCTGAGACTTGTGATAACATAGCTGAACACCGGAACCCGCCTGTTAAACAGCACTCTTGGGCTCTCCTCATACAAGACATTGTTGGGTGCGCTGTGCTACCGCCGTCTAAAGTCGCACATCCCTACGTGGTCTCTATCTCGAAACGCTGTCTTGCTATCATGGCTCCCGTGACCCAAAACCACAACATGCGTTATTCACGGGAGACGTCTACCGAGAACGGAGACTACACCATCATGCCCAACGACCGAGACTGGGAAGAACACCGAGACGAGATCATCTATCTCTACCGGGATAGAGAGCATACCCTCAATGATGTCATGAAGAATATCCAAGAAAAGTACCAATGGAAAGTTACGTAAGTATAAGCGCTGCTATACAACTACCCCCAAATTGCCGTCTTGTGAGACTTTGACTCGCTGCCTCGGCACAAAGAACAAAGAACCCGTCATCTTCACTCTATGGAAAGGCCCATGTTAACACAACGCTATATGTATCTCCAGGCCCCGGATGTTCAAGACACGGTTCGACAAATGGGGGATTCGAAAGTACCAGAAACATATCGCTAGACAGGAGCGTCCGGTTAGACGTCGTCGGGCATCTGCCGCAGTGAGCCCACCAAACCCTAGCGTTGGCGCCAACTTTCGAGGCAACCCCATACCGGGCGTCCATTCCTGGCCGTCATCTATTCACAGAGAGCGATCTTCAGGCCAAAGCCCCCCGCCACCTATGGCCAGCTACTCCCATAGTCTTGCGGCGATTCCCACTCCGCCTACCCAGAGTCCCCGCTCTAGCCACTCCTACTTCTATGGCGGCGCGTTCCCTACTGCATCTCCCGGGCCCCCTCACCCGACTCACCCGGGCCCGCCAGAACGCTCGGTGCTGCCTGTCTATGGCATCCAGCCGATGAATCATATCATGCTTCCACCGCTAGCAAGCCACTCGCACGTGTCCCACGCGGGCCCAAGTGCAGGCATTGACTACCGCCAGCCATCGTCCTACTACCAAAACCTAGACTACACCGCCAGCCATGCCGGCGCCAGCTCACCGCCGCTATCGGTTGCCGGTGACAACAGTACGGTAGTCGCCGAGGTCAGCAGCTTCCACCACCGGGATTCCGAGTGTGCTGTGCTCAACTCGCGCTGTTTTGAAACTGTCCAGAAGTGCATCTTGGACACGTTAGACCCTGTTTCTCTAGGCAGCAACTGCTATGATCATCTGACTCTGTACCACGACAATCTACGCTTGAAAATGCCGCTGGCCCGACTCGGCGAGAGCCTTCGCCTTGCCTGTGACGGACAGAGCCTCACCCACAGCCAGCTTTATGGCTATATAAACGACACCATGCAAGCATTCAGCAGTATCATGACTGTTGGTATCATTGGGCTGATCAAGAAGACTGCGCCGCACAAGGCTCTAGCTACGCAGTTCTTGAAGGTGCTGGAAGACATTACTATCTTGAAGATGGGCCCTGGCGCGAACATTTCCAAAGTCATTGTCTGCTTGCGAAACATGTTCACCAGCTATCCGCCCGAGTCGTTTAGCTCTTTGATGGGGGACATCGTCGTCTATACTGCGCAGGCTGTATTCACGGCCATGGGCAGCTCTAGTATTGCCTGCCTCGCGCTGCTGGCCGATAGTTGCGCAACTTACATCGTCGACAACGGCAGCATCGTGATCATCGACAAGCTATTGCACAATCTCAGCGCCGTCTGTGCTCCCCCGAACAACATGTTTGTGGCCCCGTACGGACCCGGTAGTACGACTAGCTCTGAAGACGGCATGTCTAGCAAGAGCAAGGCCCCGGAATGCCGCGCCATCCTCGAAGTCACCTACACGGTTGCCGAGGATCGAGTGGCTCGTGATCCGTCTGATAGCTCGCTCTCGAAGCTTGTGGTGGACGCTCTAGCACTGTGTGCACAGCTACGACGCCTTGTCGAAATCGAGCCTCCAACATCGACGTATGACTCTGACCTGAAAACGTGTGGCTACTTCGAGGCCAGAGTGCAGTTCCTCCGTGCCCAGGTTCTATATGCACAGAATACCAAGACCGAGGCTTTCATCGTCCTGAGCGAGTCTTTGGAAGCTGCTGCTCGTGACTCGTCCATGGCAACGTTCTACAGCATCGCCATTGGCCAGGCCCGCCGATTGTTCGCGAGACATGACGACCGGGAACTTGTCCAGCGACTGGCCAACCTCGAGTCTCGGCTCGGGAGCCAGTAATGTGGTTGGTTCGACCGAGAGTCCTGGCGAATCTTGTATAAGACATGTATTAATGTTTAACGTGTCAAGCTACAGCAGGAATAGCTGACTCGTTATTCGTTCTGAGGTGACACTGATTATTATTTTTTTCAGCAAAGGGGTGTATTTGGTATGGATATGGGTAAATTATAAGGCTGGTTTAAGGTTGGATGGGATGAGGGACATATGGGTTTGGTCGGCTTCAAAAATATACATGCATGTGGTATTTTGTTGCCTTGGACATTTTTATATTAGGGTTTTTTGGTCATCAATGGTTATTTCTATCTGCTTTTTTTTCTTTTTTTCTTTTTTTTTCTGCTGCCTAATTTCAGGTTTAGGTGTAGGTGGAATAATCTCATGGTTAGTAGTGTAATACAATGAATTAAATTAAAAAAAATTAAAAAAAAAGTTCCAAACTTCGCAAGTAGCATCTTGAACATGAGATAACGCTAGTCAAATCCGAGGACTTTGGTAAACTTAGAATTTAGTATCATGCAACTGCATCACAGGGATCATGTCATCCTTCATAGTGACGCGTAAACTAGGACTGAGATACCTGGCGATGGCATAGAAGGATGCATTTGTTGTTCTTTCAAGGAAGAGTTCTTCATAGAGGCTGAAGTCTAGTAAATTGTTACCTGTAGATGTTGGTTGATAGAATTAAATCATTGCAAGATATGTTGATGGCGTTGGTCAAGGTCCATGGTTGAAACTGTCCTTATGATATAAACATAGCCTTGTCACCTAAGACACTCGACTTTGCAAGTATATGATGTCTATAGGCTATTCTGGACTAAAACTGCTGTGCTACTACCAGTTCAAAGATAGCTTGGCTTATATAGTTCTTAGTACAATGTATGCCTGCTAATAAGCAATATGGCAACACTGTGTAATGGCTTTGCTTTTTGCCTAGACTGTCGGCTGCAAAACATTGATAGACTGAGTCAGTCTTAGTACTATAGTTGTATTGGGAAACATATTACGAGTTTTTGCATCTCAAGCCCATCCCTGGAACAACAGCCGCCGTTTTCTAGGGTTTTCTTGGCGTTTTAGATTCCACTGGCAGAGTCAGTGGCGTGCTTCTGATGTGTGTAATATGATGTTTATATATCCATGTATCTATAGAGAGTGTACTCTGAGTATAGTTGTCCTGCTGACATCACCACCTAATCTGGCATACAAAGACGACTTGAAGATTCGGTATTTGGTATGCCGTAGTGTACACTATGTCAACGGCTGGCTACGCAAAAGCTCGGCCCATGTCGTGACCGGAACCCTGCTCAACTACATATATGTGCTGATGCTTGTCGTTACTAGTGGCCCGCTAGCAGGCTGCTCCTGGAATAGCATGTAAACAAAGGAACGTCCGATTCCCTGGAATTTCGAAGAAGGGTTGCCTATATTAGGAGCATATCGGCATTGCCAAACTTGTTTTCATCCTCCTCACTGACCACCACGAAAGCACGGCACTAAAAATCTTCTTTTGGCTAGTGTATAATTAGACGTAATGTTATTTTATTGTATGTACTTATATTTTGGAGAGAAAAAGTAAAGAAGTAGTTAGTCTAGTTCTTTTTAATACGGCTCTGGGTCGACCCTTTATTTTCTTCTTCTCGATTTTCTTGTTCTTTATTCTCGTGTCGTTGTCGTCGTTGTGATTGTCAATATATGCTTGCTGCAAAACCATGATATTGGCTGATATCTCGTTACTATCTCTATTAGGGCCTGGCATCTGACATTCCGGCTCTTTGCTTACTATTGCTGGGTTTACCGGATTCTCGGATCGCTGGCAATTCGCAATATATTGTTTGTTTCTATACAGTTTATTCCGAGACGAAGTCACAATCTTCTTCCCGCCTCGACAAAACATCGCCAGAGCCTCGTATTGGCAGTCTTTATCTCCGACTCTGGTTATACGATTTCCGCTTCACAATGGGCAAAGAAGACGATATCCACGCTACGGACGCCGAGGTTGCCTCGAGCATCGAGCCTGAAAATGGCCTCAAGAGAGACCTGGCCTCGCGCCATATCAACATGATAGCTCTCGCCGGCATGATTGTAAGTCTGGGCTCGTAGAAGCCTGCTATGTTCCAATCACTAACACGTCCTTTCTTCGTCTGGTGTAGGGAACTGGCCTCTTTCTTAGCTCTGGGCAGTCTCTTGCTATTGCTGGGCCCGTTGGCACCCTTTTGGCTTACATGATTATGGGCCTGGTAGCTTCGGGTATCTCATATACCACTAGCGAGCTGACATCCTTCTATCCGCATACTGGCGGGTTTGTCCGCCATGCCACCAAGTATGTCGAGCCCGCCTTGGGCGCTGCCACGGGCTGGAACTTCTGTAAGTATCTGTCTGTTCTTCGTCTTGGCCGGTCTACAACAGGCCTCCTGCCCTGCAAGTGCGCTAACAGCTTCCTACAACAGGGTACACTGTGTCTATTGCCGTGCCTGCGGAGATCAGCGCTGCCGCCACGGTTATGCAGTACTGGAACACCAGTGTCAATATCGGCGTATGGATCACGCTGTTCCTCGTCGTCATTGTCACGCTCAACTTCTGCGGCGTGCGTTTGTACGGCGAGTCAGAAGTGGTCTTTGCTTCCTTGAAGATCCTCCTCATCATCGGTCTTATCATTGGTGGTATCGTCATCGACCTCGGCGGTACGCCTACTCATGACCGCATTGGCTTCCGCTACTGGCGTGAACCCGGTCCGTTTAACACGTACATCCTGAACGGCGACGCTGGCCGCTTTCTCGCTTGGTGGAAGATCATGATCACGGCCGCCTACAGCTATGGCAACATCCAGATCGTGGCTATCTCCGGCTCCGAGACCATCAACCCTCGACGCACCATCACCAATGCTGCCAAGAAGACATTCTGGCGTATCGTGATCTTCTACGTCCTGACCATCTTCATCGTCACGCTGATTGTGCCCTATGACGATGCCCAGCTCTCTGTCTCTACTGGAAACGCAGCCCAGTCGCCCTTTGTCATCGCCTTCAAGCGTGCCGGTGTCCACGCCGTCCCGTCGATAATCAACGCCGTAGTGTGCTCGTCGGCTGTCAGTGCGTCGTCCAGCTACATCTACCTATCGTCACGCACTCTCTTTGCACTAAGCGTCGACGGCCACGCTCCCAAGATCTTCCAGCGGTGCAACGCGCGTGGTGTCCCCTACTACGCCGTCATATTCACTTGCATCTTTTTGCCTCTGGTGTATATGAACGTCAACACAAACTCCTCGACTGTCTTCAGCTGGTTTGTCAACATCACTACTGTTGCCGGCTTGATTGGCTGGATCGTCATCGAAGTGACGTATCTGCGCTTCCTCCGAGCCCTCCGAGCCCAGGGCTATACCCGCGACGATCTGTTCTACCGTGGACCGCTACAGCCCTACATCTCATACTTCACTCTTGTGACGGTGTGCCTGATTGTCGTGTTTGCCGGCTGGGATGTGTTCGTTACAGGCCACTTCACGGCTGCCGGCTTCATCAGCAACTACATCAACATTTTTATTTTCATCGGTACGAACCCCCAAACCAACCCTAACCCGCTGTGTGTTTTTGTACTCACTAACAGTGATTTGCAGCGCTTTATCTGTTCTTCAAGTTTTATCTCAAGTCTACTGTGGTTCCCCTCAACGAAATCGATCTTGCCACCGATATTGAGCTAGTCCGTATTGACAAGGAAGCGGAAAGCATTCTCACCAAGCCGCCTGTTGGCAAGATCGCCAAAATCTGTGCTTGGGTGCGGAACAATATCTTTTAGTTTTATTTAAATAGCGAAGCTGAGTCATAGCTACTTGATACATGGATTTTGCAGGCTTTTCTGTAGCCATTTGTGTATTGCAATTCAATCCTACTGAAGAACAATCATCCACTAGCCAGATGCGTCTTGTCTACAGTGGTACATATGTACATATACAGATATATATCAATGCCTAAAGTTGTCTAACTAGGCACTTACTACATATAATTTGCCTTGCCATTTCACAACAGATTAGTCATGTGTTATATCACAGTGCTCACCCTCACACAAAACAGCATTATGTCGTCATTGTTTCACTGTGTAATACTATTGAAGACAGTGTAATCTATTCTACTCTTACTAAGAAAAAGTCCCCACACATAAATGTAAATGTAAATACCTATATGAACACAACAAGACCGTCTTTTTAACCCCGTTTTACCATCACTTATTTCACTCATTCCATTCATCGGTCTACCGGCCTTTTTTCATAGCACCCAGCTGCTCCTGATTCATCATGTTTCGGCGAGGACGGTACAACTCCAACCCTAATGATGGTTCGTCACCTTGCGGGATCTGGGGTCTTGTCGACGACAAACATTGTCAGCTTCCCGCAGTTGACAGCACTTTTCACACCACCATCACAGCTTCTCTTTCGCATACGGAGCTGAAGCAGACGTTTGCCAATCCCGAGGAAACCAAAAGCCTCGGCGAAGTCTACTATTCGTTTCCTCTCTTCGCCGGCGTTTCTGTCCATGCATTTTCGTGCGATATCGGTGCCAAAACTATACATGGCATAGTCAAAGAAAAGGCTCAGGCTCTTGAATCATATGAGCACGCCGTCAGTAACGGGCAACAAGCGGCGCTACTCTCGCAATGTTCCAGCGCGGACGATTTCTACACTGTCCGTATCGGCCGGGTCCCACCGAAGGCATCGGTAGTGGTCCATCTCACGTATGCTGGTGAGCTTCAGCACGACGCGGAAATCGATGGACTTCGCCTTACGATCCCCAAGAACATCTTCCCTCGCTATGGTGACCATGGCGCACAAGCATCCTATTCTTCCACTGTAGGCACCATCAACGGAACTGTGGATGTCGAGCTACCGCAAAGCTGTGCTATCAAGTCTATCGAATCTCCCTCGCACCCTATCTCTGTGACACTCGGTGCTATCTCTACCGAGGCCGAGGATACGGCTGGTACAGCCAACAACAAAGCATCTGTCTCGCTGGTTATGGCCAAGTCTTCGGTAGACGCTGACTTTGTAGTTAAGATCGCTGCTACCAAGCTCAATGAGCCGTTTGCTCTCCTTGAACGGCATCCAAAGTTTGAGGATGAAACTGCTCTCATGGTTTCCCTCGTTCCTACACTTCCAGCCACCGACCATTCGACTACTGGGAGCGAATTCATCTTCGTCTGTGACCGCAGTGGCAGCATGGGTGGAGACAGCATCGAGAGACTCAAGGATTCTCTCCAGATATTCCTCAAGTCACTCCCTGTTGGCAGCAAGTTCAACATATACAGCTTTGGATCCAACTTCGAGTCTCTGTGGCCCGAGTCTAGGCCGTACGACTCGAGCTCTTACACCGAGGCATCTCTTGCTGTCAAATCTTTCAATGCCGATATGGGCGGCACCAAGCTTCTCGAACCCATCCAGGATATCTTGAAGTCGGGAAATCCTGGGGCCAAGCGCGAAGTTTTCGTCCTTACCGATGGAGAGATCTACAACCAGCAGCAGCTTTTCGATGCTATTTCCCGCGACTTTGAAGAGTCGAAAAGTATGACTCGTATATTCAGCCTTGGTATCGGTGATTCAGTTAGTACCTCTCTTGTCAAGGGTATTGCTAATATCGGCAGAGGATTCTCTCAGTTCGTGGCTGGTGAAGAGAAAATGGACCGCAAAGTTATGCGTATGCTACAAGGTGCGCTTTCTCCTCATATTCTAGATGTGACTCTAGAGGTGCAGTACAAGCAGCAGGTAGAAAGTGACCTTGGCGACGATTTTGTCCTTGTTGATGCAGTAGCCAAGTGCGCGATTTTGAACTTGGATGGCAAAGACGTTGCAGAAGAAAGTGATGTCGAAGACGCTGCTGCTCAGATTGACGTTCCCAAGATCATCCAAAGCCCTTCCCAGATCAAGAGCCTGTTTGCCTTCAGCCGCACCGTTGCGTATCTTCTGCTGTCGAAAGACGCTGCCAGCAAAGTTCCAGAGTACATCATCTTGAAATTGCGGAATGAGGAGGGAAAACACCTCGAGACAAAGATCCCCATCCTCGCCCTCGACAAGCCTCAGGAAACTATCCATCAACTCGCAGCTCGCAACATCATCAGGGAATCCGAGGAAGGGACTGGTTGGACTAGTATAGCCCAGGACAAGAACGGAGCACGACTCGGGGGTAATGTCGGCGAGAAGCTGTGCACTGCCTTATCAGAGCGCGATTGTGTCCGTCTAGGCATCAAGTATCATATCTCAGGCCGATACACCTCCTTTGTCGCACTGGAATCGAACCCAGAGAGCACCGAGGTGGTCACTAGTTGTCAAGACTCCCTTTCGTCTAACCTGGACAGAGATCGGGAGATGGCCAGTCCACATTCAAGGGTTATGTCCCATAGGACATTCCGCGGAGCTCCAAGCGTCCAAAAACGGCCATGCATAATACGATCTGCTTTATGCACCAACCGGCGTCAGTCATCTAGCAAATGCGATCTTGCTTCTTCGCAGTCACGTCCTAGCCCTATGTCTCCCTATAACATCCCATCGCCGATAGTACTTGGTGAAAGCTACTCTCCTCCCACGCAACTGTCTTATACAGCGGCTCAGGGAGCGGTACCTTTCCCAGAAAAGAAGGGTAGCATGTTCGATCTTAACCCCACGAGCGTCGACTATGGCACTCCAGCGCCTCTAGGCACACCTTCAAGTTCGTCTAGCAACAAGAGTGCTTCTCGTCTCCGTGATGTCATTGACGCAGCCGACATCATGGGTTTTTGGAACAACGAAGCTACTCTTTCAATCATGGGTGTCGATATAGACGATCTGAAACGCAAGCTTCCGCAGGTTGGTGATACTACGGTCCTCGTCACTATTGCTGTACTACATTGGCTATCGACCACCCAGAGTAGCGAGCGAGACGTATGGCTACCATTGTCGAACAAAGGTGTGAACTGGCTCCAATCTAAGGGGTTTGCCTTTGCGGAGTTGTCGAAGCAGCTGTCTTGATAGAGTTCTCCAGCTTGATTATTCACGGCAGTGACACCAAAGTGGTGTATGGCGAGTCGAATGATTGTATGAAATAGATGGACTTTAGCTACTTTTTTTTCACTATGAATTATATCGATCCCTCTGTAACTTTTTTGTATTGCCTGTGTGGTGCCTCAATATCTACCAAGATCCTGTGATGTTATTGACATCATGCATCAAGTCTTGAAATTACAGTGATCCCAATACAAAAGTAGATTTCATTCCCATCATAAAGGTATTCAATATATCCAGGAGATACAAGCATACATGAATTAGGGTATGGTTTGTATCAAAACGAGATACAACTACAATGTCGCCACAGCCTCAAACTCAGCTAAGCAGCGGTTTTCTAATTTCCCAACTACTCACGAGACCTCCATGTCCAGGCGGTGCAATACGGGCACAAATCCCGGGTTATTTTCTTGGGCCTGTCAAACTCACACGAGTCTGAGTGTGATTTGATGAAGTTATGGGCTCACTGAACTCGTTGTTGTGACGGGGTTTGAAGATGTTAGTGGGCAGGTTTCTTTGAGCTCCAGCTTGGCTCCATTTAGTTCTATTACATACCAAAGACCAGAGAGAAGAAAGCAGCCGGTTGGATGACGACCCAGCAGCGTGGGAGGGCTCATGTTTCTAGGAACCACGCGATATGCGGCCCAGATAGGTGCTATCGTGGGCGGCTAGACAAGCTTTAGGAGCTCTAGAACGCAATGGATCAGGCCATTTTGTCTGTGTGTTGCATGTTTTTTTTCTCTGGCTTCTTTTCTTCTTTTTTTTTTCGTTTATTCTACTTGTCTCATTTCCCGTTCTGGGACTGCCTTTTAGTAATTCTTCCTCAGGCTATAATTTAACCCTGGGGAGAGGGCTTCAACATCCTTGCGGTCAGAACGGGGCAAGAATTGAGTAAACCAAGATCTATTCACTACATCTGTATGGCTGAGATATGGGTGAGCAATTTTCAATATGATTTGTATCACTAACCATATTACCTATTTTGAGTATTACATACATCATCGAGTTTTATTTATTCTCTATTAATCGGTTCACGTCGTGGAGTTTTGTCTCAAACGAGACATCTGCTGTACCCGAGTTCGTTAGGGTTACTTAAGCTAGCCAAAAACATGCTTACCAAATCGTCAACAACAACATTTGATTTCCCTTTTAGAGGTTGGAGCTACAAGATTCCGATATTCCGAGAAGATAAACAGGTTTTCTGGTGCTTTTTACCGAGTACATACCTATATACATACCAACTATAGTAGCATCCTCTATATTGGCTGCAGGCTACCAGGCAAGCTTTGATGGCCCTGGGGCGCCGTGAGAAACAACCGCACGGCATTAGCGACACTGACTTGGCCGGCCTCATCAGTATAGAAGTTTGTCTTTAGTGTAGCACCGTAGTATAAGGTCCGTCAACTGGTCGCCGATGCTGCTGTCAGCTACAGCAACTTGTTCCATCCTTTCTCGTAGCAATATTCTACTACTACAGGCACAGTATAGCAAGGAGATATGGGACGGCGAATCATCGTGCCAAAAGATAGTCTACGCCTCACACATAGTAGTGTCTAGGCATCATATAATCTACACGCCCGCGCCATGTCTATTTGAACAAGGGCAAAACGCTGTCTGTGATGGTTTGATTCGAGAAGCCATTCGTCATGCAGATCTAACGGCCGAGTTTCAACCACAGCCAAGTTATAGCTGCAATATGCACCGTCTCGCTAAAGTACAGACTAGCGAATGCCCTCGGAAAAGTGCATTTCTTGTGATTTTATATCTGCAAATAGCCACTACATGCGAAGCCTCTTCCGATGGGAGGCATATGAATTCAGTCAATAAGCTTAGATATATATATATATATATATATACGCTACGCGAGAAGCAAACTAGCTAGGTATTGTTCACTATTCTTTGCTTTTTATCTTCTTTGCTTTTTTTCATTTTTCTTTCTTTTTATCTTATTCTTTCCCGGCATGATTCGTGACTTGGCGATCGAGCTGAAAACATGGCAATTACAAGACATCATGAATAGAATAGAAAGAGGTTATATCTATATGTAAGGCGGTCTCGGATCTGACGCCTTTAGATAGCGGCCGGGTTTTTTTTTTTCTTTTCTTTCTCCTACTAAAGAATTATCGTACAAACGAAACAACAGTAGGGCAAAAACGTGGCATTTATCCAAGATTGACAGCTTATGTTGCTTCGGCGGCACCGATTGGGCAGATGAGCGAGGAGGCGTCTTCCCTTGAAATCTGGGATTCTAGGCTTGCTGAGAAGGAAACCCCCCCCTTGTGAAATAGTATATACCATGTTATCCTTCTCCCTTCTTTTCTTTCTGCACATACTTGGGCTTGACTCCCAATAATGAATGCATATCGTCTCTTTTCTCTTAATTTTACCGTTCGCCTACTTCAATATCCGCCCTGGCAGTGCCACATGTTGGAGGCGTCGGGCTGTCTTATCTACTAGCAAGCCAGATGTATCTACATACAGATATCAGCATAACTAACTAGTTATTTGGAACCAGAATATCAATCACTGCAATATTGGTCGTCGGCATGTACCAGTACTTGGTAAGTAATAGCTCAGAATCCGCCAAAAGGAAAATAAAATCCCGACCCAGACAAACAGCTCTCTCGTTTTTTTTGCTGTACATACAAAGTAGTATGTATACTCGACCTTTTTGGAGAATATACATCTGTACATGTGGGTAATATTTATTTATACCTTTACCAGTTTTACATTTGATGGAGCGGGGAGGGTGTGTTCCTTTTTTTCTTTTCTTTGAGAGACAAGAAAAGCTCCCTCCTTTTCTTTCGCTCTTATGGCAAACTTGATCTGATTTACTGGCGGGACACAATTCAAGACAGGCTCAGCAGCCCTGTATACAGACAATTCTTATTGCCGTTCACGGACATAGCTTAACCTCTATCTATCACACATATATATCAAAATCGCCCCAGCACATGGTTGACGGCGCTTGCTACACTACACAGTTAATCAGTATGTATTCATCACAAAAATCAGTACGTATTCATCACAAAAGTAACACTGGCTAGTGTACAGACATGTCTGCAATTTCGGCCATTGATGGCTACTTGCCACATGTCAAGCTGGTGAATAATGAATTATGTTGGAGCTCTCGCTTCCTTTCTCAATGCACCGTTGGGACTTTTCCTAGCAGAAATGTGTGTTCGACAATCAAATCAGATGTATCATTTTTTTCCTCATTCATGGGAGCAGACTCTTGGTCCAAGTCCTGATAGGCGGAAGCCATAGATAAGAATTTATTATATTCACGTCCTGATTTTCCATTCTCTCAAACCATGCTTGGTGACCGGATAACTCGATCTTCTCCCTCGAGTTCTTGATCAGCCCGTTTTGTTATCATCTTTCATTGCTAGCTCATATGCAGTAAAGCTGATACACAAACTACACACGGCTTGCTCAGTTTGTTGGGTGTTTCGTATCGTATTCTACGGATTTTCCACAGATAATGAAGTCATGTTTACTTTTGCTTATTCCCAGAGTATCGAATCTTGTTTGAATTCGAGGTTATAGCAATTTGTATAATTGGTGGGTTTTGTTTTCCATTAATATCCCATTTCATGTAGTAGTGAGATGAACATGAAGATTTCACTATTTCCACCTATTCCAACATTCTGTATCTCTAACCCTAACCCTCTGTTTGTCTTCGAAAATCATAGTACAGATGTAGACATATCATTGGTTACAAGAAAGAATTACAAGACGAAAGGAAGCAAACAATGCTACTAGGAAATTGCAACTTGAACTCTGGAAACGATGTAATGTCTTGGTACCATTTTTCCAATGTATGTATAGATAGATAGCAAATAACGGCGGCACTGTGTAGTTCACGGCCCTAGCTGCATATGTATCTTTGTTTCTTTCTCTACGTAGTATACAACTACGACTAGAACTCCAAATAATTGCTACATGTAGCTGGTCATATATCAGCAAGAGTCCAGTGCTTTGCATTCTCTTGTCCCAAAAGTATGGAGTCACAAACCTAAGGCCGTAATGTTTTGTTTGTCTTGTAGCAGAGCCAAGACAAACCAATGAATTCAGCAATCCATTTCCATTTGTTTCTGTTTCTCCAAATCCAGTGTACCCTGTACTAATTTCGCGAGCTTAGCTCTCTCTCTCTATTGCGGCAGCTATTGTATGGAAGTATACTCTTCCTTTTTTTTGTTCCTTTTTTTTTTTTTAGCAGGATGGGTTCTTTTAGTACACACATACATATTGTCCAAGACGAAGCTTCTGAATAAGAATTGTAGAAATACGTAACTCACTAGTCCAGGAATCTTTGTTTATCAGGCATGTATGCAATGTTGCCTTACCAGTAAAACGTATTCCTTCTTATGAATTCCAGAGTCTAGGCAAGCCGAGTCCGACCTACCACTGGCGATGGTAGTAGTTGCACAAGGAACCCAACCCAGGTTAATAGTGAAAGACTTAGAGCTCGACCAAGTGGTGCCAGAAAAAGGCGAGAACGCAGTCCATGGGCCATCCTAGGTATGTGGTCATGGCTATGAAATGCGTGTTTCTATTGGATTCTGGCTGTTTGGGGGGGCGTATGGTATCCTACTTGTGTATTTGATATGGGCATTGCATTCCCACTCCAATTTATCTGCTCTGAGGTAGTAGTGGCATTGTTATGGGTGGTTTTGATAGCATTTATGTGGGCAAAACCCCCCCAAGACAGGCACATTTCTATCTCTTTCTGCTGTCTTTGCCGACGATTCCTATTACCACTGCATTCTCGATCTACATCCTATTTGGGCTGTTTGGGGCATGAAGTGAAAATGTGCGGCTCGATGAGTTTTCATGTTCAAGTGTAAACTATTAATCAGCCTGTCTGTAGTTACCTTTTCTTGTGTAAAAATAGCAATGGTAGCTCCAAGCTTTTTGCACTGATCATCTTCCTAAAAAGCGAGGAATTCAGGCCCATATTAAAGCAAATGCTCAACCCGGGCATTTCCGACACAGCACTATCATAACCCTAACGCTTGACAATCTTGTTTTTAGGGTGTACATTTGTAAGAATGAAAACTGTCGATATAAAATGTCGAGTCATGATACGCGAAGAGGGTGTCTTATATCACAATGTGGGATATCGGCAATGACTGCCAGCAGCTGAGTATTCGAGTGCCATGTTTCAATATCGTTGTAGCAGTCGTTGGTTGTTCATCATGTACTTTCCTACTCCCCATACCTACTGTCTATGTAGGGAGAAAGACGCCGACAAAGAGACGTCAACTCACCGCTCACGGATCCGAGGAGGTGACGAGGGTGGCATTTTCTGATAAAATAAAAAATAAAAAATAAAAACCTTATACACAAGGCTCCCAGGGTCTTAGGAATCAAGTGAATAGCACGGATGCAAAAGTAGCACCGGGACAACAAACTGACTCAGTCGTCCATTTTCCTTCCGCTTTGTTTCCCATCCCACGCAATCATTCCTGTAAGTCGGGCCCTTCCGCCCTCTTTCGGGCACCACCATAGCATGATCTGGCGTTTCTGGGCCCATGACCTGGGAGCATGAGCGCTAAGTGTTTATGCCACAACGACCGTCAGGGGGAGGGGACGGCGAGCGTTTTGCGCGTTTTGGACAGGGCGGGCAGCAAGTGAAGAACAGAAGCCGATGAAACCACATCTTCGTACTATTGTACCATAGTACTGGGGATCCATTCGATTTGGCAACGGGTGACGACTGCGTATGAAGCGATGCTGTTATTAGATAGTTTGTACGGCGCCTCATTGACATGGCCTGTAGTCTGTGTTTTGCACAATGCTTGCGTCAGTGTAGGTCTGAGGCGGACACAGTAGTTGGCTACCTAGTTATACCCATCTACCATCTGACAGTTCGTGACAAGAACAACAGTGAAAGCCTGTGGTGCGTGCTTTATTTGCTCACTGGCTATCTCAAAGCCGGCTGCCCATACACACACTTGCATTTCTCGTGCCTGTTGTACAGTCTCCTACTGCTACATGTACTCTGTGCCAGCACTGGCCTGAGGAGCGGGCCATCCGCTGTCTAGCATAGTCTAGAATGTGGGCTTCGTGGAATAAGCCGTCTCGCCATGTGGCACCATCGTAAGGTTTCCAGTTACTTTCGTACTATGCACGGGTTAGGAGAACCTTCTTGCTCTCCTTCTGGGCCAATCTCTGGCCGGTCCTCCGGCATTCTGAGACTGCTCTCTTTCAGTTTTTCTTCATTTATGTTCCCAAGTTCGAGTTGCCGCGTTACCATAGCTCTTTTTGATTGGTGCATCTTTCTGGTGGCTGTTGTGAAGATACACGCCCTCTTCTGTCCTGTTCCGCTATAGAGACCCTCGACATGCTGTATCCCTACGCCGGCCTGCGAAAAGATTATGCTTTGCAGGAAATGCCGAGAACAGCATCCCGAAACATTCTCGATGGTTTCCGCTTATGTAGATGTTAGTCGACTATGCCTCGATCATAGATGTTCGTGAACTAATGGAGACTAGATTACTACGGCATCATGGTCTTTTTTTTTTCTCGGGTTCACTGCTCAGGATTGGTGTGTGTGTATACAATGCCTTTATTTTTTTTTGGAGTACCTGCAGCGAGTAGTGTTTGGCATTGCACTGTGTATCAGTACGGCTTTGTATTGCCCTCATCTTCAGTGGTGATCAAGGTTGAGAAAAGTGCAAGGCTGGTAGAGACGGACGGGAAATCGGGGTTCAAGAAACATTCATAGTTGGAAGCCATGTTGGAATATTAACGGAACGCATGGAATGAAGTACTAGCCTGGCTGACTTTCTTTTGCCTGGCTTCTTCATATGACAAATTAGATTTGCTGAGGCTGTGATTATATATGTGTATATATACTTTAATCTGAAATACTGCGTAGATGAACGTGAGAAGATAAACCTCAGGCAGTCTTGCTCGCCCTTTACTTCACTCTCATGGCAATCGTCACTGTCGTCATAAAGGAATGGAAACTAGGAAAGAAAACGAACTTTGCCGGCCACAGAAGCCACAGAATAAGCTACGGCCTCTATCCCAAGGCTCAAATTCCGTGTCTTTTCCTCCATTATACATTATACATATGTACATACATGTATGTATTAGTATCGGCATTGTCTACCCCCATGCCGTCCAAAAATGGATAAAATATTGGTTGGGCGATTTTTACTTTTACTTCAATTAATACTGTAAGCCACGTTAATATCCAGCCATTTTATCATTCCATTTTAATATCTCTAATAATTCAATTCAAGCTAAAGCTTCGGGGTTTCTTTTCTTCTGATCCCCTCTGTTACTTCTGAGGTATTCTTTTGTCAATTTCACTTTCTCAGAGCTACTTTGTTGCTCCAAAAAGTAATTTCTACATCTCCCAGAGCTCTATATAGCGATGGTTTCTCCCCTCCAATGTCATCTTCATTTACCACCATTCTTTTCTTTCTATCATCGTTCAATCTCACCAACCTCGATATATCCATCTACATCACCCATTCTACTGCGCTATAACATTTCAACCTTACTCTGCCATCCTCATACTTCTACTCCTACACATATACCCTTTACTTCTGCCACATCATTCTCCATCCCGTCTTTATCTTTTGTCTTCTGGGTTCCTAGCATCCACTATATCGAACAACAACACATATATCTATCCATCATTCGATATATATCTCCTGGAAATCCTTCTCTTCGACGTAGTGCCGCCTGCATCTACACACCTTCTTCAAAATGACCGCTACGCTGTCCCAAAATTCCCTGGACTACTACAACAAACAGGTAGGTCAGACCGTCATGACATAATCACATACCCTAACCCTTATATCCGTATGCATATAAACGAAAGAAGCTCTATCTAACATCAGTCCTTCCATCAAGATGATGAACCAACAGACGTACGGCATGACGCCGACCTCGCCCTTCAATGAACAGTTCAGTGCCTTCGGCAGTGACATGTGGCTTCAACAACAGCAAGCGCAAGCATCGCAAAACTCGCAAAAGAACTTTTATGTATCGCCAGAAGCCATCATGCCGCGCAACACCTCTGAAAGCCCCTCATTGATTCCCTTGGATCTCGAGAACAACTCCTTTGTTGAGAGTCTCAGTGACCCCGGGCTATTCCAGAGTTCGCCCATTGACGCCCCGCAAATGATGTTCCAGGGCTTCCCCTCGCCCACCACAACCGCCACCGCTGGTCCAGGATCTCAACCTCCGGCATTTGACTTCCTGGGCTCTCCTGTCTCGGTGCATGCCAGCCCACTTGGACACCGCAAGACAGTCAGCGACGTCTCTTCGGCCGCTAGCCTACGGAGCAGCATTTCCCCTCCACCCGCGCGTGGCACTACCACCCGCAGTTCCGGCGCACAGCACTCCCGCACCACGTCGTCTCTCGTGTCTGGTCGCCGGACAACCCTACCGCCCAAAAAGACCACCCACAACATGATCGAGAAGCGGTACAGAAACAACCTGAATGACAAGATTGCCGCTCTTCGCGATGCTATCCCCGCTATGCGTGTCATGGTTCAGCGCCTCGAGACTCAGGTGCTTAGCGGTGCTGAACTCCAGGAAGAGGATGATGAGGAAGACCTCGACGGACTCGCTCCCGCTAACAAGGTCAACAAAGCTACGATCCTCAGTAAGGCTACCGAATACATTGCCCATCTAGAGGCCAAGAACCGCGCCTTGGCACTCGAGAACTCAGACCTAAAGAACAAAGTCTCGGGGCTAGAGATCATGGTTATGGGTGGCTCTGACCAGACTGAGCCTGTCTGGAACTAAACGCCTTGCCAAATTTACACATTTTTCTTTTTCTTTTTCCTTGTCTCTTTACCATTGTCCTTGTTTTCTTTTTTTTTCTACTTCTCTTTTCTTTTCTTTATGTTTATATCTTCCTTCAAAACTATGAGCGGGTTTGAGTTTCGGCGTTCGGCTCCGGGGATCATCATTTTCTATCATATCAACACCAATATCCCAACATGCTATTATCACAATAAATACCACTATCTGCCTATGGGAAACTAGGCTCTCGGGAGTACGGACACCGACGTGGAGTTCTGGAGGGCGAATCATTTTATTTTATATATATGTTGTATCATTTATTTGTTTTTATTTGGGTTTTTATTTATATATATATGTTTTTATATTTTATATATCTTGCACACTTTTTGCTGGTTTACTATCATTCTATCTAGTTGATAATAACTACTATATCTTTCATATCTTGTTCACTTTTCCCAGTGAACGTGAGTTTTATAACTAGCTTAACCATTTTCTATATCCATCTCAATTATATGTTTATATCAATACATACATACATCCGTCGTCGTCATCATTTTGAAGCATTTGTCATTGCATATTGTACTAAAAGCAGCATATCTCAATAGTTCAATGTTTACTTATATAAGTTCCATATCGGAGTAAGGCTTGATCAACATTCTTGTCTAGATTACAGTTCATACACACGTCTATAGTGTATATACTAATGCCCAAAGCTGCCGCTCGATGACATCATTAAACGTTTTGTTAGATATTTGATCTCTTTTTTGAAGCAACTAGATAACTAGATACTCTATCTATCTACCGTGTGACCTTAGCAGGACTTTTAGTTGACGCAATATGGTAAGTGGGCTCATGATTAATGGCTTGAACGTAACTATAGCTATAGTCCCATACAAAGGCCACCAAAAAGCATTCGCTCATTATAGTGCTAAATGGATTAAGTTATAGGAATAACTAACAAGATCCTGCACTTGATGATAAAACTAAACGGGTTGACGTGAGCCCGTCATATCTACCACAGAAGAATAGAGGTTTTCATGTTGTACAAGAGTCTGAAAGGCTATTAGTGCTACTACTCATGTTTCTTAATAATAAAAAATCTTGCCCTTCTCTTGACTGAATTGTGAATGTCATAGTATCTTCTTTCAAAGATGGTGCGGGTAGTTATACAACATTCATAATCGAGAAAATGTAGTCCACGGAACTGCCCCCCCCCCTCGCCCATCTTATTTTTGGCACTATCAAGCTTTTAAGTCTTGCACTACACCTACACTTGTCTCCTTATAACTACTGCCCCATCACCAGCATTTGAGAATCAAAATGGATCCTTCAATATTACTTCTTTGCAGCCGATCCGTAATGCTCCGATAATGATCCCATGTTTTTCAAGCTAATAAATACTACCTAGCATTGCATACTCTTCTCACTCTTCTCAATTCATAAGCTCAAAGACAATATATTGCTATGTAGACTATAAATCAAACGTTGGTAGATCTTACCCGTGGAATTTGTCTGGGCCAATATCACTAGAATGACCTTATACTCGAGAGTGGGGGGAGGGAGGGGGACAGAGAGGAGGTTATAGAAGACGCATGTGTAATAAGCTGTAAAAAAAAGCAATAATGATACCATAGTGCTAGCAATAGCTTTACAACGAAGAGCGCTACCTAGTTATGTTACACTAGCCATGGGCTGATATATGGGATTTTTTTTTACATAGACTACAGAGAGAAGAAAGGGGCAGTCTTTTAAATTATTATCCAAAGTAAGAAGTTATAGTGATCTTGACTTATAACCTACTCGTATCATAAATTCTCACTCTGTAAACTTCGATGTCTGATCAAGTTACCGATAGCTCCTGGATTTGGCTGATAGGACATATCCTACTGGATACGGCGCTTTTCGGGACTTATATACTATATAGACAAGCAGAAACGAACATTAGGATAGCAGGAGAGCGAGGTATATATCAATGCAACTGTATACACTTGGAAATAATATCAAAGGTCAAGTTTACGGGGATCTAGTTTAGATTGGGTATTTAGTATGAGTATTAGATATTATTACCAGGAAACAATCTTTCATCAATATCTAAAGACCAATGGATGCTATCATTATCTAGACCATCATGTAGTAAGGCAAAGATAAACAAGAAAGATAAAGCACCAAAAAAATTATGAAAAAGATAATAGGCTAGTGTAATAGTTGCAGTGTACAGAAAATAAAAATTAAACGCAATGACATATTGCTATCGGCAACAGAGGTGTATCCGAAATGAAGCAGTATACAACAAAGGGATGATGGCTATATATATATATCTACCAGTTTCTTCAAGCATTATATGTTTCTGCCAAGCGGTATATAGTGATTACAGTTGGTGGGTAGTGTAGATGGGCAAAGAAAAAAAAAAGATAATAGAAGCAAGACAAATAGGCTATGTCAGAAAGCCATTAACAGATGACAAAGGAAAGATTGAAGTGAAAACAAATACAGTAACATAATGGAGGCTATCGCAGGCGACAGGCAATATACATGGCGTGGCATTGCAGTGTCACATGGCGTAGATGTCAGACCCAGTCCGAAGACAACAAAGGAAAAAGAAAAAAAAAGAGAGATTGGTAGAGTAAATAACATCAAGAAAGCCAGACTAATCTCAGATGGTATAGTTTTTCTGGATGAGTTGCGAAGAAGGGATGTATATGTATATACAAACCTGAATTTTCAAGTATGTAGTTGAAAGTAAGAGTAAGTGTAGTGTAGTTGTAGGCAATCGTGTAAGAGTCAGGCATTTCAACGAGCCCCAGGCTCAGTCGATCCAGTGCCTAGCTCCATGTAAATCATTAGAGGAGAGGAACACATAGAGATTGAGCGCTGTCTATGTATTTGGTTCGAAGAGAGATAGAAAAGGAGACACATGAATTGTCCAATGGACAATGTATAACATGTATCGCGTAATTAAAACAGATTACTTTTTGCAAGGAATTAATCATAGCAAAGAGTCTCTACTAAGAGGGTGCGTAGAACTGCATCATAGGCCAGTCGGTCTGTAGGGGATGTTGCTGAGCATTCATTTGGTTCTGTTGGGCCTGAGCCTGAGCATGGACTTGTTGTATAGGTTCGTCTACAACAGTACTTGTGAAACTAGACCAGTCTTCAAGAATCACGGCGGGCATGAAGTCATAGCCCATCGCCGATCCACCTTGAACATCTACTGACTGTTGGGATGGTGGCGGTGGTGGTAAAGCACGTTCCTGAGATGGTCTACGGATTGAGCCGGATTTCATTGGAATCTGAGGAGATATTGCTGTTTGCGGAGAAGTGACATGGCCAAACATGTTGGGTGGCACCATGGACTGGAATACGGGATATCCTGTGGGGGAATTTGGCTCTGTTCCCATGAGGGATTGAGCACTATGGCGATGGTGCAACTGGTGCTGCTGCATCTGGAATTGGTGTAATTGCTGTTGTTGCATAGCATCCATCTTAGGCTGTTGTGGAGAGTGTTGTGGTACCATCGAACTACCAGGAGCTATGGGGGAAAGCGAAGTCTCGGGTGGCGTCGGGTATGAAATGTTCGAGGTATTGCTAGGAGATTCTAAAGTCATGCTTGGTGTTGGAGCATACACAATGTCGGATAGTTCGTACGCTACTTGAACGATTGTCTCGGCTTCAGATGTTGGTCCCGAGAAGAACTCCAAGAGATCCTGCAATTGTCCAGGACATTCATTTTCCATGAAGCCTTGTGCCCTACCGGTCTTGGTAGGGTTCCAGCTAAAGTTGGGAGCGACCTCACCATGCTTGGACATGACGAACTCCTTCCAGGCTTCGTGAATCATAGGCTGATGCAACAGGCCGTAGATGACACGGGAATGCATCCAGTCAGTCTTGCTTTTGCCAGCTTCAAAGTGACGGGCAACGTGCTCAACGTGACGTTCACGGGAAGGGTGAAGAGCTGAGCAGAAACCACATGCCCAGTACTTGCGTTTGCGCAGATACTTGACAACCTTTTCGCTGTGTGGGCACGAACGGCAACCGTGAGAACTCTTGTGGTGCTGGTTGAAGGTGTTGGCGCCCCAAAACGAGCGGTTGCAACCTGGCTCCGGGCACGGGTACTTCTTCCAACGCTCATGGAATTCTTCCTCGTGGCGTTTCCAGTCGTACTTGCGCTTGAAGCGAGTTTCGCATGATGTACACCAGTAGAAGTTCTGTCGTGTGTTTGACCATGAAGCAGAGTTGGTGCCACTGGAAGGAGCTCCACCATACGCACTCGATGCCGAGGAGGTAGTACTTAAAGACGAACCCTGAGACCAGATGCTGGCATGCCCACTGGATCCGGAGCTAGTAGATGATATGGATATTCTAGGGTGGTGGCCGCGCTGGCTATAGCTCTGCATAGGCGCATTAAACATGGGGACGGGGACAGTAGCTATCACAGAATGTTAGTATTAGGGACTTGTAATAATCACAGACTTCTCGGCAGACTTGGTAGAAGTAGGAGCTGTGCATTATTGGTCATACCTTGGCTATCCATCATCTGCTGTGGCCGGGGAGGGGGCATCTGATGCTGCATAGGCGATGATGAGAGTCTCATATCAGGCTGGCCTTGGCTAGAGAAGGGCGGCTGTGGTTGGCCCATGTTGGCCATTGTTGGCATCTCTTCTTTGATAGGCGTTTGTGGCTGTGGTGATCTCTGTGGAGGAGACGGCATTGGTGGTTGAGGGGCAGAAGACGAATCTGCAATTAAAGCCAGAAGAGCCTCCTTGGAGATTCCAGAGTCAATCAATGCCTGCAGATTCCGTCTGGCGTCTGCCAGTACGTCGGCAGGTGTGTCGTTCATGTTATGGTCCATGTGTCTGTACTCGACCCGGATTGGGTTGTGTAAGAGTTATGGTCGTGGTTGGGTGAGATGTATGATCGAGATGATTGCTTGTACTACAATTGACTCGATTTAGGAGTCAACTTGGTGTATCGGCCCAATTTGGTCAATATAAAGCGCGCGTATCGAAGAACAAAACGAGGGTTTCTCCGCCTTCGCGCCGGGAAATCGGATGCGCGAGTAGTTATGTTTCCTTTTTCAGGGTTCAACTCGGCCAGCCAGTAAGCTGTTATCGCAGGTATAGATCCAAATGGTTGATACTTGGGAAAACCCCGACGGCTGAGAGTCAACAACGACGGTATGCTATGGTCTTTCTTCGAGTCAAAGTACGGGTGACTTGATATTTCGTGGCAATATTTCGTGGCGGCTAAATTATACGCGACTATGGCAAAAGGATGTGGCGATGGCGATAGTCTAGAGCGAGTATCGATGGTTCGAGTCGGAGGTTATACGGCGTTTTCGATTGCGTTTCCAAAGGACAGTCCAGATGTTGTGATTCTTCGTGGTAATATCATTCGAGGTGAAGTAGTTGTACGTATGTATATAGTAGATAACTTCTGGACTATGTTGTACTTTTATGTTGGGGCGTAGCAATGATAGAAACAAGTACTTGTGTGCCCAAGAATAGCGAGCGACTAGAGGAAAACGAGAGAAAGATAGAGAGACGATAGAAAGTATAAGGTCTCATTCGTTAGGTGCTGCGATGACAAAGGTAGCCGAACAGAAGGGCTAAGCAAGATAACCCGCAGGTAATGAACAGCAACAGGCAACGAGCCTTCCGGTATCGAGAGCGGATTTAAAGGCGGGAACGACAGGAAGTCGCAGCAAGGACGACGAGAAGTAAACGAAAGATGAAGAATTTGGGAGTAATAGAAAGAGGCGAGACAAAAGAATGGATAGTGGTGAGTGGGGAGACGTTAAGTTTTGTTTGTCTTGGCAGTGCTTAGAAGGTACTAAAGCGCGAGTCTATTCCTATTGTAGCGATATAATAACAAGAGCAAGGAGAATGGCCGTCAAATCCAAATTAGTGTCGACTATCAGCTAGTCCGAATACACTTTTGGCATCAGGATCAAGGTATGATAATGCTGACGATGATGATTCTTCCCTTGGTATGGACACTGAAAGCGACGGTTATTCGAAATAGAGCGTCGTAAAGCGCATTTCACAAATATGAAAAGAAGAACAAAAGTTGAGAATAAAGAAAGAACAATAATGGATATCGTGATGAAAACGAGGAACGAGAAAGAAGAAGGACGAATCGACGAGGAGAAAAGAAAGATAGTAGAAAGTCAACACTAGACTTTTGCTATTGAGACTCAGATATGACAGAAGCGACCCGATCCACGTTCCGTAGTTTCCTTGTCTAGCCTTTTTTCTGGCGGACAAATTGGAATAGGAAGAAGGAGCGTAGAAACAGACCCCTTTTCAGGAAGATAAATAAACCAGCTAATTAATCGGAAGCGGCTTTTAGCTACAATGCTAGTTTCACCGGTTACTAAGAATGCCAATGGAACTTGAAGGACAAGAAAGAAAGAGACGATGGAAGGGGGTCGAAAGAAGACTGGCTGTGATGATGGGCGTAGCGATTAGAAGGCAAAGAACAAGAGGAAAACAACAAAAAGGACGGCCCAGTAGCAGCCAACAGGAAATAGAGAACAGGGCGCCAAAGAAGTATTTCTAAGGAAGGACTAGGGGTTTACGAAGTTGAGATCGAGAAGACCAAAAGACCATGGGGCATGTTATAGTAGCAGTGAAGCAGACAGGAAGGAAAAAGCGTGAATAAAAAAGGCCGAGCAAACCGTTGACAAGTAAAACGGGGGTTAACGCCGGCGTCTGTCTGCAGCCCAGCCAGCAGTCAGACACCACGGGGACTATTCCTTACTACTAACAACAATAAGAGACGAACGCTGTGCAAATCTCACCTGTTGAAACGAAACCGACGGCCCGACTTGCCTTGGATTTACAGATAGTGGTTACAGCACCAAGCTGGTTTGCCGGTAGCTGCTGATAGACAGCCTGCTCTTCTCAAGCTTCTGCAAGTGGAAACACAGCAGAGTCCCGAGGAATCGTTCCTCCATATGTACTGCATCTGTTCGAGGGTAGCTCTAAACAGGCGAGGCCGGCTGGTCTGGCTTCTCGGGAGAAAGCCTTTGAACCAGAACAAGCCAGGCTGCATGTAGTAGGGAGCTACATATGTCAAATACAGCCAGGTCTTCTAGCATACGCTGCAGCAAATGATGAAAGGCAACCCGACCTCTGGGAGCACAGCAAAGTAGAAGGAACGATCTAGGATGTGATGCACGGAGGGGAAGGGAACAAGGGCCAGAGGAAGAGGGAAAAAAAGACAACGATGATGGAAGTCAGAAAGAAAAGAAAAAGAAAAAGGTACATACATGCTTGTGTTTGCAGGGGCACTATTCCAGCCAAGGAATGGTGCAGCCCAGAGCGAATCAGCAACAGCAACGCCGGAAGGCGTAGCAACTAAGTCGCTAGGTTGCAGTACAACTACCCTGTACTTTCGGGCAAGGAGGATAGGCGATAATGATGCTGGTGGCAGTACGATGCCACTCTTCCAGGTAGTCGTGATGGCGTCCTTTGCTGGGGATCCTATGTGCGTATATATGTATATATATCTCTATCGCTAGCGATTGCCGGTCACATGACGCTGGGACAAGAAAGCCGGATAGAGCAATGGATCATCGAACAAAGGTTCTGTGTACTATGTGAGCTGGTCAAGCGAGCAACAAGGTCGGTATCTCAAAGTGACAAGCTATGACTTGAAATGCTAGAAGCATTGAACGAATGTAGGGGTGGCTCATATGACAACAGGCTAGCAATAGCTTGCCCGCACTGTATTTCCTGTGCTGAAGCTGTTCTTGATTCCCGCTTACAGTGCACGGTTTGCTGTGCAAAACAAGCAAAGCCTGACGAGATGTAGTAGCAGTGGACGAACAGGAACTGGCTGCAGGTCTCGTCATAGGCTAGGCCGGCCATTAACCGCAGCGAGGGCTGGCTTGTGCTTCTACCTCGTAATAAGCGATGGCCGAGAGTTCCAGCCTGGCAGAACATCAACAACAGTACGACTGCTACAGCTACCACTACCACCACCACTATGCTTTGTTCTCTCATTCGCACTCCCGACAAGGTTATATGGGCTGTGGTACGGCTCTCAAAAATTATGGAATTGTGCAATGCTCTTGCTCACCTCTAAAAATGACATCTCGGTCTCACCAAGTCCGGGTCTGGATTTGTAGAGGCTTGCCACTGCAACTTCGGCTACTATCTGTACGTACAGTTAGTTGTAGGCCTCTTTCTTTTCTCCTCTAGTCCAACAAATCCACCATCTTAACAGCAGTCTCTTTTTCTTCCCTTGCATCATGTCCGATGTTTCATGTTTGTGAAAGCTTGTCCCACCCTAACGCTGCTGGCATCACCACCATTATCAGGTGCCCTCAACTATGTACAGATGTACGTACATGCCAATCCCTCTGTGGTAGCAAGTAAACGTAGCAGTCGGTATCACATGTACAGCCCAGCTAACATGCTCTCGTCTTTCAAAAGATCGGACATGGTGAAGAACACAATGCATGGCCAAAGCACAACAAAGCGCCACTTCCTTCGATAGCCTTTATATTTGCGTCACAAGATAACTAGAGAGCCTGTCGTCTCATCCCAAGAAAAATAAAAATAAAAATATTTGCGTGTCCGAGGGCTATCGGGACTATGTGAATTAGTGATATCTCGGGCTTCGTTTGTAATTCTTACTAGTAAAACAACTCTAGTGCTGATTTTCTTCTCGAAACTTCACCATCCAACCGTCAACCGATCTAGTCATACTCGGCCTATCACAGTATGAATGCTCATAATGTACCATGTGTAAGCACACAACTAGTCTGTCATGTCTGCATGTCATATCTGCATGTCATATCGGAGTGCCTAGTTGTATCTGTGCCTCCAAATGATGCCCAAGATGCGACAGTTTTAGCTGCGAGAGAGACCTGCCAGGTTTGTGTCAAAATCAGACTAATGACAACGTACATGAACGGTGGCAGTTTTGATTGTCCAGGCCTCTTTTTCCCTCCAATCTGTTGTCTTGGGTCTTATTTGAAAGACATGTGTATCTGGCGTCTCTAGCTAGTTCTTCATCCTACATACTACCAATGACGAAGGACGGGTCGCTTTTCTTTCTTGTGGTCATTTTCTACGTAAGCGAGCAAGACACATTATACAGTGCGTATCAAGACGGACGTACAACCGCAACTACAGATACCGCTATACATCTTTCTATGTGCACAGTGGCAGAATTTCGAAACACGCCGTGCGCAAGGTGACTAGCTAGTGAACTATAGTACAGCGCATCTTCGAGTACTGTTAGCCATGAGAAATACAGATAAACAAGGCCACCGTCCACTATCCTCGGCGCTAACTAGTCGCCGACTTTCATAACCAAAGTGGTGTCACATAATGACTTGGAAAAGTCGCCGTTGGCCTATAGGTTTCGTGTTCTATCAAATCACGGCACTATAATGTACTGTATTATCATGCACTTTACTGGTGATACTGTACCATGATATCCCATAAAGTGTACTGCTACGCCTAGCCAGCCTGCAGAGATCTTGTTGGCCACGTTGGCAGCCGCCCTTGGCAAGGAACAAAAGATAGTGGCTATGAATAACAACACCCGCCGTAAAAGCGTACAGATGCATGCATTGTTATCTTCCCGTCTGTCTCGCTATCCCCAACATCCTTATGAGGCGTGTAGGCCCATTTACGGTCATTTTATATGTACATACGTGCTTTCCTGTCACTGGGCCACACAACCAACTAAACGGCTCGACTTGTCGGTGAGCTGCAGATACGGAACCCGCCAGTACGGCACCTTTGCTCGTCCCTCTACAAGGCCCTCCATGGACAAATCCCTTGGTGCCTCCTTTACAGTGCATACATACAATATTTCTCTCTCGGACTCACTGACTTCTTTATTTCCAGCAATATACATCGAGTCGTACGCAGTGGATTTGAAATTTCGTAATCAGCCATCACGTACGACTTGGGCACCGAGCTGAAGTTGCAGAATAACCCGCCTGCTATGTACATATATCTTCGATATCTTGGATAACTCTTCTAGCCGCCTTAGAGTCTCTATCACTATGGAGCAATTGGGCCATCTAGCTTTGTCACAGCTATCAAGATGTCCTGTTCAAGAGAGAATTAATGCATACATGTCGATCAGTAGATGGTCTTGGGTTTTTCATCTCGTCGAATGATTTCAGATTACAGATTAGACCGTTTGGTATGGTGATCACTGTTTGTGGGCTCGATATAGCGTGTTCCCCTGTGGCCTTGGAGATCAAACATGGCCACGTTTTTGTTTTTTGTTTCTTCTGTGCTATGACATGAAATATAAACAATAAAAACTACTAATTACGCTACATACGGAAAAAGAAAATTCAAAACTGAAAAAAAGGAAACAAAAAAGGCCGAGTGGTCATATGGTGCATGCAGATACGATATATTTGACAATGACACATGCTATACCATGATTTGTAACTCTTGTCTTCAAGCCGTTCCGTAGTCAAGTGACAGATACGTGAGTATAACTGCACGTGGAGTCTTCAGTTGGCCATTTAAGACTCCCTTCAACTCGCTTCTTGGGCATTTCGGTCTACATTGTACCAGTACTACAGATATATATGTACTTGTAAACTCAAGAAGCCAGCCCACTTAAGGCCTTGTGCTAAAGTGCCGTTTTGTGGATACCTAATTAAAATATAAGATCCAGGGTAGCAAAGAAAAGTCACGCTTAGAAGTACATCATGTACCATAGGAACAAATGTTTCGCGTCTCGTTCTTTATTCCAAGACAGAAACAATGCTCATGGAAGATTCTATTCGTTGGATTGTTCATTGTCGTTCATGTCATCACATGTATAAGCAGTATCGCTAATGTTAGTCTCCGAATGACTGCTAGGGGGTTTCACGTCAACGTTATCGCACTTCGTCCTGCTCATGTTGATATCAACCACGTGATTCCAGGATTATAGCATCATATGCTTTTGAAAATTGATGTTCCTCCGGCTATCTACAGATGTACATACAGAATCACGGGGTACCAAACATCAGAGGAAACCACATCCTTGGACAGATGGTAAATTATCCCATCTGATGTGATGCTAAATCCGTTGCTTGAAAATAGCTTACACATACATATAGGTAGGTACCATGCTTTTTCTGCTATGTTGTTTATATTACTGTCCATGCGTGCATAAACATGTATATATACAATTATATATGTACAGGCAATAAGAAATTACAAAAATAATAATTATGGCGTATCAATATCTCCTATCCATTCATCGTAGTATCCCTTCACGTTACATGTATGACTCGGAACGCTCTACTACTTATAATTGTCTACATACAGACATGTACATATACATACATATAGACATATGTCACCCGTGACGAAACGCGTCCAGGTTACGCGACACTGCCCAAGTCGACAATGGCCTAACACATAAAAGAGATAATGAAAACATAATCGAGCCACACCTCCAAAAAAGATATACTGCAATTGGAAAATTAAGAAATATACATTAAATCCCTAATTACTAGTGTGCTTTGTTCTCTCGTTATTCGGCACAACAGGATTGATAACGGTGCTTCTCAACTCACGTATCAAGAAAGAGAGAGAGAGAGATCAGATCCGTTTCTTAGCAGCCCTGTTGTTTTCTATTTATTGCTCCTTCTACCTTTTATCCTCTTATTCCCTATAACGGTAGATTTGACCCTTATGAAAGATGGCCAAGCGCAAGTCCAAGTTGTTGCTGTGTTCTGTGTCTTACATGAAGGTTGTCCTCTTCATGAATTCTTGCACTCGGCGTAATAAGTTGAACTCACACCCATAGGGTTGCATAGGGTTAACTACATATCATTGAATATAATTTACTGAACACTGACTTTACACATTAGTGGCATTCTATTATTCTATAAGAATTGTATTGATTGAAATCCCATTCACAGTTTTTTCTTGTGTTCATACACACTACCTATATGTAGAGCAATGGATATTACGTAAGTGAATGTCTTCTTCTATCAAACAGTATGGAAACATGGAGTACGATGTAGTCAAGTATTGTAGCTGGCACACTGTAGCCATAGTAGTGTTGTTTGTAGGAGTGATATTAAACGCTCACTTATTTGACAAACCGATATCATGTACATTGTTCATTGAAAACGTGGAGAGGGGGGCGGCTACGAATGGGGCAGTGATGACATTCAATACTATCTTTGTCTATGGCGTTGTTTCCGGTTGTCTTTGATTTCTCAGCCCGTGAGCAACTCGACTAATTAGTATATTCGTTAGTTTTAGATATTTTGTCAATTATTTAGTTTTATTCTTTCTTTGGTACCGTATTCACCACGCCCTAATATTGTGTTTATTCCTCCCACAACATCCTTGCGGCTTTGTCTGTTTGAAACACTCTGACGCCGTCGTGACCCTTTCATTATATTAGTGCCCAACCAAAAAGCCCATGGATATGTTTTGTAGTGGCCTGGGGAGGGCCTTTAAAAGGTTACTGATCCATGAACTATTGACGTCTTCTGAGGGTATGCACAGGTACTAGTGCGGCTTTATACCACATAATACTACTAAAAATCTGTAATTTTTTTGTTTTTTGATGTTTTGGTGTTTAGTTTTTTGCACTGCCATGTTCCATTATTGGGTACTAACCTAGCTGCGATAGTTGATGTGACCGTACTGCTTGAGAAATTGCTAAACTTAGGACATGTATCTGTACATCTCTATGTATATATGTATGTGTAGTATGGTACTCGCTATATAGAGTTCTAGTGATATCAAAGATATCTTGTTGAAATGGGCCCATTTCTTGGTAGAGATTATTCGTTCGTTTCAGCTCTAGAAAAGATAAACTGAGTATCGTTGGTAGGCTGTATCTGTACATTATGGGTAGTGGTAGCCCTACGTCAAACAATAGACTTCGTTTAGTTTAGTCCTGCAATATAATACATGAAGATATCCTATATAGCTATAAGTCTTGATATCACAGAAAAGATCTGCAAACATATTTGTAGTTTGCTTACAGTGTGTTGGTTGTTCTTCCTTCTCCTCTCTCACCATGCTAGAATTACAATACTACATAATATATGTATGAATACATACGTATGTACTAATTGGCTAGTCCAAATAGCTAGGACTATAGAGTCATTTCTTCAATCTATCTATAACAGTCATACGAGGTGATCTGGCTATATAAAAAGGGAAAAGAATAAGCGTAAGCCAAGCCCCAAACAGCTTGGGAATACGAACTCATATGCAAAATGGGCTTAGCTGATGAAGAAACAACTTTGTCTAGGAAAAGCCATCTTGTGTAGGCCTGACTATAAGGATTCCACCTAGGTTTCTACAAGCACCGAAGAAAAATAGGAGAAAAGAAGTAGATGCTATTTAGTAGTTGATTGGTAGTCCTTTCCTTTTTGCCCTGAAACAATGCTCACCCATTCATTGTTGTCTTGTTCAAGATATATCATTGATTCCATACAATCGTCTATTCTGAACATATATCTGATAACTACTTGATCAGCCATATGGGGAATACTACAAAACTTGACGGAGTGATCTACAAGTATGCCGGTATGTCTACAACCTAAAAGGAATTGATGGCCTCGGATACAAAAGTATAGCTATGACATGTGATACGCATAGAGATGTCAAACTTTCAAATAAATGGGTAGGTCTATGATCTGCTTACTTCTAGGGTATGTTTATTGTGTATTGTTGAAGCATACAACCACAGGAGTGTGGTGCACATGACAAACCCAATGATATGAAGGCGGCTATGATAACCATCACGACTAGTCTTTGTGTAGGCTGGTATTGGATCTATGAATACAGAGGTTTGAACAATTTTCAATACATCAAGCTTGTCCATGAATGTAGAAGTAAGCAAATTGTAGTATATAGTAGTACAGGATCTTGATAGTGGTTGTTTATGACGTAGTTGTACTAAAGTAATAGTTTTCCCATAGATATTCGTAATCAGCAAGAATGCCGGACACCAGTGAAGGCATTCGTTTCTTGACACCTCCCACCATGTTCTTAGTAACGTTATCGTAAAAGGCTCCTCGCATCGCCCACCAGCACATCGCCCACCCACGCTTGGTCCATTCATCTTTCTCAAGCTGTGGGGTACCAAGACTGCGATTTCTAAGTTGTCGAGCGCCATACTCGAGCGCGACACCTGCTAACCATGGTGACCACTGGACAACTTTAGACTTTGGTTTTGTTCGAGAGATATGAGCCGTCAACGCAGCAAATACTAGGGGAGCCAAGATATGCATAATCTCGGCGGCGTGACCAGTACCTCGGAGCTGACTGAGAAGACTGGTAGCTGGCTTGATATCATCAGCGGAAAGAACCCGTCCGACAAGATAGCTGCTGATATCACTAGCAGCAGGTAATGGTGGCATCACCATACCAGTCCGAGGCATATCCCACTCTTGATCGGATGTGTTTGCGGGCTCTATGGCTTTTGGCTTTCCCATGAAATCTTCCAAGGTTTCTTCGCCCATCAACTCTCTCAAGGCAGCACCGTCATCTGCATCGTTTGGATCTTGCGGGATTGTTGGGCGTTCAGGTAGAACTGGTGTTACAAGTGAGCGACTACGCGTAATCTGGAGGATAACCAAGCGACAGAAGGCTTTGATAGCCTCCACAACGACAACTACTCTCCATCTAAGCCGCTCGCCGCCACGGCGCTTGGCTACCATTTCGCAAAGAAGTTGGATATATGAAGCCATCTGAAGAAGTGTTGCAACACGGCGGTAGAAGCCACTACGTTTTGTCCAGTGTCGAGTATATCTGGTATGGAGCGATGGGATGACACCAGATGCTGGCAAGTGAGCAAGGGCTCGTGACAGCAAACTGTCGTGATACAAGGCAAGAATTTGGATGCCGGAATGTAATGACTCCGACGCTATCTCAGCATCTCTAAAGCGCCCTAGTGGAATAAACAGATTAGAATGCGATGCTCTCGTTGCAGATAAATGTGCAGCTTGTAATGCCTACCTGGAATGATATAGGTCAAGGACCGTAGAGCCGATTCAATTTGCGAGACGTGGCTAGCATTTTTCTCAATATAGTTGTCGTAGACATTGAGCCAGCTGTTGTTTGCTGGCGACGGAACAACGCCCGAACGAGAGCTTGGCCTTGAACAAGGCATATTTGCGACGAGGTGGTTACTGGTGATGGATGGGTGGGTTGTTGGGCAGTCAGGCAGATAGCCAGCGATTGCGATTAGTCGTGAGTATTAATTACGGTTAGAAAAAAAGATACAAATGAAAGAAACGATCGGAAAGAGAGAAAGAAAACAGTAAAGCTGCTGAAAAAAAAAAGAATATCGAAGAAGCAAAAATATCAGAGCAATGCGCTGTGTATTGGGTAATGAATGACTGAAGCTATAATAACTCGAAGGTTTGCAGACGCGCTGGCAACCGCGGCCCTGAAGCTTGAATCAATTAGAATCGCGATTCAGCCGAGGCCTAGGATAACGGGGTAGGATGGCGGACTAATTACGTGCACTAGACAGCATATGCGCATAACCCCCCTTTAAGCATACAGAGCAACATATTACCAAATATCTGTGAAACGTTGAACATCGACCGCGCATTCTGGTTTTCTACACGAACTTGAAAAGGGAAATAACATAGTTAATTGCGATAATAACTTTTATAAACTTGATAAAATCTTCTATTCGGAAAGATCAAGTATTCGCCAGACTTATACAGAAAATATCCTGTCTGGCTCGTGACTTTTTATTCTATAGTTTAATCAATGACCTCCTACAAGCACCAGCGATAATCCAAGGAGTCTGGCCCATCTTTTAGTTTTTCTGTCGGGATAGTGGTTGGGTCGACCTTGACGCCCTGGATACGATCGCGTCTTCTGTTATCCCAAATCATGTAAAAGCCATAAAGGGTAGTGATGATCATGCCAACGCCTCCAAAAGCAGCTGTGGTCACCAAAGCCGGGAAATATTTGGGAGCATCCTTGTTCTGGAAGATGTTGGAACTCACCACGCCCATCAGATTAGCCATCGGAACACCAACCGAAGTCAGCATCACACGTCGGTTTTCATTGGCAATGTTGTTGTTGTACAGCACATCTAGAAGCACACTAGGCGCAGATGTTCCCCATGTCATCATGAATGCAGCGAAGTAGGCGACATGGATGTCATTCTCCACGTCGATAGCGGCGTAGATGACCATACCGATAAAAGTGAACATGAAACCAAGAGACACATACGGAAAACGTACGCGATGGTAGTCGGAAGCAAATGCTAGAATCAGCAGCATGGCAGCACCCGAAACATTGGGTGCTACAGTGTATAGGTTAGTCTTGGCGGGGCCATATCCTAGCCGAGCTACTATCTGCGGTAGGAACAAGTTCACGCTCTGAAGCGGTACACCGAGGCAGATCTGGATAGCTAAGATGACGAAAGAAGTAGGCTGTCGGAAGATCTTGATAGCATCGCCGAGAACGAAGGGCTCGTTGACTTTTGACGAAGAATCTATAGCCATACGGTGATAAGCCAACTTCTTTTCCTCGTCATTAAGAAAGCGAGCTTCAGATGCTGATTTGGGGAGATACCACATGGCAAAAAGCGATACGAGAATGGTTCCAGAGCCCTCGATAGCGAATAGGTATCTCCACGGAGCCAAGGCGCCGCCCTTGATGTGGAATACACCAAAGGCTAGAAGCCCACCAAATGCAGATGCGATTGATTGGGCAGCATAGAAGATGGCAAGTCTACGAGCCAGCTCACCACGGCGATAAAACCTGGATTATACTAGTCAGATTTCAAGTTTCGTGTATAAAAAGACAAAGCCTTGCATGGTACTTACATAGTTTGGTAGTAAATAACGAGGGGGAAGAAGGCAGACTCGACCATGCCTAGGAACCAACGTAGGGCCATGATACCAGCAAAGTTCTTTGTCGCGATGACTAATAACGTGAAAATGCCAAAGCAGAACATCATGCAAGGAAGTACCAGATGCGGGCCATACTTCTTTCCAGCAATTCCCAGAAACGGAGCCGTCAAGACATATGGGACAAAGAATACACTGAGGATGATATTGTACTGATTGCCAGTAAGATGGAGGTCTTTCTCGAGACCGTTGGTCTTTGCATTTCCCAGATTGGATTTATCGAGGGAGTTGAACAGGTACATCACTGCTAGCATTGGCAGTAGTCGTAGATCGAATTTCCAGACTAAAGCTCTCTCGGCTTTGGGATCAATGATGAAGGTCTCATCGACAGCGGCAAGTTTGGAGACGCCCTCGGAACTGTGTATTGACGACGGTACGTCAATAGATGCTGGGGTTTTCTCCATAGTGAATATATTTTGAGGTAGATGTACTATCTCGATCCGGTTTTCGTCTACGCGAGGTGATAAGTCGAGTCGTAGTGATCTATCCGCTGATGGCTGTTGTCATACGAAGGGAGTCTTGAGACAAAAATCGACTCAAAGACCCTGTGTCAGGTGGTCAACGAGAATGAAGAAAATAAAAGACAAACGGAAGCCACTGGAGGACACTTGAAGGAAAAAATAAGGTTTATTATTGTGAAATGATAGGAACCTTTTATTGTCTAGATACTGGCGGATGCTACATAGCTATATCACTCATGTTATTAGATCCGTACGACGTTTATCCCTGTAGTCATCTGTGCTAAATAAGTATCTGTCTTTATACAATGTGCCTTATCAGCTTCCCACCCGGAGGCGGCATTGATATCAAGTTCAGTCCGTGTTCTATATCTGCCGTATAAGGGGGGAAAATGAAAGATAGCGCTCATGTAACCCCCACCTCTTTTTTGCTACAAGTGTCTATCATGGTCATTAAGTTTATTCTGTGATAGAAGAACGGACATTGATTCATCAAATTTAACGTTGGTATGTCAATAATTTCCGATATCTCACAATTACACATATCGATTCAAGATAAAATATCGTGCCCATGGTACACTTAGTTGTATAACATCCGGTTATCACATAGGAATCACACTACGAAGCCCTCGCTTTAGATTCCTAACTTCCTATCATACAAGTGAAAGGGCAGAGATAAGAGAAGCACTAAGCTGGGTAAACGCCTTTAGTATGCTAATTTCCGCATGGCTCCAATCCTACAAACGACATTCCCTAGCTTAACATTTATGGATTGTCTTTTTTCTTTTTTAATTCATTTATCTTATGGAGCTATTTATGGATTGTCTAGTTGTTAGTATACATCTTGTAAGATAGATTTCTAGAAAATAGAGTCGTTCTTATCTTGTATTAGACTAGAAAGGTACCAACACTTGAACAAACATGAACCGGATATCTCAAGCACATCGGACTCAAAACTTGTAGTTTCATTGAAGGATTCATCTGTCGGTTCAGAGTCTGGCTATCAAGGGCACCCGAGACAAGCTTATCTCAATATTCAGCTCTTATAGACTGATCGGTTTACCTACAACTATGCCACAGTACTGAACCGTGAGCTTCTTTCCGAGAAGAAAGATCGGCCTCTTAAAGTAATAAGATCCGGCTAGATGATATGCCAGATCGGTCAATCAACCGGCATTTCATGTCCTGTTTTGTTGTATAGCCCACTTTTAGTGCTTGCTATCAGACCAACTAAGACCAACTAAGATATCCTTATTAGATATGACAGTTATTATTGTGTCATTATACAACGGGTTTATCATAATTAGACTGGATTTCTTGACTTCGATCTATCAGTCACTCATTAATTTTCATTCTGCTCGCCATAGATAATATAGTCAACACCAAATACATGTATTTCCGTGTTCAAATCCACATACAACTATATCAGTACAACGATAATAAAATGCCTCTACGGGGCCTCGAGAACTATATTCAACACTGAGAACAAGCCATGTATATTTACGTACAAATCAAGATACGACACAGCAACATAATTTTACACGCCTAAAGAAAGCCACGATTCAGAAGGGGGGAAAAGCCATTCTCTCACATTAATTAGTCTACCAATTTATAAGATTATCCAACCTTTTAGCAAGCTCTAGGTCTAGGTGTTTTTTCTTCTTTTCGTGATTCATCATCTAAAGCTACTCGACATTTTACTAGGACTCCTTTTGCTAGGGCTCATACTTCTATCACGGTACTCGCCTCGAAGTTCATTCTTGTAGGGACTTCTTCGACTGCTTGGAGTAGAAGGAGGAGCCATGAGAGCATGCATACGGGGCGGCCGTACGGAACGAGGTTCATCCGTCTCCGAGCCATCATCCATGATTGCCAGGTGCCTCCGAGATGATGGCGTCTGTAACGGTACATACATGTAACCTTGGTTGGGATCAGGGTGGCCACTGAAGGGGGCACTAGAATGTGCGGGTGCTTGCGGAACGGCTGATGAGGAAGGACGGGGGTGCAGATTTCGGAATAGGGAAAAATTAGCGGCAAACATTGCGATAAACAACATGCCACCAACAAGAAGCTATGTAGACTGATGTTAGATATATATGCCAAACGGAAAAGAAGGAGCATTATTTCATAGTAGAACTTACCCATGACCGGAACTGCATAGTTCCGGAAAATTCGTTAACAATCTCCGCTATTTCGCGTATGACTACACGAATGCTCATAACCGCATCGACGTCTCTCTGCATGCAGATATCCCACTCGGCGCATCGTTCTCGCAAGTAGGGCACAGGGCCGCCAGATTGGCCACATCGATTTTCGATATAGTTGGTAGTGCACTCCTGTACTTCGTTTATCGAGTTTGCACGCGCCGTGGCATTGGCCTTGTCTAAATCTGACCTGATAGCACCGATCACCTGCCAGCAGAACACCATGATACCCGAGATCATGGCAACGTTGAAGCCGACTTGAATCCACTTGTAGAAGTTTTCTGGTGCGTTCGGATGCTCTTCCATAGCTTTCAGCATGCCTCCCATCCAGCTACTCGATCTGGTATTCGACTGTACACGCTCACGTCGGCGCTGCTGCATGTTAGGGTCGGTTGAAGAAGATGAAGACAAAGGACGCTCCTCGTCTTCAGTTTCGTACTCCGAGCCATCGGTGTATTGGCCTAGTCTGTATCGTGAACCGCCGACGTCACGGTCAAGCACCTGTCGCTTCCGTCGACGGATAACTTCCATGGAGTCAAACTCCTTATGCGCGCGAGGAATCTCTCCGCGTCCTGGCCTGCGGGCAGACTTCGAGACATATCGGTATCGCTTATCGATCTTAGTAGGAGTGATAGTGGCGAACGAATCATCGGTGCGATCAGCTTCCGGTGTTTCCATTTCGACATCGGAAGTCTTCTCGGTCATTGCGGGACTTGATTCCGCCTCCGAGTAGATCGAGTTACAGAATGGGCGTCGCGGGGTCGTGAAGGCTGGATTACGGAATGGGGGGGCCGTCTGTGGTTGGAATTTGGGAGTGAAGCTACCGCCTGTTGACATAGGCAAGGCTCTTGACGGCGTTGAAGGAAGGATTGTCGAGGTCGGACCAGAGAAGGAGCTAGATGCGAACGAGTTGTTGGTGGGCTTTACCGGTGTTGCGAATGCTATAGGGGATGCCAGTGTTAGCCTTCTTCACATGTCTAACGTAGCCCAATATCCCGAGAAACTTACGATTTGGCGACCGGATCTGTTGTAGACTCCGGTTGGCGTGTTTCGCAAACGGACTGTTGGTGTCTACAGGACCCGTGCCTTGGTATTCCCACTCCATCGGGCCTTCGAAGGTACGTCGCTCCATGCTGATACAAAGTAGTCGGTGGTGCAGTAAGAGGTTTCGCGCGTGTATGTGTATATCTGTATACTTGGCACCGTCGTGTTGTGTCCTCTTTGTATTGTTTGCGAAGCGGCAAGATCGATTATGCGTGCTGTGCCGTCCCGTAGTCTCGATGTATATATATATATATGGCTTATATACAGTGGTTGATGTCAAGTTTCTAAGGTTTAAATGAAAGATGAGAACGTTGTGCAAGAACAGCTGAAATTAAATTGTCAAGAGGCAGATAATCTATGTTTCTCAATAACTTCCGGGTATTCTTCTTTCTAGACCTTCTACCATTATGCTTGAACTCCCTGTTTAGAATGATGTGCCCTGTGCCCTGCCTAGTACTGTTATGCATACAGATATTATAGTTTTTTTTCCCTATTATTTATTTTGCCTTTAAAGCTGTAGCTGTTGTAGGGGCAACCAGCCACAACAAATGGTAGCCACATAATCCATGTGGGTTTGTTGGTATAGGAGTAAGAGATACGCCAAGTCACGTGCGCTACGAGGCTGCGAAACCTCGTCGCGCAATTCGAATTCGGTAATGGTTAGCTGTAGGGTTGAAGGTTAGCTAACTTGAAGCGATCATTTTGTCTGGAATTTTGTACCCCATACGAGAGAAGGCGAACTAACAATTTTGAACGACACATCATTTGCTTATAATTTTACTTTGACATTCTTCAACCGTTGTCATTCCGTTCACCTTTTTTTCTTCTTTATTTTTGTTGCTCCTCTCTTTCTCTATAGACCAACCCTAAGTATAATCGGGAGTAGATAGATATTCCAGCTACCTTTATTCTTGATACATTTCGAGATTCAACCGAATAAGGCGGAATATATACCCTATCACTCTTCCATAACCAAGACACAATGTCGGACACTACCAAATACGAAACTCCCCATGAGGAGAACATCACAAAAAAAGAAATTGGCCACACTAGTCTCGATGACGACCACGATCTTCTATCCGAAGTCGACGATGCGGATGCCGAAGAGTATGATCCAGACAAGGCCAACATTGAAGATCGTCCAGTCACCATTGACGAGAGTGTCGCCCGCACATTAAAGGTCGCGCGGAGAAAGATTGCCGAACCAGAAAAGAAGCCTCGCGAAGTCCGGCGCGAAAAGAAGAGAGTGCGCGATGACGACATCGATATGGCCGATGTTTCAGCCGCATCTGTTTCACGACCCGGTGCCACAGCCGCCGATAGACCACGTAAAGCTCGCCGGAACGAAGATTCTCAACCAGCTACGGCCAAGAAAGCACGCCAGGAAGACGAATTTGCAAACTTAACCCCCCAAGAACGCCGTCGTAAAGAGCTCGAGCATCTGCTAGACCAAGCAGGTAAAGCGCCCAAGAAGGTTCGCAAAAAGAAGGGAGAATTGGTACGTTTAACTTTATGATATATTCACATATATATATACCTTGTATTGTCAAAAAAGCAACTAGGACTAACGTAATTAACTACAGGACCTGGAAGACCCCATCGATGAACAAATCAGTGACCTAGTTGTCCAAATGGAGCGTGCTTGTCAATCTGACAACGACGCCCGTCAAAACGGCCAACCGGCTGTACACAAACTACGCCTATTACCTCAGGTCACCGCCATGATGAACCGTAGTTCCGCACAAGCCGCCGTCGTAGATCCCGACAGCAACTTTTTACGTGCAGTACGCTACTTCCTCGAACCTCTATACGACGGCAGTATCCCCGCCTATAACATTCAGCGTGAACTATTCCAAGGCCTCATGAAGTTACCCGTCGACAAAGAAGCTCTTCTTAGTAGTGGTCTAGGAAAAGTCGTTTTTTTCTATACTAAATCCAGAAAACCCGAGGTTACGATCAAGAGAATGGCGGAAAAACTTGTTGGTGATTGGAGTCGTCCTATTCTTCGTCGTACCGACGATTACCGCAAGCGCCATATCGAAACAGCATCATATGATCACGAGTACGTTCTTATTTTCCTAATATCTCAAGTCTCAAAGCACTTTTATACACTATCCAAGGCCCTGAACTAACATGCATTTTTTCAACTATCTAGAGCTGCCAGACTTGCACAACACCAGGAAAGTTCGCAATTCACTTTATCCCAGCGTCCAGCTGCTTCCGCACACGAACTCGAACGCCAGCGTGCGTTAGCAATTCCAGACAGTTCTGGCCGCGCTCGCCTCATGGATCGTCCTGTCAGTTATACCGTGGCTCCTGTGAGCACATTTACTGGTGAAGTTCGACCAAATGGAGATCATCGTCCTATCGGCGCTAGTGGTATCGATGCTTTCCGTCGTATGGCTTCCAAAGCTAAGCGTCGAAATAACTAAGAGATATTTGTATTGTCTCGAAGACAATAAAATGCCAATTTTTAATACTGTGGTTTTTCTTTCTGGAGCTCTTTTTCCTTTTTTGATTGTTTATAATAAGGCGTTGAATTTGGAAATAAATGACATTATTATTCTTATGTACTTTTAACGAAATAGACATAACGAAAAAAAATTAAGTGAAATATCTTTCTCATGTTTTACTACATATATATAGTATTCACAATCATGATAGGTCCTTCGTTATTACTATATGTATTATCTGTAATTTTATGACTTCATACTCGGATATATTACACACAATTTGACGACCTTGAATGTTGAGTGATAGGTACAGTTGAAATCTGACTGAGAAAGAAAGAGGAAGAAATTGACATAGCTCATGATCAAGTAGGGAAAGTAAGTAGATGGGTCTTATTTGTTCTATTACTACTATTATAGTAGCCTCGGACGGGTTGTATTGTAGCGCTTCGCTTTAGAAAAAATCGTATGACAGATATAAGATAGATGGGAGGGTATAATAGCACGATGGTTTTTGAGAGTGTATAAAAAAGGGTGGGTATTTGGCTCTTTGAGGCGTTTGAGTTTTTGATCACTAACGAGATTACCAATCAACGGAGGTTTTTATCAACTCCAAGCCTCATCTTATGTATGTGATCGTGATATAATAGGTGTGTTGCCCAGATGGCATCTGGAGACTGGAGAATAGACGGGATAATATAAGCAGCAAAGAGGTGAGGCTGCTAGAAGATGCAAAGATATTTTCGGTGGCAAGACGTTCATGTCCGTTATGATCTGAGAGCCCATAAGACTACCGTGACAATCAAGATTTAAAGACAGTGACGGCTTGTTTTTTCCTGCTGCCGAAGGAACTGCAGCAATAAGCGATGAATAGATGATTCACAAGCAGAGATGAGACTATCTCTTGCGAGTCTCGCATGCCCAGCCGTCAATAGTTTCTCCTCTTGAGCCAACCTCGAGACCTTCGATTTTGACGCCTTGCATACCTGGTGTGTCCTCCAACCAACTATCTCCAGCCATTCCACCGGCGTTCGCTCTCTTTTCGGGCACCAGTTCGAGCATCGGGGTGAGGAATCCGGAAATTTCTCTTCCATCAGCATCTTTAAAATGATATTTTTCCCGCAATACGTCTGGGAGGGCCCAGTGACGAAGTCTGTGGATATTTCGGAGTTCACCCTTACGATTGAAAATCTCCTGCGACCACTTTCCGGACAGACACAAGGTTCTCGGAAACGGTCCGAGAAGCTCGATGATTTGGGCGATGTGATCATCATCTTTACCGTACTTGGTGCCGGACTGAGGATCGAAAAGGTAATCACCAGTGATCAACTCGAAGACCTGTTTTAGTTGCGAGATATTAGTGTTAGTTCGTTGCTTTTTTTTTTTTTTTTTTTTTTTGAACTTAACGTACCATTGCTGCCATACTCCAAACATCGGTACTGGCACCCCATTTTGCGCCGAGGATAACCTCAGGAGAGCGGTATTGACGAGTCTGAATGTCGTTTGTGAAGTGATGGTTGACCCAACAGGCATTTCCTAGATCGGCAATCTTGACGCTGATAATGTCGTTCAAATATGCGTCGTCTGCTTTGCGCTTGTCGTTGGAACTTGATTTGTCGAGGGACACATCAGATAAGTCTTTGCTTAGGGTATCACTGATCAAACAAGTGATGTTAGGGGGCGACGTTTGACAAATGCAGAGTCGCTGGAGAAGGGGAAAAAAAACTTACGTTGTCTTGTCTCTTTGCTTTTGTTGATCGTCGGTTTTGTCCTTGGTTGGGCCTGAAGGAGGGGTGTATTAGTATACATGTTGCTGAGATATGTAAAGTCGATAAACTTACTATCACCATCCAAAACTTGACCCAGACTGGCAGAACCTGAAGCAAACGGATTTCCAATGTGGCTAAATGAAGTGTGAAGAGGTGAGGGAAGAGGCTGGCTGCCAGTAATGAGGGTACGACGACGTCTTCTGCCATTGCGGTTGTTTTCCTTTTCGCAGGTATCATTCTTGATGACCTTCTTGACAATCTGCTCAACGTCGCCGATGTCAATTAGGACATTTTCTGGCTTAAGATCGGTATGGATGATGCCACATTCACGATGTAAGTAGTCTAGGCCCAGTAAAACCTGTTTTGTAATCTGCTTGACAAAAGCCATAGGAATGCCACGATGGTTCCATCGCTTGATCAAACCTAGCAGGTTTTCGCCTAGGACCTCGAACACCATGCAAACGTGGGTGCCATTGGGACCTTTGTGATCAAAAGAGTCCAGTAGGCTGACGACGTGTTTGCGGCCGGGATGATCAGGATTCGCCTGAACAATCTTGTTGAGCAGCTTGATCTCGTCGATGGCAGTTTCGGTATAATGGGCGGCAGAACGGACTACTTTGAGTGCGACATGCTTTCCGGAGTTGTTGTCGCGCGATAACCAGACGGTTGAGAAATGGCCCCAGCCAAGCTTTCGTACGACTGTGTAACGACCATTGTTGAAGTTTTCGCCGATAGTGACAGGATGGTAACCGCCTTTGCAGTAGTCTTCAGAGTCTTCCTCGTCGGCAGTATTTTCGGTGCCTGCACCTTCGTCGGCAGACGATGCAGATGTGGGCGTGCCTAGTCCGGGTTGGAGGTTGCTATATAAAAGATGGCATATTAGTATTAGACGTTATGAAGAAGGAATTTTATATGCTTTTCATTTATATGATATGATGTAAAGTCTAGTGTCTGGGGGCAGATCATAAAAAGTAAAAATAAAGATACAAGGGAGTCAAGTGTCTTCAAGAAAAGGGTCGGTGTATATACCGGGACTTGGCGTGGTGCTTTTTGGAGCTTCCAACAGGCATTTTGGAGGGTTGCGATCCAAAGCAAAGCAAGAATATCTCTTCAAGATAGTTTGCGTATATGTGTGAATCAACGCAGCGATATGTAGTACTTTGGACAGAAGCGGAACAGGGCCGGGTATGAAGAAAAAAAAGTGCCGGCAATTTTCGGGGTAGATGACACACAGACAGAGTGTATATTGATTGATTATATGATAGACAGCCCGAAAGATTTTCTTTCGACTGTACGGGTTGAGGGGAAATTGAAACTGATCAAATTACAGCAAAGATGGTGCCGCAGAGGTGTGTGGCGATGCGGTATGGACCGAGATAAAAGAGGGAGCAATGACGACAGTGGGACTAGAGACATAGAAAAGCCGCCCCCAGAAAAAAAGCGACAGAAAAAGAGAGAGTAGAGTAGGTGAAGCGGTGGTAGAGAGAGACGCAGAAGAGAGAAAAGGTAGCATCTAGGGATTGAATGGGTTCAAGCAAGCCAGGCCAAGCAGAATTGAGAAGCAGAGCAAGCGATCCAAGAGACAAAGAGCGAGCAAAATTGCAGGCATAACAAAGCGCGGAGAGTTGACTTGACGGCATCAGTGCAGTACAGTGCAGTGCTCAGTAGTGGCACAAAACACAGTGGCCTGCACCTAAAAACCCAGTGGCCTATCTGTATCTCTGGCGGACTAGGGGGTATAACAAGGGTTGCTGCACAGCTAGAGTAACTAGAGTACAGGAGCCCCAGACGGCAAGCCAGGGTTTGTAGCAGCTACTGGCGGCAATGAGGAGGGGGAATTTTGTAGAAGAGGGGCAAGCCAACGCAAGTCCTGGGATGTGATTGAGATAATACCAGCATTCATGGTAAGGAAAAAATGAAGTAGGATGAGAACAACGTCAATCTTGATGCTTCATCTTTCAACACAGCGATCATACTATGATAGCGTGAATTATGGGATCAACAAGACACTAGCTTGTGACTGGCGAAACTGATTATTTGGCCTGCAGGGTCCGCTACTGACGAACATGCGGGTGATCTAACGTGAAGGATAGACAATCAAGTCAAGTCTCGCAGGCGCCCAAGCTCTTCCGGCTGATTGGGCCAATGGCCAAAACGCGGCAAAAAAAAAAGTCAGATGAATAAACGGCGAGCTGTATATGAATAGCATGTCTGTCCCCTTGAGATTCTGGGCAATTGACCATGCTTCGTGACAAGATGGTGCCATGGTGGATGGCGCATGCGCATATGCCATGGTCAAGTGACAGCGAGTTGATAGGATGCTTTTTTTCTTTGTGGTCATGAAAGGAAGAGGATAGTGATGGGAGAGGGGAGGGGTCCAGTGTTTTAAGCCGGGCATGATATAGTTATATTCCCTTGATAGGTGAATATGATTGAGTGTCCGGTGTCCAAAGAAGAAGACATAATATAAATCAGATAAACTACTACTTACCCAGAGGATGATGTTTCGGTTGTTATTATAGGCTTCAAGCCTTCCTTCTTGCGCTTCTTAGCCAAGGCCACGTCGGCAGCAGCAGCGGCATCGTCGGCAGGTTCTGGCAGGTTTGAAGTACCGTTGACGACATTTTCGGTAGATACAGGCTTGCTTGCAGTACCGTTGGTGGGCGTAGTTGTAGGCGCAGGGGTCGACTGGACAGAATCATCGCCAGCCTTGCCATTGCCGGCGACGGAGCCGTTCGTCGCGACGTAGGTCATAGTAGCGAAAAGAGGCGGCTGAGGGTCACAAGAGCGGCGTGATTGAAGGTGTTGTGAGTGTGATCAGAAATCGTCGATGTAGACGTTGCCGTTCGGGTGGTCGTGCCAATGTGATGTCTCGGGCTTTGAGGTCCTGGAGAAGAGGGCTGGTGATCTCGAGGTTTGGTGCGGAAGTTAACGCTGCTTCTGGTGGAGTATTAGGAGGGGTGGGAGCGACTCGGTATTGAGTCGAGTCAAAGCCAAGCGTATCAAGATGGATGGTGGAAGATACTGATGCAGCCGTGGAAGCAGAGACAGTGGAAAAAGGGAATCTCTCCAAGATATCACGAAAAGACCGTAGGAGGGCGGAAATGAAGCAAGCTCTTGTTCGTAGGGGCGAGTAGGCTGGCGTTGCGGTCTTCGGTTGGCTCGTGATTGGCGTTTAGTTTGGTTTAGTTCAGATTCTCATGTTATGTGCAGTGCAGCAGTTTGAGGTCCTTCTATCAGACAGGGCAAGACAGGGCAAGACAGGGCAAAGCTAAGAAAATAAATAAGAGAAAAATATATCGCGTAAAGAATACAATGTAAGGCAAGGGAGGGGGGAGAAGAGAACACAAAAGCTGAAAGGAAGAAAAGGTGATGCCGGGATATTGATACTGGCAATAGTTCGGGTTTGCGCCAACAAGATTTGTATACAGATACAAATAGTTGTATATCTGTATACTAATAAGTGTGTCGTGGGTTCTGAGTTGGCATGGCGAGTTTTCCAGCTAAACAGAAAAATAAAGGAAGGGGGGCGAGCGAATGAAAACCGCGCCAAACTCAGGACCAGTCAACAAAAACGAACCAAGCCAACCCAAGCCAAAGCAAGACCCAAGTCAGAAAATAAGATCGGTTAGCCTTAGCTAGCCTGAGTTTACACTCAGGCTATATGCCAAAATTATATCTATTATTTGGACCTTGATTCAGATCCTGGCCATGATGTCAATTGTGTCAATCTCGACAAAAAAAAGAGTACAACTCCGTAAATGAATTTCAAAGAGCAATCGCTTATACTAATACTTATACTCGATCCCGTGATAGGGATCACTATTGCGCTTGTGCTCGTCGTTAAGAACTGATGGTGGCCTACCTTCTTTTTGTTTCTGGTAAATGCAAGTAAAGAGCTCAAATGTAAACAAATAAGACAGAGTCCACTATTCCTACTACACTGTAAAGAACTGCACCTAACCCTAGTACTTGAAATAAATGGTGTTACTTTTGTACAACTAGAACAATAAAACCAAGTACGCTTTATCTACTCTAACCATACTGTCTATCTAGTGATAATCATAACAACCTTACGATGACTCTGTGATAGTCATCGTCGACATCGTCCCAGAGAGGCCAGAAAATGGACATGTCGCTGGCACTTCCCTCGTCATAGTCTTCAGAACTGTCTGATTGTGATACCGGGCATCTATCCTTACTTTGGGTCTTGATTTCCTTTGTGAACTCCTCTCCATCCCACACACACCATTTGGGGAAGAGATCGTTCTGGATCCATATGACCTTACCCAAGGCATGTACCTTCGCTGTCCGCTTTGATATAGCAAGGCCATTGTATATGAGGATATATTCGTTAAGCAGATTTTGGATGAGACATAGAGTTGCGTTGATGTGAATGTACTCAACGTGGAGGGGATGCGTTAGCTTTGGACCGACATGCATAGCACTGTGATACCATAGGTTTTGATTAGCATTCGTTATACAACAAAACAGAAAACTATTGCGTGTAGAGAAATACCCTAAAAGGCCAGACAGGAACTACTTACCCGTCATTGTCTAGGTATCCCCAAAATGCCATCTGAGACTGATCCGAGCAGATTTTGAGCAGATACGAGCTTAGGAATATCTTGCGTTGTTTGAGTTCGGCACCATTCTCGTCGAGTTGGTCCTGGACTTCTTCTTTGCCTCGAGTATCGCGATATTGGAAGGCACAAGCTGTGATATCATAGCTCAGAAGCTTACGATAGATGAGATGTACGACTGCTGGAATCAAGTCCTTAACAAATTTGGCACCAGATGACAGAGCTGCAAGGTCCTCTATATTTGGATAATGCAAAAGCTAGCATTCATGTTAAGAGGATACACGTGCTGAAATCATTGGGTGGTATACATACCATCGTTGAAGTCTAAAAAGTCATGTAGATACTCGATTCTGGACTCGAGGTCGACATGTAGTGACTTTTGGTCAACATGCTTCATATTGAAGAGATGAGTAGTGAGGGAGGAAGGAGAGTATAAATAGACTAATAACCAAAGAGATGAGTATGACCAGTATATAGATAAAGGTGATATACTAGACTATGTATGTTATACGGTAGATTATAGGCATATGTTTTAAAAAGATGAATCTCAAGAATCCAAGAGCAAAGAAGAAAAATAAGAGATAGGTTATGAATTATGAGGTGATACATGAGGTTCTATCTTGAAAGGTACTCTTATCATAAAGCATTGCTTTTGCTGGGACCATAGGTAGCTGAATCTACTCGTTCCCATCATTTTAAATTCCCCGAGCAGCATAACATTGTATTTGCCTAGGTGAAAAGGCCCACTTCACCACCGAAATTGGAGCTATTATGATACCTTGTGGAGGCTAGCACTAATAGATTGTGGTGATACTAACTACAAATAACTATTTAGGTATATGTATATCACATATCCCTAGTTCTAATTCGGTACATGTTGTATATATAGTTGTAAGAGCACTTCCCGTCCCCCCCTAAGAACTAACGATGGTACATCATCCCCCTCACTTCTCCCATATTTACTTCAAGAGCTCTAGGCTGTTTGTGGACTCTTGTTTTGATCACAGCTTGAGACGGTAATATCCATATAGCGTCGTTCTTACATACTTTAGGTTGGACGGTTCATGTACAGTATTCCATTGCTAGTACTAATCTGTAAACATTGATTTCATGAGAAACTTTGACATGAATTGTTACAATAAATTTGCTCCATTGTAGCTGGAGTTCGTCTTAGTCGGTACTATATATGTTGGGACCTTCGCGAAGCTTTTCAGCTTAAAGGCCAAGATCAGAAACCTGCCCGTGTGCCTGGCAACAACCTTGGCTTTTCTCTTCACTCAATTGTAGATAAAATGCCCCATCATGCTTGGGAAGCAAGTAATATTTAAGTATATGTAAGTTGTGACAACTTGGAAACAAATTGCCATGTCAGGAATAATCTCGATGAAGGCTACCTGATGAACCTGTATTACAAAGCCCATCAACTTCATCATCCCACGCCCAGACGATCACTCCAAATCGATATTATGCATAGTTTTTGCAAAGGGAGAAAGAGAATACGTTAGGCAAACTACAAATCATGTTTGACTCTAATGCTATTAGATGTGTCTGTACATATGTAGTGGTGTGTATGGGAGACAATTGTTATCACGAGAAACTGAAATGAATATGTACTTGTTGATTCTGTCGTTGTATGATTTTATACAGATTATGCCGTATCGCATGAGCAAGGCCTATCTTGCGCTTGGAACTGGGTTGAGGGGAGAATAAACGAAGGAAGGAGGTTCGAGCACTCCCAAGCGTATTGTGTTCATTATGTCGTCGCTATGATATTGTACATACATATGACCAATGTTTATATAGTTGGGGATTATAGCGTAGGACTGGCATGACCAACAACAGGTTGCACCAGCCGATGAGGGTCAACAATCTTTTTAGAGAAATTTTGTTTACTTTAAATACAAATACATGAATATGCCTACTCAGTTGCAAATACTGGTCTTTTGCCTAGTTCATGAAAATGTCTATCTATATAGCTTTGAGACGCATTATAACTCTTTCAAATAGTGCTGGACGATCCAAAAAAGACGAGAGAAAAACTAGAAAAGATTGAGTAATAGCTTCTCTTGATGGCGACAAATTTTATTGTTTGTGGTTGAATCTCTATGTGGCAAACGGGATATCCATCCATTTACGGTAAAAGTCATGGATATCTCATTCAAAGATGAATCACTACTTACTCTCTCAATATTAGGTCGACACTATCAACATGAAGTATTACTCTCGAAGCATGCCGTTGTCCTCAATATATCTGTATCTTGTAAATACAATGGTTATGAATGGTCTGGACCATATGTAAGTATAGAGAATTCTACTCGAATTGAGTCTAGCCCTCTTCGCCTAAGCGTCCGTGCACACCGAAAAGAATCATATCACGACAGTATTAGTACTTGCAAAGTATTAAAGCTAGAGACCCTCGGATTTAGAAACTTATCTACGATGCAAGCTTACACAAATATGGTTAGTAAAACAGTAGGGATACTGGACGTGATTCCCATATATTCTGTGGCTCAATGTGTTGTCAATGTGTGTTTTATCAGGAGGTGAATTGGTAATAAGTCTTGGTAGCTTTGTGTATGTATGAGAGCATATCGTTGAGTATGAATATAGTTGACTATGAGCTTGCCATTCATTATGCCACAACATATCACTTACGAGTAGAGACGGGCTCGCGGTGCTCAATGCTTTATATAGCTTAAGAAGCATGCTTGTGTTCTTTGAATACGAGTCATCATCACGAAGTGTAATAAGTTATAATCTTGGGACCTGTTGATCTCTGTCTAGTCTATAGTTATACATAGTAAGTGACCTTTAAAGTTGCAGTTAATCAAGCGGTATTTAAAATCGTGTTGATGATATGGCTGGAATGTGATGCAAGACTCGCGCTGCTATAGAAAGTTTGTAAAGATGGACAGCCGATATCGTGAACTTACCTCTGGTTAAAAAAAAAAAAAAAAAATAGATCTTATGTGATTAGTAATATAATTATCGTACAATTTAGTGCATTCTGAATGGAACAATGACCAAATACAATGTTGAGCTAATTTTTTCCCTCCGATTTTCAATGTCTTTTACAATAGCCAATAACCTATGTATAGCTATATTATTCTGTATTTTCTATCTTCATTTTCGTAAGTTCTGGGAAAACTACATATACAGATATATTATGGACTACGGTTATGATCACTTGGTTTGGGGCATTACTAAGGAGGAAAGTAATACAAGCTGGGCGTAAGTATGCATATAATTATACGCATGCATAAATCTGTTCCTGCCGATTGTGTTTGAAACAAAAAACAACAGAGACACGATTAAACCGAAATCAGACGTGCACGTGGTGCCAATTACACGGTGCCAATTTTTTGCTGTCACCGAGCTATAGAGAAGCCCTAGAGTTTTGGGAGAGAAAGGGAGGAGAGCCAAATGAGCCAAGTAGGCCAAGGCACAGTGTGAAGATTGGTCGGCCTGACGTTCTGCTGGAGAAGGCAATGTGCGTCCGCAGCTGGCTTTTACGTGGACGAAGGTACTCTTTTCAGAACGGTAAGTACCCCTAGACTGAGCAAGGATCTATGTGGAGAAGTGGTGTAGATGGGGGCTCCCAAGTATGAGTTGATGGGTGTGGGATTAGCAGATTTAGCCAGAGTTTTTGCGCGATTTGGAGAACTCACGAACAGCAAATAGTGGTCAGCAGAGTCGGAGAAAGAGGGCCTGTCCAGCTTGCCTAACTAGAGTGCATAGAGTGCAATAGGCAAATATTTGACTTCGTTTTTCACGTACATGGGAAGCCAGCGAACAATAGTTTATCTTTACAGTTGTGGAGATGTGCTGAAGACTGGTTACTCTTCTCCAACAAGTAGCACAATTGTAGAGGTGATTAAACTGTACTGTACCTACCGTATTGTGACTATGACTTAGGACCGTAGTAGTCAATGCATGTGAAAGAAGAAGACGAGGGTGTGTCTCAATGCCTCCCCTCTATCTATCTAGGCAGATGGGGCTAACACTCGGATGCTCTTCTTTTTGTTCGAGGACCCATCATGGCACGTAAGTAGAAAGTGGGCTTGTTGGTGTTACGATAATCTTTAGCAACTACCGCAATGTTGTTTAAGCTGCGGACTTCACAACTAGGATCGAATGACTCCAGACCAGTGAGCAATAAATGCGCGAGGATTAGAGGCTGTTTTGTCTTCTGTTTTGATAGAGATATCTCTACTATAGACAATTAAGAAATTAGTAGGAAAGCTGCTGTATGTTTGTTTTATATTTATACAGCTACATGATAACTGGAGGCTGCCCGTTGTGGGTTTATCACTGTACCTGCGCGGGTGACTCTTATTCTAATTGAAGAGGGACTCACCTGCAAGTGTTACGAATACACATGATTTGCATTTGTACCTGTGACTTACTTGCTGTACCTTATATTTGTAAACATGCGAGCATGTGAGCATATGAGTATATGAGCATGGGGTAGAATAAACAATGGTAATATAAGTATGTGACTGTACTGTACCGTACAAAGTAGAATGCCCTAAGAGCCAAGGCTTAGTGTGCACACGCTATGAATAATTGAAACAATAATGGCAAGTAGTGTCATCGCTTCTAATAGCACTTCGTAAGGCGCTACGCTATATCTGTATGCTTTGCTTCTGTGCGAATGGAATGAGTGAGTGTGATGGGGGGGTATTTATTACGCCGATAGGATGAGACCTAGGATATAGTAACGTGACCCAAGAAACAACCTCCCAAAAAAAAGAGAAAGATATCATTCTAGCCATCATCTATTTTGGCTATCGCAAAGTCATAAACAGGGCCGAAATCAAAGCATGAAAACGAAAACGATGATTATTTGTCCTTTGATCGGCCACTTTATCTCGTGCAGATAGGCCGTGATTTCATCTTCATAATACAATCAACTCAAAGAAGCGCCCATGCTGAGAGGCCGATACGCAACATGTCATCGGCACGGTCGGGATATCGCGACACATACGATTTTGATAAATCGATCATTGCACTTGGTTTTTCCAGGATATAATTTTCCGCGCTCGATTGTTCCGGATCTCTTTTCTACTTGCTCGGTCAAACTTTCTCGGTCAATTATCAATATAGTAGTAAATATATCACTATAGTCAGTATGTATGTATGTATGTATGTATGTGATAGCAGTTCTAGCACGCCACGGTGTTGATGCCACTACATGTATGCTGCGAGAATATTGGTGGTAGTAAGCTAACCACTGCTACATCATCATGGTACATATACATGTTGCGCTGTTACTGCCGCTCTGCGCTTGGTGGATCCCCAAAGGCATTTTACAACCTGGGAACAATCCTTGTCGGGTTTGACGATGAGTCGACTGGGATGCAGGTGAGATGAGGAGATATAAGCCCAAGGTGAGGTGAGGTAAGTCGAAAACAAACTCGCAAATCATGCTATCTATCGCTTCATGTAGCCTGAAGTGAATGCAATTGAGATGGATATTTCAATTTCTCTAGTTCAATCGTTATCTGTATTGGGCAGTCTTTTATTTTATTATTACTATGATTTTAATTTTAATTTTTTAAAAAATCCGGTTGTTTTGAATTGGTCATAGATACGAGGGAGAACAAGAATAGTTGTAATTGTTATGAAAGAAACGTAGTCAATTACTGTGTAGTGCTGGCTTGTAGACACATGTATGTACTAGCGCATATACAGATACATATACAATGTACGTTGTGATATATCTGTATAATTTGTATAGGTACATCTGCATGTGTGTATAAAAACATGCTTGTAGCTTATTTCGTCGCATTTATACTGTCATATCTATATGCATTAATTGCTTTTTCTTTGAGTTGTCACTACAGATAGATACGTGTAGTAACCACTTTTAGGCAGCTAAGCCGATGTTTGCTACAGTCAAAGTATAGCTACATTAAGAATCTTGTATTTTGCAGCATCCTCTTAACACCGTTTTAACACCGTTTAATAGCGAACTCGTGAACGGCTCATATGGGTAGTATCCTTGCTAATAAGTATCTATTATCTGACTGCTTCCTTGGCGGTGAGACAATTATTTAGGATTGGATAGCAGTGAATGAGGCTTGCGAGATAGTACAGCATATCATGAAGCTAGTTGTATATGTACGAATCTGTATAGCTTTGGCTATCGTCGATGAAAGTGCTTTGTTGGTCTGGCTTGTGGAATACCATGTGACGTCAATCATAAGCCCTGGCGTATCTGCCAAAGCCTATTTGTGTTTACCGTATCTGCTTTTGAAGCATCAGGATCTTTGTTCTGTTTGGGGTGTTCTCATTGTATGTTTGATATGCATGCTACTTCTATAATGGATGCGAAGAATATCTACCTATCTGTTCCTGCGACAGACTATTCAGATGTAGTAGACACTGTATGCGAAATAATTGCGCAATATTCTTAGCTCAACCTTTGTTCTTTCAGTACGGATGAGAACTTTCTAGACTTGATGGAATTTTGGAATACATTTGGGGAAGCTAACCCTGGGTCGCTATCGGCTCAGCTTTTGGGGTGGTCTATCTATGACTGACCTAGCAAGGTCAAGTACAGTCACCAAACATGCTCAGTTTTTGACTAACCGCTCGCTCTGCGAGTGCTATGTATTGTCAATTAGCAATTGAGTTATTCTACCCGAGCATAGGAGAAGCCAAAACAGACAAACATTGGATTTGCGCCTCCCTCCGTAACTAGCCGCCCTGCTTAGCTGTACACATGATGTCGAGTATTCGTTATACAGATATATCAGTATCTTGTTTATATACCCTAAAGAGATCCACTCCATATTATTCTGACAGCTATGTAGCTCGATAAGTGCCTATTGGTGACATATTGCCAGGTCATAAATTCGTCTGTGTGGCGATTCAAAGCTATCATGCTTGACCGACTTGATACAGCTTGCATGCCGATTTGAATTTAGATTTAGGAGAGCGAAAAGAGAGAGAAAGAGAGAGAGAGGGGGGGGGGATAAGGCAGGCCAGCCTATTTTATTCTGGTAGTGGTGAGATACGTCGCAAGCCTATGGTGTCCAACGCCATTTAGAGAGACTACCTTCTGCCCTCCCCCTATTTTGTCGCTTCTCCCCCCTCTCCTCGATATCCCAGATATTAGAGTAAAAATAAAAGTCAAAGTCAGACGGGATCGTTTTTTCTTCTTTTCTTTATTCCCTCCCTTTCATCTCGAATGTGTTGCCCAAGTTCAAGTTCAGCGGCCAGAAGAAGGCCATTCTTCTTTATGCACAAATTCCCTCCATTTGCATTTCATCTCATTGCAGGCAGCTTTTAGGACAATTGCCCCAACTAGGCCCTGTTTTTTTCTTACACTGGCTAACTCCGCTTTTATTCCCTTTCTCTTTCCAGAAACAGACTTGTTCAATTGGCAACGCAACTGCAACTTGCAACTGCTGCAACTGCTACGGAAAACAGAACAGAGAACAGCAATTGCGGCGCTTGCTGCTGGCTGCTGGCTGCATTCGCTGGCTGGAACAATTACCTAAACTGCGCTCGTCCACACCAATAGCGAATTGCTGTAGAGTTCATGCGTGAACCATTCCGGTAGCCATTTATTCGCAATATTTATTTATTTATCTACGCCTGGCTGTTGAGTCACGCACTACTCCAGCAAAGGCAGTGCTTGTGTATATTGATACATTATTTATCATTCTTATGTGGTTTTTGGGGAGCTTTACAACCATACTCATATAGGCAGACAACAAGACCCCAGATCCAGTCTAGTCGCTTCTAGTTCGTCTCACTTGCTCTTCTTCCTCCCCAACCCAACCGACATTTACAACCCGATTCATATGACCGATAGGCCTTCCTTCCCTTCTATCTACTCTTTCTCGTTTTATTATTCTCTCAAGCCGCCGACCTCGACTGATAAGCTCCTCACGTCCTCTTTTATCCACTCTTTAACCTTCTAATTCTCTTTGTTCCCACTACTCTCATCTCTTCGTTTTTAGCCGACTTATCCCCCATTACATACAGCCCATCCAGAAACACCTTCTATCGACCGTTCGTTGTGCCATTTGGCGGTCCTGCTTTTGGCGCCGCGATAGCCTCAATCTCATCTTTCTCTGAAGCCCAAGCTGAGATTGGCTATCACCTCCATCTTGCCCTTCCATTTCGCATTCGTCCTCTTATGTCAGCTTCAACTGAAATCCAATTCGTCGCTTCTTCCAGCATAGTCTCGTGAACAAGAGGCGAGGTTTCGTTCTCTAGCCTTTCACAATCACGAATCGCCGTAGTGTGGGATTTCTTTTCAGTTTTCGGAATTACGTCTAGCCATCCACTGTCATATATCAGCACCTCTACATATATCAATTCCAGCTTCTCACCCGCGGCTCGACCACCCTCGGCACTATCTACACATTTGTCACATTCACCACTTATAGCTGCCTCTGTCGACCCAATCGTGCTCATTAATAGCCATCTCTTCATTAATTTCCACTGTCCCAGCACATTTAATTCTTCGTTCTCTTCCTCTATTGCCCTCAAATCTGCCACTACGCTCTTACTACTGCTCCTCAAGTTCTCAACAACTTGCAATGTTCACGGACACCCAGCCCGCCCGCCAGTCTCTTGTATCCAACATGGCCGCCTCCGAAGCCCTGCTGCCTATCTACGGCAATATTTCACAGAATCTCTCGCAAGCCCGTGAGCATCCTGCGAGCAAGACTCCCACTCTATCGTCGCTTGTTTCGCCTCCAGTCACTCATTGCCAGATGGCCACCTCGGCCAACACTACTTGCCTAAGCCCTTTACCGCCGGTCTCCCGCAGCTACGCCCCCAATGGCGAATCGTCTAACCCGTTCATGTCACCGGCCTCCATGGTCATGGATGCCGCTATTGACGAGCTATCGGAGAATGTTCATCCGCCTCTGTTTACATCTGCCTCTGTCTCTACATACTCAAACTCAGGCTGCCGACCGCCTGGTATCAGTGAGTCTCTCAAGGGCATCAGCGACGATATCCACGCCTGTCTAGACCGCGTCATCTACAGCTCGCAGGCTGCAGTAATGGGCCATGGCAAGCCCCAATTCATCGGTGGTAATTTCAACAATATCTACATGCAAGATAGATTTCGCTATGCCCAGGTCTGTAACACCGATCGTCAGCATTACTATCACGCCCGTGGTGCCTATTTACGAGACCATCTCCCCCGATCGGAGCCTGTACAACGGAATGGCTCGGGCTTCCAGGCCGGAACATCTTATATCTCGGGTACGACATCCAACACTCGCCCAGGAACTTCATCTACTAGTGTAGCCCATGGCCGTATCAAGAAGTCAACCGATCGGGCTCTAGCTTCTCCTGCTATTGGAACCCGATCTACCGCTCGAGTCAGCCCGTTGCCCCGTATGATATCTCCCTCCACTTCTACGCTTTCTGCTACCGACATAGCCGCCAACTCAGCTGCCTATGCAGTCGCTCTTGTAGCTGCCGCTGAACATGTTCCCACCCACGAGAACACCATCACCGAAGCCACTTCACCTAGGGGCCGTCGTACCATTACTTCGGGAGCTACTCGTGGTGTTGCCGGGTCGGGTGTTTTCCCCGTCGAGAACTTCCCTCGCGAGTCTGGACGTCGCGGCACAGTTGCTAGTCGCGAGGATAAGAACTTTGAGAATCTACCTGATATCTGCCCACCAATCAGCACTCTTGACAACTCGAAGCGTGACGCCCTCAAGACCGACTGGAAGGGCAACCCCATCGTCTTGGACCAAGATCCACATCTTCATCTTCTTCATCCCAAGGAACGTCTTCTAGCCTCGACTCTCCGTCTAGATTGTGCCACTTACCTTACTAGTAAGCGTCGCCTTTTCTTATCACGCCTGGATTGCCTTGAAAAGGGAAAGGTGTTCCGTAAGACAGATGCCCAGACCGCTTGCCATATTGATGTGAACAAGGCATCGCGCCTTTACGTCGCTTACCAAGAGGTCGGCTGGCTGGAAAATCGTTGGGTTGAAGACCTTCAAGGAAAAGTCGATTTGTCACCGATTCAGAAGTCATCTTAGAGCCTCGGCATCAGTTCATTTTTCTGGTATCAATGATTCGCTATCGTGGCCATCGTCTCCTTCGAGGCTTCTTCCGAAGCCCTTTTTTCTTCTATTCCCTCCCTTTCTATATTTGTTTCTCATTTCGGTTTTTATTTTATTTTTTATATCTTGCACAGGTTTATCTTTTTTTTTTTGTTTACCATGACTTTTATCTCTACCTTTTGATTTTTTTTTTGCAAGTCTCACCCTTCACATATCGATTTTCGTCAGCTCTTTCCAGTTATATGTCACGATCATATCCAAATCGTATACCCCAACTATCCTTATGGTTACCAACAGCACACACATCTGCTCTCATTATGATTGAGCGTTATTTACCCAGCTTTTGTTTTTGTTTTTTTTTGTTTCTTTTTCTGATCTTACTTTACTATTGTCTGTCTCTTTTGGCTTTTTTTTTCTTTTCACACAGATTTCATTTCCTTTTTTGAATGTACGGTCAATGGCTGTTACACATCTTATCACAAGCTGTCACGACTTATTCTCGTCTTTTTTGTTTTGTTTTGTTTTTATCTCTTGTCTTTTCTTGATCACGGTTATCATTTCCTTTGGCGTTTACCCTCGCACAGCTCTTACTCGCGGAATTTACTGTCCCATTCTTTTCTTCGGTTCCAGTCCCTATCAATATCTATTCCCAGCCCAGTCTATTTGATCATCATCATGTATCTCTTGCTCTTGTTTTTATTTTTCTTGATACTCTTTCTATTTTCCAGCTTCAATATACTGCTTTGACATTTCCTACATACTAGTGATTAGTTCTTCACCATCTTCGTCTCTTAGCTTTACCAGCCTATTGTAGTCTGAATTTCTATGATTCTTACCAGTACTATATTGTGACTATGGTTGTATTATATATCGAAGCAAAGCGTAGTAAAACTCCATCCTATCTATTATTATATATAAACACCAGAAGCTTCTGTCTGATGAGTCCACTCAAATATAGAAGTGGAGACCAACAATGTATTCTTTTCCATTCAACCAAGATAATAATCAAACCCAAAGCTTTTTTTTTTTTTTTTTAAAAAAAAAAACCCTTCTTAGCTAGGTTGATATTGCTGAGAAAATCTTTAAATTTATCAGCCTCCATTGAACTAACGTGTATTGTGGAGTCGACCCACTACACGGGCCGGACCGCAGGATGGCCCCGCTTTGCCGGAACGGGGCATCATATATTTGGCAAATTATAGATAGGGCAATTTCTTCAACTCGTAGACTTGATCCAACGCTGAAAAATATGTTTTTGTTACAGACAAAATCCTATTCAAATATAATAAGCTCGGTAAAATAAGTTTGTTGGTACATCGTATATACATAATACAGCCCGTCTACTTTTCTTCTGATTCCTGTATCCATCCATCCATCACTTCGAAGTAATCTACCAGTTTCCCATGGCTTGGACGGCGGACATCCACTTCTTTTCGTCGTTTCTATATTTCATATGGTTAGTCTTTGAATCTCGTATGATATCTATGTCATGGCGCAATCTGGCTTTGGCTTGTATATTTCGTGAACTTACTGGTTAAATTGGAGAAGTTTGCTAAGCACTGGCACCAGCTGTGCTCTATGTTTGACATCTTTCTGTTCCAAAAACTGCAACATGATAGTCTTGATGTACATGGTGTCGGCAGCGCCACTAGTATTCACAGTGCTATTAGATGCCGTCGAGTCCAGTGATGTTCTGCTATTCGATGAGCCGAGGCGGAGTTGGGCAGCTTTGAGATCACGAAGAGTACGATCGTAGCGTTGTTTAGCCTCATCCAGCATCTTGCGCAGGTCCGTTCCTTGAGATTCGGCATCCCGGAGCTGCTTCTCGGAAGCTTCCAAAGCTGTTCGGAGATCAGATACTGCAACACGCATCTCATCTAACTCTTTGGTGGCGCCTGTTTCGGTGCTTTCTAGCTCGTCCCGGCGTTGGCGCCATTCGTTCTCATGTGATTGTAGTTCCTCCTTCTCGGTATTCAAGCGCTTGATATCTCGCTCGAGATCACGTAGTTTCTGTCGCAACTCCTCCATTTCTCGTGTTTTGCGTCGGGCAAGAGCACTCGATTCATCTTCCATTCGATCTCGTTCTTCCTGGGCAGCCTCTAGACGAGCTCTGATCTCACAAACTTTGTTGTCGGCTCTCTCGTCTACATCTGCAAGCATTCTGCGCATCGTTTCTCCTTCCCTAGTACGTTCACTCAACAGACGCTGTACTTCTACCAGTTCTTCAGCGACAGACTCGGCTTGTGACTGGGCCTCACGAAGCTGGACGCGAAGTTCTCCAGTTTCATCACGCATACCGCTGACCAAAGACTGCATGTTGGCATACTGTTGTCCCTTGAGATCAGCCTCGTCCTTGAGCTGAGACTTTTCGCGTTCAAGCTTCTCGACTTGGTCCTCAAGATCTTGGACCTTGGGATGCAGTCTTTGTAGCTCTTCCTGGACCTTTTGAAGTTCGCGTGTGGCCTTCTCTTCGCGAGCAGAGATTTCGATCTTTTCGGCTTGGACACGGCGCATATCACGAGCCGCTGTACGTTGAGCGTCTTCGTAACGTAGTCGGGTTTTCTCCTCGTTAGCCACCCTTTCACGTAACGCCTTAATCTCAGCCTCTCGGTCGGCACTGATGTGTTGAGTGCGGCTAAGTTCTGATCGTAGCTCCTTCTCACGCTTCTCCAAATCACGCAAATCGTTGGTCTTGGCGGACAGTTGCTCTTGCGCGACTTTCAGGGCGGCTGAGTCTTCGCGCAAGCTCTTCATTTCAGGCTGGGCACGCTGCAAGACCTCCTTCAACTCGGTCAAATCACGGAATCGATTTTGAGCTAGAGACTCCGCAGCAGAGAGATCCGACTTCAATGTCTGAGTCTTTGATTTGAACTCGTCGTATTCTTTCTTGAGTCCATCTAGTTCTTGTTGAAGAACCCCGCCTGAAGATGCTTCCTCTTGGAGTTTCTTTATTTGCACTTGGAGCTTCGCCTTGTCTTGCTCGAGAGTCTTGACCTTGGCTTTAGACGTGACATGTTCTTGGCCTATATCAAGAAGCTCATCTCGGAGGGTTTCAATTTCCTCGTGTAGAGCCTCTGTGTCCTTTCGCTGTTGTATGAGTCTCTGGATCTGGTTCTCTTTGCTGGCGACATCAGCCTCGAGGCGGGCAATTTCAGCTTCAAGGCCAGGAATTGAAGACTGGACGGCAGGAGATACGGGACGAGAGCTGGCAGGAGAAGTACCTTCTGCTTGCGGAGGAGCAAGATTTGTATTGTTTGCAGCAGCACCTTTCTTCTTCTTCTTGTTTTTCTTCTTGCCACCTCCAGTCTGTGTGGTAGCTGGAGAAGGCTCAGCGGGTGAAGGTCCAGAAGGTTCAGCCACAGGTGTTGCTTCATGCTCTGCCGTATGCTCAGCCAACTTGATCGAAAGCTCGGCAATTCGCGCCTGGTCCACCTTTTTAGCTAGCTCCAAATCGTTGATAGTAGCCTTCAACTCCGTAATTGTCTCCCGTAAGGTAGAGGATGCAGCTGTGGCCTTGGCCAGCTCTTTCTTTGCACTCCTTATGGAACTAGCAGACAACTCGACTTGTGTCTCCAGGTCAAGCTTTTCGGACTCATGCTCGACCTGCAAAGCTGACTTTGCTTCGACTGCTGACTCAAGACTAGTAGTGGTTTCCGATAGCTTGGCAGTCAACTCCGATAGCCGCCCATCTTTTGTCTCGAGCTTCGATGTGAGAGATTGAACTTCCGCTGATAGTCGGGCTACTTCAGTTGCATGGGATTTATGCGTACTTTGCAGCTCCTCTTTGGTGGCATTCACCTGGCTCTTCAACGATTCGACTTCGGTCTCTAGGAGAGTGATCTGTCCCTTGTAACGCAAAGATTCTTCGATTGACTCAGCAGATTCTTCTTTCGGGACATCGACTTCAGCATCAAAAGAAAAGAAATCAGACGAGTTTCGACGTTCGCCATCTGTAGCCTCATCGCTAGGGTCCTTGGGGCTGGTGGGTGTTTCCTTTGCAGCCTCCAGCTCTTGCTTGAGCTTCGCTACTTCATCGGACTGCGCATTATTGGTCTTCTTGAGGTCGGTGTTTTCGGTGGTAATACGTTTCAATTCATCCATCAACATATCACTTTTCATCTGAACCTGGTTCAAGTACTCAGCGAGAGCTTCGGGGTCGCGAATCGATGTCAAGGGTGTGTTTTCTTTGAGAACGCGTTCGAATGGCTCAATGGAGGTAGCGCGGCCATGTGCAATGCGATATGAACGGAGCAGTTCTATATTATAGTATTAGCTTTCCGAATTCGAGTTGATGAGAAGTTCGGTCTGCACTAAGCGATATGTACATACCGGTATATGCGCCCTCTATCTTTTCAAACTTTCGTAGCTTAGATCTGACCTCGATCGGGAGCTCAGAGTACGAGATAGAGTCTAGACGCGGTGATAGAACTCTCTCCATTGAGGCACGCTCGTCTCTCTGCTTCGTGTCATCATCTTTGCTGGTCGCTGAAGAAGCCGAGTCTTGAGTGGTCTGTTCTGAAGACACAGGGATTTGAGAGCTGGGGGCTGACAATTCAGTGTTATAGTCCATTGCGAATGCGGCCTCGAACACGGACGGGTCTGGATTGGGCGATTGGTCGATGTTGCTGTAGTCTTCGGTCACTTTTTTGCGGGCTCTTCGAGACTGCGAGGCATTGTTCTCTGGATTGGTGGATGTTGAGTGGTGAGGTTGACCTGAGGTCGATGATGTCGGGGCCTGGTCGGAGAGCGCTTTCATGCGGGCTTGTTCTTCAGCAATTGTGCGATCAATTGCTCCTTTGAGTCGCTATGTATCGTCGCTTTAGTTAGCTCGGGGATGTTACACTTTGTAGACACTTGAACTATAGGCACCAACTTGGCGCAAGCTTCCAAATCTTGATCTTGGGCTTACTTACCTGGAACATGATGATGACGCCGGCGACCCAAGGCTACGGTGCCAGAGCTATAGATTAAGTACGTGATAAATGCTCTCTAGCACAAGCTATATCTCAATGGAATGGAGGCAGCGGCTCAATTGGCATTTGGAGTATGTGCCCTTTTCTAGTATGGGGCTATGGTTCTTTTTGGGGTGATGTTGTCGCAAAGTCGATATGGCAAGCAAGATGTGCTGATGGTGAACAAATTAGGTCCTGCCACACGACTATCATGCGCTGATGGTCAGTATTTGGGCACCAACGCACAGGGAGGTCTATTGCCTACTATCCAGCCGCCAACTGCTGTGTAAACAAAGAAAACTTTTTATAATTCAAAGATATCGAGTATCAAATACTATATCGACAATGCAATTGTTCAAATAGATATCTAGTCATTAGACAATACTATTAATTACTTAGCATTAGTTGCATACGACGCATTTTTGGAGGATCCGCGCGTTCATTGAAGTCACGCAAGCTTCCATTCCTTTTATGAAATTCTGCTGTACACTAGTTCATAGCTTCTTTTTGTATCACATTTTGAGAACTCTTGCCCTAGTAAATTTGTAACAAGGCAGTAGAACAAATAGTACCTTCTCTGCTTCAAGCAACCCTTGAAAGCCACAAAGTTTCAAGTTAGGTGAGCCAATCTGCAACTAAATCAATTACTGAGGACATATATACATGTACAGTAGCTGTTGAACGCTCGCCGGCTAAATATTGGCTATTTATGGCGTCAAATTCACCTTCGTATTCTTATAAAATAAGGGTTAAAGGGTTACCGTAGTGTCGTCACAAGCGAATCCTAAGCTTTCTCACATATGTTGTTAAAACTGCAGCAAGGATTGTAATAGCTAATCTTGTATTCTCTTTCATTCAAATTAGGCACGGCACGCTGATAGCTTGGCCAGCAGCATCTAGCTATTTGTATCACCATCGTCATTGCTACCCTCCACGTCTCTTTTCTCTCTACCAAGCCTGTTGATGATACTTCGAACAAGAACTTCAACCATCACACATTCGCGCCTGATCATCCCACACCCCACCCTTGATCATGGTGTCATTCTGGCCATGGAAAGTAAGTTGTTTACTTGCCGTCATCTGCTGATTGGGCTGTGCTATATATCACCACAAATTTATAGTTACCTAACCTATATAATCCCCATTTCTACTATCGGCGCCTCGCAACTATCTTGACTAACATACTGTATTATGTACTCTATTAGGGCGGTGCCTCGTCTACGGCCAATTTCGAAAAGACTCTGTCCACACTCTCTGGGAAGATCACCGCTGCCCAAGTACAACTCGATTCAACCCGTGCTCGGTCTCGTAGAGTGAGGGTCTTAATTGTCTTATATCTTACATTCGCCTATCTTGTCTATGTCGTCGTAGCTTTCCTTGTTGTTGGCTCCCAGAAGATGGGCACAATCGAGTGGACTGGCCTTGCAGGTGCACCCGCATTGTAAGTTATGAGTCCTTACACAACTAGCTTCCTGGCCCTATAATCTATTGTTCATACTAAATCTCATGTTCCTTGTTAGGATATACATACTACGACAGATTGCGACTTCATTTTACGATTTCCGTATTGATTCTTTAGAGTCTCGGCTCAAAGAGTTCCAGACAGAACGCGAAAAGACCATCCAAAAACTCAAGGACGCTACAAAATACGATAGTACTCTTGAATTGTTGGAAAAATATGGAGGGTCTGCCACCTCCAAGGAGGACTCAAAAACAGGCAAAGATGATTCAAAGGATAGCTCCAAGCAAAAAGGTGCACCTGGAGCTCTCCCTCATAACCAAACCGCGAAAGGCCGTACTACTTTACCTCCACCCCCTACCGCCAATATCAACCGCATCGGGTCTCCCTTGAATCATCCCCTATCTCAGGGCCCGTCTCATCCCTCACAGGCTTCCTTTGAACCCACTGAGGAGTTTGCGCCTAACGCATTCAGCAATAATGCACCACGCCCTGATTCAACTTCCACCTACATGAGACACCAAAGAATGGCATCGTCGGCGTCTGTGGTACCCGAGTCGCACTGGTATGATCGAATTCTAGATCTTCTTCTCGGAGAAGATGAAAAGGATCCGAAAAACCGGATTGTCTTGATATGTCAAAAATGCCGTGTTGTCAATGGTCAGGCCCCCCCTGGTATGAAAACCATGGTCGAAATCGGCACTTGGAAGTGCATGTCATGTGGTGCAAGCAACGGCGAAGTTGATGAAGGGTCAAAAATAATTGATAATGTTCGCAAAGCACAGACACAGATTCCTGTTGAGAAGGAAAATGAAAAGAGTGACAGTGAGCCCTAGTTATATAAAACTATAATGTAGTTTGAGGTTAGTTTCTATGGCTTAGTTTGCTTATTGAGTATTTGCTGTACATAGCTTCTACATCAATATATATATATAGACGTCAATATGTATATCCGTAATATAGATATGTAAATGCTTTATCATCAGAATATATGTATTGTATAAACTTTGTTGTTTAGTTGTAAATAAATTCCTTTGATAACATGCAATTCATAGGATCGGATTATTCATTTAAATATAAATTATCAACAGGATATCATAGTTATACTTTATATTCAAGTTTATTATTCTAAGCCAGATCTATGTGATGGGATGTGATAGCTCGTGAGATGTACAGCAAGTAGACGAGATAGAAAGAACTAGGAAAGGAATACAAAGCGAATGCTAGCCGGGCATTGTTATAATTAAGAAATAAGTAAACCGCACCCTAATGATATAATAAAGAAGATTAAAAAAGAATAAATAATGACCACTTGTCTCCCAGTTTTTAAAAACCCGCCATTACATGTAACACCAGTCATTCAAGTACATATGTCTGTATACAGCTCAACGTATCTGTAGTATGTGCGCACAGCGATTGATTTGTATGTTTCAGCTCCCATATACGCTCTGCTTACTCGGGCTTCTTGCCAATCATGAGGTACATAGGGGTGAACAGGTGCTCGCGGGCACCAGCAACAAGGCAGTCAGCAGCGACGGCAAGAGAGTCGGCAGTCTTCATGGTTCCAGGAGGAGCGATTCTCAGGATTTCCATGAGACCAGACAGCTTGTGCATGAACGTACGACCCCACTTGGTCATACGAACAATGGTGAATACATCACCAAGGGTCTGAATGTATCTCAGCTCACCAGATAGAGGCCAGTACCAAGGGAAAGGGTCATCGCGATCAGCCAGATCCTCGTGAAGCAGGAGCTCGAAGCCAGCAGCCTTCATAGCAGCAACTCCCTCGGAGATTTTGCACATGTTAGAGATACCGTCGCCAAGCTCGATACCCAATCTGATTTCGCGGTGGTGGATGTTGTCGTTATCGTAGTCATCAGTCATAAGCCATTCATAAACACCAAAGACGCCACCAGGCTTCAAGACATGATATATTTGGCTGTAGATGCCCTCGAGACTGGGGGCGTGGCAAGTAGCCTCGATAGCGTAGACAGCGTCGAAGCTGTTTTCGGGGAACGACATTTGCTATAGAGACATGTTAGTTTTGTATGTAATGGGCGAAGATTATAGAATAATGCATAGAGATACACACCATGAAGTCACCCTTGACGAATTCTAGTTGGTTGGACAGGCCCTCCTTCTGGGCGTAGTATGTAGCGCGCTCGATCTGGTAGTCGTTGTTGTTCAATCCAGTCACATGACAGCCAGTGAACTTGGCAATTTCACGGGCAGGACCGCCGACACCGCAACCAACATCAAGAACCTTCATGCCCTCCTTGATGCCAATGGAGTGGGCAAGGTAGTGTTCGTGACGAGCAATGGCCTGTCTAAAGGGCTCGCCATATGCGAAGCGGCAGAAGTGGAATGATTGGCCCCAACCGTACTCGTAAAGATCGGTAGCCAGGTTGTAGTAGTGTCTAGTGAGGGTAGCATACTCAGCGGTGCGTTCCTATATCCAATGGAAGACATTATATTAGCAAATGTGTGCTACTTTCTCAATATGAAGTACTAGATCAGCAGTATCGAGGGGTAAATGGAAGGGTCTTACAGCACGAGTCTCGGCGGTCTCATCCTTGGCAGCCTTGTTATCCCAATGCTTGAAGTACTCGTCAACTGCAAGTTTCTTAGCAGCGTGGTCCTTATTCAGCATAGCAGCGATACCACCAGAAGCCTGGGAACTACCACCATGCATGGCCCTGTTGAAGGCAGCATCACGAACGTGGTCTTCACGCTCGAGGGCAGAAGTAGTAGCAGACATGATATCGAGGTGGGATAGTCTTATTGTTGAAAAGACACAAGGGAAGATGTGCGAGAAGAGATGTGACACGGCACGAAATAGAATTGAAGATCAGGTTGGTGGTAGAGATAGAGGTGATTAAAAAAGGGATGTTGGACAATGTGTCTATATAAATAATTTCAAAGGCAAGAACAAGTTAGCGCGTGGTAGTAACTACAAATGTACCAGAGCCAGCAATTTAAAAAAAAAAATGCTAAAAGACCTGTCGAACTCAGATGTCCAACAAAAAGAATTCGTCAATATTCTTTTGGCCACCTAGAAAACTAATGAGGCCAATACCCCTGATTTCTCCTTTTTACCTTTTTAAGCTACAACTTCTATGTACATTGCTACTTAAGAGAACAGATAGGTCAGATATGTAGGTATCAACAATACAATACATGTATTTGTATAGTTCCTACAGGGGTGAATATTCCTATACAAGGCCTGCTCCCCATATCTATAGTAATATGTAGTACTTCTTGACATGTGAATATATTTACGCCAAATTAAAAACACATAATAAGGCGGGATTCAAAGCTGCTACAATCTCTCCATGATTACTATGTACTCAGTTGAACATCATGGATAAAAATCATGGCATCTTATTCGTACTTGGATGCCAATGCAAAGATAAAATAAAATCCTTAAATACCATTAAATATCATAAACTAGAATGAGATTAAGAGAGATTGGAAATAAGAAAATAATATCTCATCCTATCACCCGTCTGTATAGCAATGTATTATGATTGATTTAAAAGAGTTGTCAACGACCTAATACAAGTTGTTGCAGGTAACAATCACTTTTTGATCGCGAGTACGAACACGGTTGCTTGCTGCTTATATAATCCGTGTTCGTATTCGCGTTCAAACATCGGGTAAATACATCATGCTCGAACTAAGCGACCGCCAAAACTGAACGTCGCTTCATCAGTAACCAGGCGTCAATCTGTTGGATGCGGTTCTTAAGTTCACATAGCGAACTTATCTTCTATATAATTTTATACATAAGCGGATATGGCCGAAGCTGTTTACAGAAGTCTTTGGCGTGCAACACGCATTGCATTTGCCGGTAAATAAAATTCATTAGTGACATATATCTAGGTTTCAGTAACGGCATCAACTAATACTCCTCCAGGTGATATCAACACACTTGCAGCAGCTCGTCATCAAATTCGCCAGGGCTTTCAAGAGAAAGCATATCTATCTCCTTCAGATCCTAGCGCTATCAAAGCTATTGAATTAGCAAAGGGTGTGGCCCAAATATTAAGACACAACGTTGTCCAAGGAGAAAACAGTGGCAACGATCTTTATCGTACGTATCTAGATATACTTCCCGCACCTTTCGTAACTGTCCTTTTTTATGTAACTTTATCTGACCAAAAAAACAAGGTCTCAATATTCATGATGAAATTGAAAGAGGCGACAATGACAGTGTCAAAACCCCCAAATCAAAACTTGGAAGTAGGTCAAGTGGTGGCTGTGGATGTAGCTGAATGCCATGTAGGATACCTTTATGAGCAATAGTTACGTTGTAGAATCTGGATAAGGCAGCATCGGTTGTACGATTAGAAAGAGTTAGTCTATAATCTGTACGATATTTCATAACAAAGTTGATATTTGCGACGGGTTTGGTTTATACGATTATCGGCGGACTTCATCGAGGTGTATGACATTTTATTCAACCTTGATTAAAATACTACTACATAGGGTTACCCCAGGGTTAGTACACATTAGGCGGTGAAGCACGGCGCAAAAATTACCGTTCAGACTTATGTTCGCATTTCGCATCACGAGCCTATGAGTTGATTTATAAACTACACCCATTGAAATCTACTATCTTTCCACCAGCTTTATCGGCAATCAACCCTATCACCCTGAATATTTTTCTCCCCTAATTGTGCTAAAAAAGCTCAAGACATCTTGAGAATCGACACGCATAAATATCGAATACCGATCACGACCTGTCCTAAAGATTACGCGACCACCGATTTATTAGAGGTCGCAACTCGACCTAGACAATTTCCCAGCCAATATGCCTCCCCAAATTAAACAGGACCTGAACCGATCAGGCTGGGAGACTACAGATTTCCCTTCCGTTTGCGAAAATTGCCTTCCAGAGAACCCATACGTCAAAATGCTCAAGGAGGATCACGGAGCTGAATGCAAGCTCTGCACACGACCGTTTACTATATTTTCGTGGAGCGCCGATCGAGCTCAAGGACGCAAGAAGCGTACAAACATATGCCTTACATGCGCGCGCCTCAAGAATTGCTGTCAATGCTGTATGCTTGATCTTTCCTTTGGTTTGCCCATCGTCGTTCGTGACGCAGCCTTGAAGATGGTGGCACCAGGCCCGTCTTCAGATATCAACCGCGAATATTTTGCGCAGAATAACGAGCGTGCTATCGAAGAAGGCCAGGCTGGAATCGAAGGGTATAATAATACAGATGAAAAAGCCCGGGAGCTCCTGCGAAAGCTGGCAAACAGTAAACCTTACCACAGATCTAGTCGGAGTGCTGGCCACGACACAACATCAGCTGGCTCCAGTTCGCGACATGGGAATCCGGCGATAGGTTCCGGAGTTGGTGGTTCAGGTCCCGTGCGAACTCGAGATTCTCGGGCTGCTACTGCATCAGGTGCAGGTCGTAAAGGCGGAAAGAACGCTTTATCTTTACCTCCTCCTGGGCCTGCTGACTGGCTACCGCCTACTGATAGAAACATAATGTCACTATTCGTCACAGGAATCGAAGATGATTTACCAGAGTTCAAGATTCGCGAATTCTTCAAGACGTTTGGGAAAATCAAAAGTTTAGCCTGTTCGCACATGACACACTGTGCTTTTATCAATTACGAAACACGGGAGGCTGCTGAAGCAGCAGCAGCATCTTGCAAAGGCAAGACTGTCATTGCTGGATGTCCTCTAAGAGTGAGATGGGGTGTTCCTAAGGCGGTGGGAGTGATGGATAAAGAAAAGAGGGCGGAAATGTTGCGAGATGGCCGCCGGACAGTATCAAAGCCGACCAAAGCATCGTCGGGTGCCAATGGTAGTGTCTCCCACTCAACAGGCGCTGATAGTTCGAGGGCATTATATATAGCGCCTCCTCCGGGAACTGATCAACCTCAGTACGCAGCATTGAATGGTGATTAGGCTTCAAGTTGTTGTGAGTCGATTGTGTAGTCTATAGTCGGCTATATAATTATGGGTTGTGGTTAGAGATTGGAGCTAATTAGACAAGAAAGACGCATTCAATAATATTTCTTTGAGTTAGGTCCGTACTTCATGTTACATTGATTCGAATTTATCATAATGAAGATGCCATGTGAGTGATATCGTAGTTGTATAAGCTCTATTTGCATAGTTAGCCAGTCGTCTGTTTTCTAGGATACATACACCCTAACTATATAGTGGGGAATCATCCTGTTTAACAGCCAAAAAAATTCTCCACCTAAATAAGGCCGTGTAAAAATCCAAATATCGCGGGGCAATATCTCTTCCCTTCTTTTGTATTTGGATACTATCGACTATTTAGAACATAAAACTACAAAATGACGTCTGTCGCTGTTGTTGGCCACTCTGTCCTCCCTCTTCCAGAGGGCTGGTCCGCCGAAAAGGACTTTAAGACTGTTGGCAAGCTGTCTGCTGGCACTCTTCGCACTATCGAGCCCGTTGGCCCTCACTTCCTAGCTCACGCCCGCCGTGCCCGCCACAAGCGTACCTTCTCCGAGGATGATCGTATCCAGGCCCAGGAGAAGGCGAAGAAGGTCGAAGACGAAGACGATAGCGACATCAGCGAGGATGAGGATCCCATGATGCTGCAGCGTGAGGCCAAGGACTGGAAGGTAAGTGACACCTACGAACTCATATATGGGCTTTAAAACTTTGACTAATACGTCTCATCTGGCACCATAGGCACAGGACCACTACCAAGTTCTTGGTATCTCGAAATACCGCTGGCGTGCGACCGAAGAGCAGATCAAGCGTGCTCATCGCAAGAAGGTTCTGCGTCATCACCCTGACAAGAAGGCTGCTGCTGGCCGCCACGAGGACGACAACTTCTTCAAGTGCATCCAGAAGGCTACCGAAGTTCTTCTGGATCCCACCAAGCGCCGCCAGTTCGACTCCGTTGACGAGGCCGCCGACATCGAGCCCCCCACCAAGAAGCAGCTGCAGAAGGGTAACTTCTACAAGTTATGGGGCAGTGTCTTCAAGGCCGAGGGCCGCTTCTCCAAGACCCAGCCCGCCCCTGAGTTCGGTGACGAAAACTCCACAAAGGATGAGGTTGATGCCTTCTACAACTTCTTCTACAACTTCGACAGCTGGAGATCCTTCGAATACCTCGATGAGGATGTGCCTGATGACACCGAGAACCGTGACCAGAAGCGTCATACCGAGCGCAAGAACACCAATGCTCGCAAGAAGAGAAAGGCTGAGGATAACGCCCGTCTTCGTAAGCTCCTAGACGACTGCTCTGCTGCCGATGAGCGCATCAAGCTGTTCCGCCAGCAAGCCAACGCCGCCAAGAACAAGAAGCGTCTCGACAAGGAAGCTGCTGAGAAGCGTGCCAAGGACGAAGCTCAAGCTGCCAAGGAGGCCACCGAGAAGGCCGCTAAGGAGGCCGAAGAAGCCGCTAAGCTGTCTCGGGACGTCAACAAGAAGGCCAAGGAGGCTGCCAAGAACGCCGTCAAGAAGAACAAGCGTGTCCTTAAGGGCTCGGTCAAGGATGCCAACTACTTTGCAGAGGGCGAGCCTAGCGCCGCTACCATTGATGCTGTCCTCGGTGATGTTGATCTTGTCCAAGGCAAGCTAGAGCCTGAGGGCATTGCTGATCTGGCTGCTAAGCTGGCTAACCTCAAGGTTTCTAGCGAGATCAAGTCGGCTTGGCAAGAACAGGTTGCTGCTCTTGTTTCTGCTGGTAAGATCAAGGAGGGTGAGGCTAAGTCTTTTGCTTAAGCATATATAAAAAGCTATTTTAGTCACGATAGATAAAAGTATAGTCCCTGTCTTATGAATGGCCTTTGATCCTTGAATCTGCAAAATGAATGTTCTTTATTGAATTATATGTACTCAAATAAGTACTGATGTAGTCAAGTCAAGCATAGACGTAATTATGATGCTGTGTACCCCTTGATATACAATCAAAGCTGTTGCTATTGCGTAACCAATGCAATTTGAGAAGGACTAATAAGTCTGATATTTGCAATGGCTTGAACACGACGATTCACAGCAATAAAAAGAGCTAATTGTAGAGTGAACGAAAAATAACCAAAAAGGAAAAAGACTAAAGCTAGAACCAGCGGCTGCAGTAGGTCCTACTGACATGTAAAGATGACGTCAAGAGATGACTTTACTTAATTGTTTATATAACTATGGGTACTATAGGAGCTTTTTATTCCTTTAATTTACTTTGGCTCGATGTTTATGAATACATTTTTAAGTTTCTCCTCTCCATTGAGCTTTCTAATATATAATGTCAAATACATGCTAATCTGAAATACTTCACAGCTGAAATATATGTAGACACTTTCAGATATCTACCCTATGGACACATAAACTAAAGCAAATATCAACTCGGAGATACTACCCCTACGGAGAGAGCTGCGATTAGTCAGCAAGAACAAGCGATGAAACTCAAGAAATGTTGCTTTATGAAAGCGCATGGAATGATGCTACGTCGACGCGTATGGAGGATTATCTTTTGCTCCAGGGCTTGAATTGGCCGACGCCGTGCTACCAATATTTCCAGTTACTTTCCTTTTCCTTAAATTGAAAAGGATGGAATTAGCATGTAGCTTCTTGAAAGTGCTATGCCCAGAGAACTACACCACCAACCTAAGAACTTAATGAGCAATAGGCTTCAAAGCGAAACGAAAGAATCAAAGAAAAGACTTGAAACTATAAATCATACGTTCATGCACAGAGAAACCCAATATTATAGGAGACGGCTCTAGAACTCCTAGCAAAGCACAAGGCGGACATGGTCCGGAGTCAGTCATGTATGAAAGTCTTCGCTTGACGGTCCTCCCAGAAGACGATATTCTTACACTTAACTGACAATACAAGAAGATCTGGGTGTATGGGGAGCAATGTTGAGGAGGTATACGCATAAAGGAAGTCTGTCGATCTGTCTCATGTCTCTGGTACTTGTCTCTTGATAATTTGATGAGCTTGATAGAAAATACTCCGGGGGGGGGGCAGATGTACACAACACGACAGACTAAAGCGCAAAACACATGAAGAGAATAAAAGAACTGAGAAGTTGAAAAAGGTATACACATCACTGATAGAGTGTATGTATACACACAACTGAAAACACCAACCCAAAGATGTTTGCTGAATTGTACCAGAGAACCTTTGCACTTTATGGAGCAGAGACTGTAGACTTGTACATCATCTAGATATCTAGATGAACTCCATAAGAAGGCGTTGAAGAAGTTATTTCATCAAGAAACATGTATCAAAGTCAACATGTAAATGAGAGAACTCAGAGTCTGGAGAGAAACACCCATCAATACGTACAGCAAAAGAAACGATAAGGAACTTAGACACGAGTCAGGCTGATGTCATTTCTTAGCCGGCACGACGATAAACAAACGAAGGATATACAGGCTATGTAATTGGCACTCTGACATATAACATATATAAGTTTACCGACTACCTTCACTTATATTATGCTAGTCTTTTGACTTCTAATGTTTAAGCCATCAACCAGCTCTTTCAAAATACTATTGATGTCTGTATATCATATCATCATACCTTTAGCCAAGCATGGTCGAAACGTCGGCGAGTTTTTTTCAATCCTTATTAGAGGAGAGAACCGCGCCAATACATCTAGATGGAAACTCGGAACCGGCTAGAATTTCAGACGGAATATTTCTTTTAAGAACGGTATCGCCGTATACTAGCCTTTTATCTTGCCCGATTTCCAACTAGATTCCTAGAAGCCTAATATGTTTTCTGTTACGGCTAGGAGCCCATCTCGTCTTTCTCTAAACTTGACTCTTTGTACTATGTTTGTGAATTCTTCACTGATGCCAAGTAGGACTACCATGCTGTCTTAAGGGTATGAACTAGTAGCCTTCCGTTGATGTCATCTTTAGTTCACATACTGAAGCCCTCTTCTGTTGTTTCTATACCACCCTTCTCTTTCTGAATAAGTCTCTGCTAACATACCAGCGACGAAGTCAGTGATCGAAACACTCTGTGTGAAGCGTATTTCTGGTAGAAGCTGCAAGTATTCTAATCTAGAAAGGGGGACTGATGGAACATATGATTCATGGGACGCTTAGTCGAAGAATGGGGATATTGTTATGAGAACCGAAGTACACAAGGGATAAGGAAATTATCATGTGAAAAAGGTTAAGTTAACATATGTTGATAGTCTAAAAAGAAGATTCAGACGTGATAGGAATAAGAGATGTCGTTACAAGCACTTATAGACCTAGTAAAAAGAGAGTAGTTGCAACTACGAAACAGCTAACCATGCGTCCATTTAGTTTCCTTCTTCTATTTTTGCGGATAGGCCTGGTTGCTTTCTTAGATGATAGATATTACAGGATATCGACATTAATCCCATGTGTATTGACAGCTTTTGTTGACGACAATGATCTCTTGATACTCTGATAGAAGTATTGAATAATCTGACAAGACAATAGAAGGTCACACTCTCAGAATAACATGATAATCTAGGCCTTGACTTGAACAGAAGGTATATATTCACTTCTGGGAACCTGATATAGGGAAAGCAAACACACCAGGGCTTCACTTGGACAAGCCAAGGTCGGCAATAGTAACTATAGCAATCCATAGAATTTATACATCACCAAGAATTGCAAAGATGAGGACATAAACATACATACTTTGGTGATTATCCATGTAAACATTTAGGGATAAAATGATATGATTAACCACCATGAAGACATATTCCTAAGTATGTAGCTCCTTAGATTATAAATTAAAATATCATCAAGAAGAAGAATGGAAAAAGAAACCTGGGAAAGAAATACGCTCTTGTATAATATAATAGGCTTAGATTATATTCAAGCTGGTTATGACAGAGCTCACAAATGGTCTTTATCTTCTCGTTTCAACAAGAAGGCTTTTTATTTCTCCATATCTTGACCAGCCCGTTCCCCTCCCTATTCATATATTTTATTCAACCTTTGCTAACCGTGCATATCTAGTACAGCAAACTTCGTTCTAGTTGTAGTTTATCATGGAGCCCTAGTCTATACATAGGCAAAACGGCTGTCGTTGTTAGAAAACCCCAAGATATACTAATAACTGTCAACTATAACAACTTAAAATACAATCTTTTACTTTACGTTGGTAGGCTTACTTTGTTATCTACTTAGTTTAGTCCAACTCCTTTTCGCTATCATGTTTAGTTAACTCTATTCTTGTTTTACCATATTAAACTCTAGTCTTCTATTGTCAATCGTCAAGATGGCTCTATATAACATACATATGAAAGCAGAATGTAGACTGTTCTGAGAAGACGTGACATTCAGTTGATATGCGCAGTATGGGCATATAATTGTGAACAAACCCTTTCTATGAATCTCGCTCTTAAAAGAAAAAAAATAAAACTAGGCAAAGGGAGTTCATAAGGATAGATGGACGATTGGAGCTTTATTACCCAAAGCAAGTAGTATAGGGAACCTCACTTCTCAACAGTGTTCTTTTACAAGCATCAGTTTACATTAGTGCTAATACCATGGAGGGTATGAGTGGTGTTTAAATTGATATTAAACTATCAGAAATCATTGCGAATGATGCAGGTTACGTGGCCTAGAAGCAACAATGGAATATTGTGTTGTAAGTGTAAATAAGAAACGTTAAATGTCGTCGATAGATAGTGGTCTGTGTTGAATTCAGAAAAGATGCTTGTAGTGAAATCAATGATGCTATTGTAAGCCATCATAGTTCTACAAAACTATAGGAGCAAATTAAGCTATTTATAATAGACTAAAAGTATAGGAAAGAGTTATCGACAATGTCTTTTACGTATCTACGAATATCTCTTCATGGTGGTTACTCATATCATTTTCTGGTTTTTGGAAGACTAACTTTAACATATTGCAGTTATCAATTTTTTGTTTTCTTTTCTTCTTCATACTTGTAACTCGTTTCTTCTTCTCGTTTCTTCTTTTCTTTAGTTTCACAGTTCTCGATTATCCAAGTTTCTCGTACCCTCTTTGTCCAAGTGTGCAACTGCTTTCGCCATATATTCTAGTCCTCTCTCGTTCTGTCAAGTCCTGTTGCCTTGTTCATAAGATAAGTTTTCTTTCCGCCCTGACACTTTGCTGGGGGGAATTTAAATGTATAGGATCTCCCGTGGGCTCATGGGTAGTGGAAGGTTGTGAGAGGTCTTCTGAGTTCCTGGGCTCTGGCGAACAGGGCATTGTCCCAACACCTCTCTAAAGATGTCTGCAATAGAGTTTGCAAACGGGAACAAATAAAGCAGGGGGAATGGCAAAAACTGAATTATAACAAGCTAGAACGCAGACTAAATTGAAGGTAAAACAACGAGTTGAACAAGAAACTGAAAGTCGCGTGAGACATAGAACACCCTAGAACAGTTCACAAGGTTACACAAGGCTCTGTTGGGTGTTTTCATGCACGCCCTGTTCTAGTCTCTCTCGCCCTTATACTTTAGTTTCTGACCTCGATTTATCTAGCTTTCCGCCGTTCATGGCAGCCGAGGGAAAGACAATTAATGTATATATTTGAGATTCTTGGGACACAATATATCTATAACAGGCCGAGGCCTATTATGAAAGGATCTAGGACCCAATCTTGTTGGCTGTGGTATCTACCACAGCCGTTACCTTTGTCTATATAAGGAGGCCGTTTTCCCTCCTTATTCTTGTCTAGCTCTTTTCTTCCCTCTCTATCTTCTTTAACTTCGTCAAATACAATATCTTTTCTACTTCCGCAAGCCTCGTTCTCGTCGTAGATCGTCACACTTTAAAGAAGATGCCTGATTCTCTTATTGTTGACTGTTCAACACGATTCGTTCTTGTCCTCTTTCTCTGCTTTTACGTTGTCAGATTCAGACAACTTTTTGTTATAACTCTCTTCGCACCCAAGACCATACTACAAAGTTTGGAATAAACTCTTTCTCTTAAGCCAGTTGACTTCTCGTTACTGCAGAACTTGTTTCTTGCGTCGTAGCGAGTTTTTTTACGGTAAAGTTTGAGCGTTTTGAAAAAAGCTTTACTGTTTTCTCTCGCTTGTGAGGAGTCTTTCACATTTAGTTGCGTAAACTCACATTTTGTTCTGCCTCCACCATGATTTTCCTCTTTTTTCTCCTCTTTTTTCTCGCTTTCTCCTTCCTGGGTTACACCAGTCAGTGCTGTGCACGATGGTGCCAGGAACGTTACCCCGCCGGTTCGCCCGTCGTGCGTCATCAGCGCACCAGGCCACCCCGCTCTGCCCGTCGTTTGGTCCGCGCCCCAGGATGGTGCTATCTGTCCTTATTTCGAAGATCCGCTCGGCCATCTATCGCTAAACTCCTCGGGCCCTTCCCAACCGGGTCTCAAATTGCATTACATGAGTCCTTGTAAGCGACTAAGGCCTAGTAAGGTTAGCCAAGGCATGTAAGGGTCTAAGGCCCTGGTTGGTTTGGCTAAGCTTGATCTAAGCCTATGCAAAACGGTTATAAATAGGGACGTCTTCCCGCCGTTATTCCAACAGATAATAGTCCTTCTCTCCATCGGCCACAATCTAATCTCTCCTTTCTAAGATTGTTGGCCTCGTCCCTCCTTAGATCGTCTCAAGGCATGCCTTGACAGTACTAGAATCGGCTATAAGTAGGGACCTATTCCCGCCGATTATTAGTCTTAGTTTCTCTTTCTCCTTCATCGGTCTCAATCGAATCATCTTTTACGACCAGTTTTCTTCGCAACTCCTCGTATATCGTCTCAGTCCTCGTTCCACGACCACTTGGGTCACATGCGTTTCTCCCTTTCTGTTCTGGTCGGCCACAGCGAGCCAGCCCACGCTCGTTTCGATTCCGAGCCCGTGCTCGTGTCCTTCGCTTCCTCTTCAACAATAGAATGTTGGGCATTGGAGCGGGTGCGCCAGACCTTTCGAGCTTCGAAAACCAGCTCAAGGCTGAATGAGACGATATACGAGGAGTTGCGATGAAAACTGGTCGTAAAAGAATAGTTCGATTGAGACCTGTAAGGGTCTAAGGCCCATCAGTATTGGCCAAGTCATGCCTTGGCCCTACTTGACTTTGACATAAATAGGGACCGATTCCCTCGTAGTTTAGTCTTAGTTTCTCTTTCTCCCTCATCGGTCTCAATTCAATCCACTTTTACGACCATTTTTCCTTGCAAATCCTCGTATATCGTCTCATTTTGAGACCGATAACTCTTAAGTTTTTGTTGTCCAAGCCGTCTGCTTGCCCTCTTTTCTGTCCAAGCCGTCTGCTTGCCCTCTTTTCTGTCCAAGCCGTCTGCTTGCCCTCTCTTCCGTCCAAGCCGTCCGCTTGCCCTCTCTGTTGTCCAAGCCGTCCGCTTGCCTCTCTTCCTGTCCAAGCCGCCCGCTTGCCACTTTTCCTGTCCAAGCCGTCCGCTTGCCCCTTTTCCTGTACAAGCCGACCGCTTGATTTCTCCCTTTGTCCAAGCCGTTTGCTTGCCTTTATTCGTTCTGTCCAAGCCGTTTGCTTGCCCTAGTTGCACCTGCTCCATCTGTCCGCTCGTCCACTTCTCACGTACCGTCCAAGTCACTATGTCCGACTTGCTATTCCTGTTCTGGGGCCTCCTCGCCACTCTGACTCACTGCATCTACGACACCTGGAGCTACCGAGTTACTATGACTTGGCTTAACTTTGCCCTGACGCGTGTCCCCTTCCTGAAACCCAACCAGGAATCAACTGAAGGCTATATCTTGTCCGCTTTCGACCTACCTACGAAGCGCGCCTGGCGCAAGCCCGGCTGGTGTTGAGACGATATACGAGGAGTGAGACGATATACGAGGATTTGCGAGGAAAAATGGTCGTAAAGATGAATTGAATTGAGACCGATGAGGGAGAAAGAGAAACTAAGACTAAACTACGAGGGAATCGGTCCCTATTTATGTCAAAGTCGAGTAGGGCCAAGGCATGACTTGGCCAATACTGATGGGCCTTAGACCCTTACAATAGTCTCCCCCCCCACCGGCAGAAAAAATTTACTAATTTTACAACAAAAACCCATAAAAAACTCCTTCAAACAACCAATACAATATGACAAATAACAGAAAACAAGATGAGCCATGGTAACGATCCAATAAAACAAAAATAACACTTTCCAAACAGGGTAAAGATACCGGAAGCGGTAGGCGCTAGGGGGCGCAAGCGGTCGTCGTGGCGCAGTGGTCTGCGGTATAGCCTCCAGCGGGGAGGATTGCGTGTGTCGAGGGTCACGCCATAGCCCTTGTCGGATTTGCTCTACGACAATAACCAGGCAGAGTACAGAGATTGGACAGTGACATCCCAGTTCTTCTTGGTTTTCTCCGTGAAGATGCGCCAGGCAACAGTGTCTTCCACGTGTTCCAGGGGTTCCCACGTCGCATCTTGATAGCCTAGCCATTTGACGAGGGCTTGCTTGTGACCTCGGGAAGTGCGCTGTTTCAATATTGCCTCCACCCTGTACTCACCAGCCTCCAATGAGGGTGAGACGATCTAAGGAGGGACGAGGCCAACAATCTTAGAAAGGAGAGATTAGATTGTGGCCGATGGAGAGAAGGACTATTATCTGTTGGAATAACGGCGGGAAGACGTCCCTATTTATAACCGTTTTGCATAGGCTTAGATCAAGCTTAGCCAAACCAACCAGGGCCTTAGACCCTTACAATAGCCTCCCCCTCCACCGGCAGAAAAAATATACTACCTAACTAATGTTTTTCTAATTACAAATACCAATAAAACAACCCGTGTACGCTGAAACCAATATTGCAACATCAATAAATTCCTGCCTAATCCTTGGCGTGCCCGAAACTCTTGGGGGCGTGTATATTCTGCATCTGCGACGCCCAGGGGGGGTGCAATCCGACCACGAGAGGTACTAGTCCTTCTTCTTCCGATCACGACTTAGCCGGGCTTGATACCGGGGCGTGCGACTTATCCGGGCTCGATACCGGGGCGTATGTGAAGCCTTGGGGGGTACATGGTGTCTTCATTTCCCCCTGCCTATCGCAGGAAAAATGGTTGAAAAGGCGGTGTAAAAATTAAGGGGGCGCCGTCGGGCGCATTCGGAGGGTTTCCAGGGGGGCCTGGTAGATGCAATTCTGTGGGATGGGGGGTCCGTGTTGACCCCCTAAAAGATCGGACAGGGGTGCATGCACCCCCTAAAAAATGTAAAAATAGGGGTGTGAAAATCCTTGCGACCTTAGCGCACGGCTAACGGGGTCGTTACAAGGGTAGATGGCCTGTTGGCTTCAATGGAGGGGTGTATGCAGGGGAGGGACTCTGTGTCTATTTCGGTTCGACTACGACTTAGCTAGGCCGGTTCCCAGGGCGTACGGTCGACACCCTTTCAACAGGCGTGTGCACTCATACGGGTCCATTTTAGCGGGACGACAGGGGTCTACATCAGGCTCTATTTTCCCAGAGCAACAGGCGTAATCCCAGGGTTAATGTCGGCTTAATTTCAGAGGACGTTACAGAGGTACTACTTCCGCGACGATTTGCATCGTTTTACGGGTACTTGGCAGCTCCACTTAGGTAAGCAACGGCAAAACCGGGGGAAAACGTCGGCTCAATTACATAGAGTAGACGGTAAAACAAAGATAAGGCATTTTCACAGCGCCAAAAGAGGGGTAATTAACACCCAAAACGAAGGTTATAAACATAAAACGAAAGATGATCGCGTCAAACGTCGACGATCTAAGGGTTGATCGGCCACAAAATGAGACGATCTAAGGAGGGACGAGGCCAACAATCTTAGAAAGGAGAGATTAGATTGTGGCCGATGGAGAGAAGGACTATTATCTGTTGGAATAACGGCGGGAAGACGTCCCTATTTATAACCGTTTTGCATAGGCTTAGATCAAGCTTAGCCAAACCAACCAGGGCCTTAGACCCTTACAGAGGGGTCCTCAAGCGCTTCCCTAGCCGTGATTGCGACAGGCTCATCGTCCTGAATCTCCTGAGATGGCAAGGGGTTGTTTGGGGCGCGTCGGATGAGGCTTACATGAAAGACTGGGTGAATATCCGAGGGTACGTTCAGGCGAACGTTATGGCTGCCTACAACTTCCAGGACAGTGTACCGTCTAGCTAGCCAGTCTAGCTTCTTTGAAGGCCTTTCCGTAGTCAGGTGCTTCGTGTTTAGGTAAACTAGGTCTCCTACTTTGAAACTTTCAGAGGGCTGGCGAAGACGGTTAGCACTGTTCTCCTGGTGTTCTTGGGCGGCCGCCATGGCGACAATAGCGAACTGAGTAGCATCACTTAGCTTTGCTAACCAATCCTGGGCCCCGCGCACTGGAGACTTATTCGAGGCTGGGGGCCCTTGTACAGATGGTTCGATAATGTCGACGTTAAAACCGTGGGTCATGAAGAAAGGAGAGAGGCCTGTAGCGGAAGAGATCCTGTTGTTTAGGGCGAGTTGCGCTTGGGGCAGCAAGGAGGCCCAGTCGTCCTGGGCGAAGGAACAGAAATTGCGCAGGTATGTCTCAATCTCCTGATTACTGCGTTCTTGGCTGCCATCCGTCTGAGGATGGAACGCTGTGGACAGGCGACGCTGAATGCCGAATCGGCGACATACTTCTCCCCAGAATAATTGAGCAAATTGAGGCCCTCTGTCGGAGACGATTGCTTGAGGAAAACCGTGGTGCGAGAAAACATGGATTAGCAAGGCTTCAGCGGTGGCTTGTGCGGTTGTAGACGACATGGGGATCAGGATCTGGGACTTAGACAGGCGGTCGGTGACACCCAGAATGGAAGTATAGCCTGAAGAGGTAGGTAGTGGGCCAATAAAGTCCATTGCTAGTTCAGCCCAGGGTCTAGACGGTACTGGCAGAGGTTTCAGTAGACCGCGCTTCTGCTCTCGCCAGATCTTGCTCTTGCCGCAAGAGGAGCAGTTGGACACGAATTGTCGGACGTCGTTAGTCAGGCCAGGCCAGGCATACTCGCGCGATACAAGATCACGAGTGATTGCTCTTCCTGGGTGTCCGGCCAGAGTAGAGTCGTGAGTCTGCTGGATGATTTTGGTTCTCAGGGGTTCGTAATATGGGACCCAAAGTCTATCACGCCAGCGCAGCAGTCCGTCTTGGTCAACCTTACACTCGCTCATCTGCCATTGCAGACCCCAGTCGGCGGGGAACGAGCGAGCTTCATCTCGTACGAATTTACGAGCCAGCCACCAGCGGTTATTATTGGCAAGGGCTTGGTTCCATAGGTCAGTCATCTCGGGGTCAGCGAAAGGGGATGGTACTACTTCTCTAGTTGCGTTATCGTCAGTCGGCGCATCCTTGTCTGGCTCCTGAGCCCAAACTGCGCCGATTACTACCAGGTCATTGCTCGACTCACTCTTCTCGAGGAGTTGGTGCACACGACTAGCCAGCCTATCGTCCTTTTCGTCGGCTGGCATGTCCTGGTCCCTTCTTGAAAGGGCGTCTGGTACGATTTGCTCGGTGCCTGGGCGGTGGCGCAGGCAGAAGCTAAAGTCGGAGAGCTCATATCCCCAGCGACGCTGTCTCTCGGCAAGCGTTCTCTTGGTGCGAAAGTACTCCAGGTTGCGGTGGTCAGTCCACACCACAAAATCAACCCCTAGAAGGAAATGGCGCCATTCTCGAATGGACCAGTAAATAGCCAACATCTCCTTGTCGTGAATCGGGTAATTGGCTTCCGGGGGAGTAAGTTTGCGCGAGAGGAAGGCGATGGGGTGCATAAGGCCATCATCGCCTCGCTGGGATAATTCTGCTCCTAAGGCGTAACCAGACGAGTCGGCGGTCAGTACAGTTTCTTTCAGGGGGTCAAAAGGAGTCAGAACAGGGGGAGTAAGGAAGGCTTTCTTAACTTCGGCAAAGGAGTGAGCGCAGGCATCAGACCATACGAAAGGGGTGTCCTTCTTGGTTAACCCTACCAGAGGCGCCATTAATTCTGACAGTCGAGGCACAAAATCTCTGTAGAAATTCACGAAGCCAATAAACCCGCGTAAACCTTTCAATGTCGTAGGTGGTTTCCATTCACGAATCGCTAGGGTTTTCTCGGGGTCAGCCTTGATACCAATACCTGGGCCGACTATGAATCCGAGGAACTTAATCTCCTTAGCCAGAAAGTGACACTTGCGCAAGTCGAGTTGCAGGCCGGCGAGATCGAGTGCGTGGACAATTTCGAGCACTAACTTCCTGTGCTCTTCCTCAGTACCACTGGAGTAAATGTCCACATCGTCAATGTAAGCGCTGCAGTTGATGCCTAGCCATTTCCGAAGGACCGAATTGATGTAACGCTGGAAAGCGGCAGGGGCATTAGTCAAACCGAAAGGGATCACGTTCCATTCAAAGGCCCCTAGGGGAGTCCGAAATGCGGTTAACTCCTCGTAGCCAGGGCTATACGAATGCGATGGAACGCCGCAATGACGTCTACCTTGGACACCCACTTGGCTTCCGAAATTTGCCGAAGGGTGTCGTGGATAAGGGGTAAGGGGTATGAGTCCTTTTTGGAAATAGCGTTGACTGCGCGGTAGTCCACGCAGAAACGAATTCCACCTCCAGGTTTCTTTACAAATAGCACTGGAGAGCCCACTTCAGACTTTGTGTCCTTTATCCATTTAGTAGCCAGTAGTTCCGTCAGCGTCTTCTGCATCACCAACAACTCTGCGCGAGACAACGGGTACAACGATTGTATAGGTAACGTCTTTCCCTCCAGCAGCTCGATCTTCAAGTCCACTCCAGGCCGGTGCGGCGGGAGGTCCTTGGACGCTTTTGCCTCGAAGGCAGAGGCTACGGGTCTTAACCATTCAGGCAGTGGAGGTCTCTCCTGTTCCTTTTGCGCTAATGCTCTGTTGACGTCCTCTAGTGTAATCCGGTAGATGGCGAGGTCGTCGTCGTTGTCGCAGAGCTTGTGGAATTCGTCAGGTGTCAGTTCTTCGGCCGTAGGGACTTCAATTTGTCCGGAACGAGGGTGCAAGTGCACGTCGTGGTTAATGAGCCAGCGTTGACCGAGTATCAGGTCTTCGGTCTGGCCGGGGACGACGTAGGCCCATATGTCCTCGTGGTGGTCGGGCAAGTGTAGTGTAAACTGAGCGATTCGTGTGATGACGGGGGGACTGGTTTGCGATGCAGCTAGGGATACCTTACGAGGTTCGATGGGTAAAGTCTTCGTAGCGTAGGCGAGTAGGCGCGGGGGCACGACGGCGAGGCAGAGACAGCCACTGTCGACGAGAGCCTTCGTAGAAAAAGTATTCATAGATAAATCTAGATACGTTCCCTTAGCTCCCATCTCTAATCTAACTATCTGTTCGCCTTCTGAGACGATATACGAGGATTTGCGAGGAAAAATGGTCGTAAAGATGAATTGAATTGAGACCGATGAGGGAGAAAGAGAAACTAAGACTAAACTACGAGGGAATCGGTCCCTATTTATGTCAGAGTCGAGTAGGGCCAAGGCATGACTTGGCCAATACTGATGGGCCTTAGACCCTTACAATAGTCTCCCCCCCCACCGGCAGAAAAAATTTACTAATTTTACAACAAAAACCCATAAAAAACTCCTTCAAACAACCAATACAATATGACAAATAACAGAAAACAAGATGAGCCATGGTAACAATCCAATAAAACAAAAATAACACTTTCCAAACAGGGTAAAGATACCGGAAGCGGTAGGCGCCAGGGGGCGCAAGCGGTCGTCGTGGCGCAGTGGTCTGCGGCATAGCCTCCAGCGGGGAGGATTGCGTGTGTCGAGGGTCACGCCATAGCCCTTGTCGGATTTGCTCTACGACAATAACCAGGCAGAGTACAGAGACTGGACAGTGACATCCCAGTTCTTCTTGGTTTTCTCCGTGAAGATGCGCCAGGCAACAGTGTCTTCCACATGTTCCAGGGGTTCCCACGTCGCATCTTGGTAGCCTAGCCATTTGACGAGGGCTTGCTTGTGACCTCGGGAAGTGCGCTGTTTCAATATTGCCTCCACCCTGTACTCACCAGCCTCCAATGAGGGGTCCTCAAGCGCTTCCCTAGCCGTGATTGCGACAGGTTCATCATCCTGAATCTCCTGAGATGGCAAAGGGTTGTTTGGGGCGCGTCGGATGAGACTCACATGGAAGACTGGGTGAATATCCGAGGGTACGTTCAGGCGAACGTTATGGCTGCCTACAACTTCCAGGACAGTGTACCGTCTAGCTAGCCAGTCTAGCTTCTTTGAAGGCCTTTCCGTAGTCAGGTGCTTCGTGTTTAGGTAAACTAGGTCTCCTACTTTGAAACTTTCAGAGGGCTGGCGAAGACGGTTAGCACTGTTCTCCTGGTGTTCTTGGGCGGCCGCCATGGCGACAATAGCGAACTGGGTGGCATCACTTAGCTTTGCTAACCAATCCTGGGCCCCGCGCACTGGAGACTTATTCGAGGCTGGGGGCCCTTGTACAGATGGTTCGATAATGTCGACGTTAAAACCGTGGGTCATGAAGAAAGGAGAGAGGCCTGTAGCGGAAGAGATCCTGTTGTTTAGGGCGAGTTGCGCTTGGGGCAGTAAGGAGGCCCAGTCGTCCTGGGCGAAGGAGCAGAAATTGCGCAGGTATGTTTCAATCTCCTGATTACTGCGTTCTTGGCTGCCATCCGTCTGAGGATGGAACGCTGTGGACAGGCGACGCTGAATGCCGAACCGGCGACATACTTCTCCCCAGAATAATTGCGCAAATTGAGGCCCTCTGTCGGAGACGATTGCTTGAGGAAAACCGTGGTGCGAGAAAACATGGATTAGCAAGGCTTCAGCGGTGGCTTGTGCGGTTGTAGACGACATAGGGATCAGGATCTGGGACTTAGACAGGCGGTCGGTGACACCCAGAATGGAAGTATTGTCACGGGCTAAGGCCCAGTTGGTATTTGTCTAGGTATTTACCTAGTCAGATAAACGGCTATAAATAGGGACCTATTCCCGCCGTATTCCAACAGATATTAGCCTTTCTCCTTCATCGGTATCAATCGAAGTCCTTTCTACTAGATTGCTTGCCACTGCCTCACCTAGTTCGTGTCATTTTGATACCGATCTACAGCTTTTACCTATTACTTTACTATCCAGTGCAGCGTCCATACCTCACTTGACCCTTTTTATCTTTACTATTTAGTGCAGCGTCCATACCTCACTCAACTCTTTATCCTATTTTTCAGTGCAGCGTCCTCACCTCACTTGACACTTTACCCATAAATTAACGCGACGTTTCTTCCGCACTTATCCAATTTCTGCACCATGATGCACACTATCCTTCTCCATGTCTGGGAGATTGCCCTCGGCCTCTTTTACGGCCTCACCGATTCACTAGCCTTCCTCTTTTTAGGCCCTATCATCTTTATCTTCCTAGCGGACTCTACGCTACGCCTCATCCAGGCCTTCAAAGCCAAGCACGTCCCCACCCCCTTTCACTCGCAGAAACGCCTGTGGACTCGCTCCGGCTGGTGCTACCTCTCCCTCTTCAAGCGCTCCGAGCGTCCCCGCCTAGCCAAACTACTTGGCCCCTTCCCTGCTGGTCCTCTTATCTTGTCCCACGCTTCGCACTTCCACAGCCACCTTCACTGCATGACCTTCGCATCTGGCATCATTGGCCACATTGCACCCATGCCCACTAGGATCCGGTCCACCCGAAGCGCACAGATCCTCACAGTCCGCGCCCTGACCAACCCCACATACTAGGGTTTGGCTCGGACACCATCGATGACAACATGGACTCCTTCCTCCACCAGCCAGAGATAGGCCCCCAGCCTAGGCCCGCTCCCCTGCGCACCTCGATCTGCGGACGCCCACGCGCCAAGGTCTACTCCACCGAGGCAACACGTACACTCGACTATCTCACACAGGTCTACCAAGGCAAACTCCAAGCAGCCTCCAGGGACCCGGTGGACTGGATCACCTTCAAGAAAGGCCGCTGGGCCTTCCAATTCCACGAGAACCTAAACATCGCGGAAATTCAGTTGATCGCCCTCCAAAACCTACTCAAGGAGAACGCCCCTGAACTCGGCCAACTGGACAAGCTCTATGAGCTCCTCAACGACATTGCCACAGACATCACCTCCTTCCTCACACCAAAGAAACCTGTCCAGCCACCGGTTGTCAAGGATGAATACGACGAGGAAGAAGAACTAGCGGCTCTCGCTGAAACCCTAGAACGTCATGGCCTCAAACTAGCCGCCCCTACCCGTAACGCTCCTACCTCCGCTCAAACACACGCACCCTCTACGACGCCCACATCAACGCCCCTAGCTGGCGGCATTACCATTCTCCCCAACCGCGAAGACTCCATCTCTCGCCGTAAGGACGTCCTAGACGCTGTGCGCAAATTCGACGGATCGTTCGACTACACCACATGGAAGCACGAGCTCAACGAGAAATTCCTCGTCGACTTCCAGAGGTTTCACTCGCCTAGGGACCAACTAGCTTACACCATGAACTCACTCTCTCCCGAGATCAGGGACCAAGTCCGCACCAAGTACCTTCAGCACTTAGCGTCCCCTACCGGCTTCCAGCTATTTATCGCGTACCTAGACTCACGCTATGACGACCAGACACGCGCCAGAACGGCCAACCGCCTACTGATGAAACTAAAGCAGGGATCTAGCGAGCCTTTCGAAACATTCACCAACCGCCTATGCGCCCTCCGCGACAAAGCCCAAATTACAGACCATAACACACTACTGTCCATCCTCCAAGAAGGCCTGCACCCAGACATGCAGGATCACCTTGCCACGCTCTTCCACATCAGACCCTTCGACACTATGATAGCAACAATGCGTCCTGTCGCCAGAGTCAAGGAAACCAACAAGGCTCGCCGCGCCACCTCCTCCAATGGCGTCAGCCTACCCCTATGCAGCCCTCTCAGGCGCCCCCGTAAACAGCAGCGCAACCACCTTCAAGCCCTGCCTCTTTTGTCAACAGACCACGCACTCCTCGTTCAAGTGCTCAGACGCTCCCCCTGCTCCTCCTGCAACCTAAAGGGACATTCCCCGAGGTTCTGCCCAAGCTCCCCTAACTTCTGCTCCAAATGCAAGAGACCAGGCCACAGCACCGCAGAATGCCGTAACTCACGCAACGCCAGGGGTGCCATCCGCGCCAACGCCGCGGCCACTAAGCCATCCATCTCCCTAGAGGATGTTCGCTCAATGATCAATGAATGTCTAAGTACCTCGCAACCGCAATCCTCTAGCACCGCCCCTTCAGTCAGCAATGAGCCGGATTTTTAGATAGTCGGGGGAAACCGCTCCCCGACAAGGGGAATCAATTGGAGATAGAATAGTCAGATTAGAAATGAGTGCCTCGGGTAATTATTTAGACGTAAGTTTAGGTGACTACTCGACTAAGGCCCTCGTGGATAGTGGCTGCCTCACTGTCGCCGTCGTTCCCCCGCGTCTCCTCCCTCACGCCATCCTCACCCACACCATCTCCGAACGAGAGATTGTCCAAGTCACTACACAGGACAACCCCCCGCACATCGACACCATCGCCGCCTTCTCCCTCACCATCAACGGCCACCAAGAAACCATTTGGGCCTACGTGGTTCCTGGCCAAACTGAGGACATCATCCTAGGCCAGAGATGGTTGGTAAACAACGATGTAAGGCTCCGGCCTCGGAAACAAGAGGTGATTATCGCACCTGCTGAAGAACTAAACGCAGAGGAATTTTATAAACTCTGCAGCGAGGAGGGCAACGTGAGTATTTATAGAGCTTCGCTGGAGAACATCCAGATCGCTCTCGCCCATAAGGACAAATCACGTCCGCATTTACCCGACTGGTTAGAGCCAGTAGCCTCGGCTTTCGACCCTAAACTAGCCGAGACACTACCCCCGCACAGGCCAGGAGTAGACTTGGAAATCAGGCTCAAACCAGGCGCCAAAATCCCTACCCAGTCGCTGTACCCCTCACACGCCGGAACTCCTCGTCCTCCAAAAGACCCTGGAAGCCTCAAAGGCACCCAGTTCATCAGCCCCTCTGACTCGGAACACGGTTCCTCCGTCCTCTTCGTCAATAAACCAGGAGGCGGGAGTACGCTTCTGCGTGACTACCGTGGAGTTAACAAACGCATCAATCAAGGACAAGTACCCCCTGCCTCTCATGGAGAAACTCTGCGTCGCATCACAGGTTCTGAATGGGTTTCCAAGGTAGTGTTATCTCGGCCTTCCACCGCATCCGAATTGCTCCAG